>BSBM01000229.1:20127500-20727500 GCA_027924585.1 Larix kaempferi | reverse complement strand
ATGAGCTGCCAAACCTTTATTATTATCACTTAATTCCTGATTCCTTATTTGCAAAATTTTTATTTCCTTGTCTTTAGTTTCATTTTCTTCTCTGAGCTTCTGTATTCCCATCTTCAATTCTTTAATTCCACCCTCTTTCAAACTTACTTGGGACATGGCTTGTAAGGGACCATCTAATCCAGTTTTATCTTCATCTGTATCTGCATGCACCTGTTGTTGTCCAAATTCTGCTAACTTTTTCTTTATTTCCTCCAATTGCTCTTCCAAACCAATTTTCTCTTTTTCCCAATGATCTTTTTCCTCTGTGAGCTTCAACATTTTTGCAGTAACATCCTTTACTTCATTTGACAGCTCTTCTTTTTCTTTTTCCAGTACTGTTAGTTCGGCTCCTTGGATAAGCACAGTGTCTGAAATTTTTAGCTTTCGCCTTAACATCAGAATCGTATCATCCTTTTCTTTGAGCAATTTTGCTGCTGCATCTCTCTCTTTGTTTACCAAATCTATTTGCAATCATTTTATTTGTTGTTGTCGAGACTTATTTTCTACTTTCTCTTGTCTCAACTGGTTATTCAATTTATCCAGTGAATTTCTTAATTTGTCTGCCTTTAATATTGCTCCCAAATAATCTAAATATATAACCTCTCCTATTTGTTTGTGCAATAAAATTTTATCTGGGGCATTGATTTTGGTCAGATCTACCTTCATCTCTGAAATCTTATCTTTAGTAACAACCGAAAATTTCAAAGAATTTTCTTTCACATTTCTGCTAGTAAACAAATTGACTTTAGTGTTGGATATATTTCTAACCTTTGGAAATAACAATCTGGTTTTCCTAGAGGATTCTTGTTTATTCTGGCTATGTTCATTAAATACATCCATCATATTGTGTGGTCTATTTATATCATCTTCCATAGGGGATTCTTCAATACTGTATTCATTTACCACGACCTCTGGTATTTTTACTTCAGTTCTTTTTTCTTCTTTTGAAACTGCCATTAACTCTTGTTTCTCATCCATTTTCAACTTTTTTCCTTTTTCTGTTCCTTCACCCTCAATGTTCACTACATCCTGTATGGGTCTTTTAAACCTCACCATTGCAGTATTCATTGTGCTTTCTGCCTCTGCTGTTGTATCTATCAATACCATTTCTTTATCATGTGAATCTGGAATGGTTTCTTCCTTATATTCCATCCAATTGGCTCTGTCAGACATTCCCTCAATCGTCTGATGATTCAATGCTTTGATGCGATAATCCGTTCTCCGTTTTGATATTATGTTTAACGGATCATACTCAATAGCCATGTCTATTTTAAAACCCATATCTTTCAATAATTTCTCTATATAAATAGCAACATTTTTATTCTTCACTGTGAATGGGCCAAGTGTGAATGGATACTTGATATCTGTTGCTTGTTTGAAAAGTAAAAAATTATTATCTTCAACAATTAACTTCTGTCTCAGAAAATCCAAAGCAAAAACCCTTAAGGTAAGAAATGCTGGTAAAACATAAGGTTTATGTTTGAAACCATATAATCTGATCAGTGTGTTGTCTTTTGACAAAAAACAATCTCCTACAGCGTACTCTACACTCAATTGCATACATGTTTGCATTTCTGGTAATACTCTAGGTAATTTTTCACCAAAGATCATTCTGTAAATCTCAGAGAGCATATAATTTATGTAATTGAACATGTTATTTTCTAACAACGTCGTGCAAATGATCTCAGGGAATTGAAACTCTTCATGACTGGCTACCATGATCATTTTCATCAAAAAAGACTGAAATCTGAAATGCCTCGAAGTGGGGAAATTGACCATCTGGTCATGAATCTTCTTTGTCAAAAAATTTTCAAAATTAAGTCGAGGGATTTGATTTTCATCGATCCCTGACTGAATTGTACTCATTTTATACAAAAGACTCAACTGAAACTCGGTTACATACATGTCTATATCAAACCCTGGGATTAAAGCCAACAATGTCAGAACCAATTGGGTATTTTCATCAAATAAATTGATATCTATAGGGTACGGGATATCTGAAATGTTGGTTTCTGGTTTAAGACACGTAGACAAAAAATTTTCTCTATTATCTTGAAGGGTTTTCTAATAATACTCAATAACAGAGGTTTCAGAAAAAATCTCAGACTCGAGGGTTTGAGAAAATTCTATTTCTAGGGCTTTAATTATTACGACAGGCTCTATTTGACAAATGACTCTGGTTTTTTTGACTATTTAAAACAGTTCTTTCTTCTCTGGAGTAATTCTCAGCACACCATGACACAAATTCTGGAAAAGATGAGATTTGGTCAGGGCAAAAGGCTAACAAGGATGACTGGTGGACTCTGTGCATATCTATACCCTCTTTTAATAATTTAGACAACCTAACTTTAACTTTAGCGACTGGAAACCTGGTTAGGGTATCATGAATGTCTCCATCTCTATATTCTAGGGATTCCTTTGCTTTAAAAACATCTACATCATGTACAGTTTCCATTTAAAACGTTTCTTCAAACAAAATTCCGTTTAAAAAGTGGGCCAGGTCACTAGACCCTACCTGTATAGACACGTTTTTATCCTTCTGTCGCAGTTGCTGATCTCCACCAGTCTTCAGAGCTCCCAGGGATAGCGACACATATACAAAATGTCGTTATTTGAAACCCTTTTGTTTTATATAAGCCTTTTTGATTAACTTTCTGGCATCTTTCTGAATGTAGTTTATATCCAACTGTTGATCAAGAGCCTTTTCATTTGAGCCGTTAGATCTTGCGTCCCTTTATCTCCCATGGTGGTATCCGTGATCCCAATAACAGTTTTCTTCTCCATTTTTTTCCTTGTGCAGATCAACCATTTTATGAAACCTGTTAGAGTGATTTAATTTCCGCGACTGCTCTTTCTTCTATCGAGTGCGCACTTTTCCTAATGCGGATGAATCTTGGCCGTTGATTTTGTCCCAATGTATATTGTCCCTCCGATTGATATCAACATGTGGCGTATTCCCTTATGCCTTCTCCATCTGCCACGTGCTATGGCCCGCCGCTTATCATCCTGCCACCTGCTATGGCCCGCCGCGCCTCATCCTTTGGTGGTTCCGCACGACGTTGTGGTGGTTTGTGATACCACTATCTGTAGCGTCCCCACCCACCTTCCAAATGCATGGGAGAGAACATTACCAAAACATACGGGGCTTTTGGTCGACTTAGCCCCAATATTCTCATTCATTACTCATAAATTCATACCAATTAAAAACTTCCAGTGTGCAGACTCATACTTCAAATAAACACAGCGGAATAAACATACTAGCAAGCACACAAACAGTAATGCCTAACATATATACATATATCATAGCAGAGGATGATTCAACATATAGAGACTCAATCTCGTTCCAATGCCATGCATAGATTCCAAATTAAGATAATCAATTCATTTCATCAAACATGGACAATTTAACATATTGCAGAACACAAAATACAAATAATTTATTATATATAGAACACTTATCTTGAAGATAAAGCTGTCCAAACAACTGGCTATGTGAGAGCAACGTTCCACCCAACCATAGATCTCTGTCTAGCTTGTATTGCTTCAGCTGAGAGATCACTCCCGAGCTGGGCTATGTATCCACTAAGGAAGAACTAGCTGGGCTCACTCACAGCCATGGTTTCGGTCATCAGCTATGCTAAGCCAACACACCGTTGGGTTTATCAAGCATACAAACGACAAATGAGGAGGATGCTAAGCCAGTGAGCTCAACCACAAAGCTACAGGCATCTCAAATGAACTCAGTAGTCATGGCACCCACAATACCTACCGCACCCAACACAAGGAAGGTCCCCTTCTCTGATGCACAGTCCCTCAGGCGTCCCTTCCCTCCAGTGCTCTTCAGGGTGGGCAGAGAAAGGTCCAGCTGCTAATTCCTTGAGATTCTAGCCTTCACTGGGTTTATCAAGCAAACCAAACCTCTGCTCAGTCATTCACACTTGGATTTTTCACAGTTCTGTTATCCAATAACTCAATCCCATCACTTCATTTATGGGCTGTAAAAACTGGGTATTCCTATGGATTTTGGGATAGCTAATGCTCCCAAATTCACCCCAAGGTTCATATCTATGGATCCCCCATTGGATTTCACTGTCCAATGCCAAATCTGGGCGTTTATGGCTCTTCAAACGTGGGTCCTTTCAAAGTTGCGATTTCTGGTTTTTTGCTCTCTGCTGGGAACTCATACTAGATGAAAAATGATGCTGGGCCATTCAACAATGGAATGGGAATGAGGAAGAACCAATTCCCATGAGGTAGAGTGACTTGTGGTACAAGAAAAACAGAGCCCATACCTGCCATACGAATTTCTGGGTTGTCCATGCTCTACTGAAGCCATGGACTGAATTCTTCACCCACTTCCTTACAGCAAAATTAAATGTCAGCAAGGAAAGTCAAATGGGTTCCCACAATGACATTTGGCAGCAATGGTTCATCCTCACAACCCCCTCACCACTCCCTAGTGGATACACATGGCCCCTTCTCATTCGTTGCCTCCATAGCCAGTCTTGGAATTTTATTTCAATATTAAATATTTACATCAATTTACAATATCCCCTGGCTTAATAGTACATGGGTAATAACATATCAAATACTCGTCCATTTTAAATAAAATCCGAACATATACTAGCGGGGCCTTGGCCTTGAGCTCCACACTAGGAAAACATACATTACATGTATACAATATTTACATGAAAGCCAATATTTCCTAAGGGTCAAAATTGGGGTATTACACTATCACGTTGATGCGGATTAATGAAACTGTGACACGTATCGGGCGGTATTAAGTCCACAACCACTCACTAACGTTTGCAAAAGATCCTTTTGGCGGTGCGGTAAACTATAACAGCTGTTGATCTCTACTTTTGTCATCTCCGCCGTTGAAACTTGACCATGACTTAACCTCTTCAAAAAATTATTTTCGGACTTTGCATATGTGGGTTTTTTCTTGTTGTTTTTGTATTACGAACCTTTACTTCAACCCATTTGTAGTAACTTCCCTTCTTTTGGATTTTTTTGACAAATTTTTAGGGTTTGAGCATTTTCAAATATAGTGTCAACACCCCGTTCTACTAGCCATTTTGGGTTCCATGACCCCGTAGCAACTTCTTAAAGTGTCCTAGAATGGCCACGGGGTGCCAGGAAAAAAATGGCCATATAAGCAAAACCATGACTTTGGTCATGAAGCCATCAATTCTGATTGATTCAGAACACCGATTTTTAGCTAGGGAACCCCCACTACCATGACTCAATCACCCGAAAATAGTGTTATTGTGTCATCTCGAGAACTAGGGTTTTGCTTAGTGAAGGCCATGTTAATTTTTTACAAGGGGATCAATTTTGAACCGAGCGCTCCTGGGAGACCATGGCCATCGTGAACACATCCATAATGTCCACATGCACATGTTGGAGTTGATGGAACCCCGTTTCTCTCATTGGTTTGGATTGCGTGCCCCCGTAGCAACTTCTTAAAGTGTCCCTAAATGGCCATGGGGTGCTAGGAAAAAATGGCCATAGAACCAAAACAGTGACTCCAATCGCAAAGCCATCGATTCTAATGGATTCAAGACATCAGGTTTTAGCTCCCCCCCCCCCTATTGTCACTCAATCGCCCAAAAACAATGCTAATGTTCCATCTCCAGAACTAGGTTTTTGCACAGTGAAGGCCATGGCAATTTTGCACAAGGGGGTCAATTTTGAACCAAACTCTCACAGGTGACTGTGGCCATCATGAACAAATCCACAATGGCCATATGCATATGTGGGAGTTGATGGAACCCCACATTCCATGGAACCATCATGAACACATCCACAATGGCCATCGTGAACACATACCAAAATCGCTCCTAGGGAATTCAAATCGAGTTCTATAAGTGCAGGAATGTGTATATAGGCATGAAAAAGGTGGTCATGCCAACCCAAGACTTTCATGGTAGGGTCCATGAAATTTGACACCTGAGTACATTAATAATTAATTTCTAGGGTACAAACATTTATAAGAGTTGATGAAGCAAGTTTGTATAAAACCAAGTACCTTGCATGGTACTTTAGTACCAAATAAGGATGAGAAATAAAAAATGTGCATTGACTACTTGAGAGAACACATCTAGTATGAAGAAAGGTTTGTACATGAATGATTAGTAATGTTTTTTTGTTTAATTAGTGCATTGAGTAGTGATAATGCAAGGAGGGGATACTGACGTACCATCTAGGTTAGTAATACCTCATTACCATTTCCATGGAATTTTTAGAGGCATTATCAACGACAAGCAGAGGGCATGAGTTCTTGTATTCGGAAATAGACATGTTTTGTAAGGTGTGCATTCTTAGGGATTGTAAAAGGACAATGAAATGATTAGAATGACCGTAATTATTAGAATAGGGCCTATAAGCTATATTAGGTTCTATATGTCTAGATTAGGTCTCCCGGGCTAGATTAGGATTCTAGATCGGGTCTCTAGGGTTCTAGGTCCACATTAGGCTTTCCAGGGCTAGATTGTGTTTGTCTAGTTTCTAGGGATAGATTAGGGTCTATAAGCTAGATTAGGTTCTATATGGCTAGATTAGGTCTCTATGGATAGATTAGGTCTCTAGGGATAGATAAGGATTCTATATCAAGTCTCTAGGGTTCTAGGTCCACATTAGGCTTTCCAAGGCTAGATTGTGTTTGTCTGGCTTCTAGGGATAGAATATGGTCTATAAGCTAGATTAGGTTCTATATGTCTAGATTAGGTCTCCAGGGCTAGATTAGGTCTCGAGGGATAGATAAGGATTCTAGATAAGGTCTCAAGGGTTCTAGGTCCACATTAGGATTTCGAGGGCTAGATTGTGTTTGTTTGGTTTCTAGGGATAGATGAGGGTCTATAAGCTAGATTAGGTTCTATATGGCTAGATTAGGTCTCCAAGTCTAGATTAGGTCTCTAGGGCTAGATAAGGATTCTAGATCAAGTCTCTAGGGTTATAGGTCCACATTAGGATTTCCAAGGCTAGATTGTGTTTGTCTAGTTTCTAGGGATAGATTAGGGTCTATAAGATAGATTAGGTTCTATATGGCTAGATTAGGTCTCTATGGCTATATTAGGTCTCTAGGGCTAGATAAGGATTCTAGATCAAGTCTCTAGGGTTCTAGGTCCACATTAGGATTTCCAGGGCTAGATTGTGTTTGTCTGGTTTCTAGGGCTAGATTAGGGTCCATAAGATAGATTAGGTTCTATATGTCTAGATTAGATCTCCAGGGATAAATTAGGTCTCTAGGTCTAGATGAGGATTCTAGATCAGGTATTTAGGGTTCTAGGTCCACATTAGGCTTTCCAGGGATAGATTTTGTTTGTCTGGTTTCTAGGGCTAGATTCAGTTTTATATGGTATATTAGGTTCTATATGGATAGATAGGTCTTCAGGTCTAGATTAGGTCTCTATGGCTAGATACAGATTCTAGATCAACTCTCTAGGGTTCTAGGTCCATATTAGGCTTTCCAGGGCTAGATTGTGTTTGTCTAGTTTCTAGGGATAGATTAGGGACTATAAGCTAGATTATGTTCTATATGACTAGATTAGGTATCCAGGGATAGATTAGGTCTCTGGGGATAGATAAGGATTATGGATCAGGTCTCTAAGGTTCTACGTCCACATTAGGATTTACCTTCAAGCATGAGCATTCAGGTGTGTTTGATGGTGGATATGGGGATGATGAGGATGGAAATGGTGACAAATGGGCATGAGGTTGATGGTGGAGACATTCATGCCAGCAATGGGCATGGGGACGGCGTTTGATGGCCATGATGGTGACAATGGGGATGGGGCATTGAGCATGGTTTAAAACATGTAATGGTGTAAAACATATAATGGTGTCAACAATACATCAATTTATTGTAATATTAACTTAAACATCAAATAAACAATATAAGATAACAAGATCTATATAACATGAAATAAACTATCTAACATGAATAACGTTAGACATGCATGAATAAATAATTACATGATTATACTATGTACATAGCATGAAATAGTTACCTCAATCAATTATGCCTTCTGGATCCTCTATGTTTATGGTTGTCTCAAACAACCTCTCATTCTCTGCATGAGGTAGGAACTAGTGTAGCTTGTTTGATGACTTTGTTGACACTGTTTGTAGTTGGATGTTTATACCAACGATCAAGTGCGTAAAGTGATACACCCATGAACCTTGTCTATAATCCACATATACATAGCCATTTATCTTTGGTGCCTTTCCATCTACTGTAAGATATTCACCTTGAACAACCATCAAGCCAGTCGGAAAGGTAATTCCTTCACTATCATTTAATTATGTCAAGAGGGTTTGCTTCCACTAGATGCATCATGCCAACAAATAATTCATGCCCATTTCACTTTCTGTCAGGGTGACCATTGCATAGATTTGTCCTGTAAAAATGCATTTTATAGTCAAATTCAAACAAGTAAGGGTTTGATAACATGGTTAATTAAAAAAAGAAGGGAACCGAGATATGATTGCAAAAAATATTTACATGGTTTTACATGATCAAATATATGATCATCATTTTTCAAAATAGAAGGAAGGCCTTCCACTAACTGGATTTTTTCAACAACTGCACGTGTGTCTACTACAAGTGATACATGATCAAATTCATCAACCCAGTCTGTTGATTCACACTCATCCCACTCGTTGCTGCTATAATAACCACAAAAGGAAGCAATTTTTCGTGTCCATATTTCAAATAAGGGGTTGTTTGAGCTTTGAACTGAATGAAATCCACAAGTCCCTTGTACAATAATAAAACTATATGAATGCAATCGATCTATATCAACCATTTTCCATAAATTTCTTACAACATGTCCTCTACCTATTGATGCCTGCTGCTCTATGGTTCGATCTGACATTTTTGCAGAACACCATTGAACTATGGATTCTGCATCCTAGATATGAGGGTTTGTCATACACCTAATTTCCTCCCTTTCTAGGGAATTTTTGAGACATGCTCCATCCCCATCATGCTCTCCCTATCCATGCTTGGTCTCAAAATAGTTCCATATATGTGTGACATCATAAGTCTTGTGCAAAATACTCAACCACTGGAATACACGTGCTTTTTTTAATTGGCCCACACAACCATCTAACCATATTCAATGTTGATCCATTTGTATATCTTTCTCCTTTAGTTGATCAACATCAATTAAGATTTGATTGACTTGAGCCACTTCATCATTTATTGTTGATGGATTATTTGTTGGATGATCAATTGATGTTGGATTTTGAGTGGGCTCATTACCCGCATCTGTTTCGCTTATCACGATGAACTAGAGATCATTGTGTCATGCATTGCGCTAGGATATAAGGCACTAATAGTTTGATGTCTATGTTTTTCCATGGACAACTTGTACTTTTCTTTTATCTCATGGGCCATTTCAGGGGGCAACTCCTTCCTTCTAGACTTTCTTTTATTATTACGTATGTTTCCCATATTCAAGATGTTCTTTAACAAAACAAGAGTATCACCCCTAAAAAATAAATAACAAATAAGAGATTTTTTTTCAATTATGAAGTGAGGAAAACAAACTTTTACCACAAATAAGATAGAAGGGACAAAATATTTAGATAAGATTTAGGCATTGAGTGGTAATAAAAAATATGACTTCCAAATAACTTCAAGGACATATAACATCTTTAATGAAAATATAACAAATCAAATAACATCCCACAACTAAACCATAATATTGTAAGGTATTGTGGTGAATTTTTTGAAGCAGGTATGATCATGTTTGAGGTATCGATACACACAGGCCTAAAGGATCATACAAGCAACCTTTGAAGCATAAGATATGAATATAGTTGATAGAATTGGGTATATGAGCATATTTAAAAGCTATTGGGAATGCATTGGAACAAAGGGAAGCCGTTGGAGGTCATCTTGGAGAACCTTGTGGATTGCGTAGCTATATCTTGCTTCTTTGTAAGCTATATAATGTACATTGCATTTATTTTTTTCTAAAAAACCATCCCATTAATTTGTACATACATAGAGCTTGTGTTAATCATGTAGATAGAAAAAATTGTTGAAAGTCACCTTAAAAAATAAGTTTCTGAATGAATATAAAACAATGAGAGAAGTAAGCTCTCCCCTCTCTGTTCTGTGTTGGTGATTTCCTTAAGCATTGTTGTAATACTTAATCTATTCGAGAGCATTTGAATGAAGAGAAGCCTTTGGATTTCATCTTGGAGTAGGTTTTGAATTGCTTGGCTGTCTCTTGCTTCCCTTATCTATGTTGAGGTAACTTGTATAGTGTGCAAGACTTTTAGAATTCACTATAGCAATGGATTGGGTACTGTGAAAACCTATCCGTGTTATCTTCCTAAGCGTACAATGTAAACTATGGTCATGGAAGTATTTTTTGTTTTCTTGACATTGGAAATATAGATAAAAACTAATATGGTAGCAAGAATGAAGGTGGTATGAGGATATTGCAACTATTACAAAAATGATCGAAATGGTGTAGAAAATATCTTTTTTGCTCTCAACATCCTAGTTGTGTGTACATGCATAGAGCTTGTGTTACTGGTATAGACAGAACTATAAAAACTTGTTGAAGCTCATTGCATGGCTATCTCTTGTGTGGCTATCTTCCCTTACCTATGTTGAGATAAATTACATGTAATGTGCGTAGATATTTCTTTTTTTCTTTCAACAATTGGTTAATATGTACACACATAGAGGTTGTGTTATAGGAATAGCTAGAAAAACTTATTGAAACTCACTCACTAGCTATATATCTCTTCCTTAGCTTATCTATGTTGAGGTAAATTCAATGTAATGTGCAAAATATTTCTCTTTTTCTTTCAGCATCCCATTAATCTGTACATGCATAGAGCTCATGTTACTTGTATACCTAGAAAAACTTGTTGAAACTCATTGTAAAAAAGAAGATTATAAAGGGTAGAAAACAATGAGATAAATTAGATTCATATCACTATATGAAGATATGAATATACATGTAACTTGGGGTATATGAGCATATTTAAAATCTATTGAGAATGCCATATAATTAACAACAACATCACCTCTAGGACCTCAGTTTCAAATATTTTCTTATCATCTTGAAACAATCAACAATAAGCCTCATTTTGGTAGCTTGGCACTTGGCACATGGTTTTTCAACAGTAGTTTGCATTAGTAGATGGTATTTGATGGTGGTATGGGGTGTTAGTAGGAGCACCTTTCCTATAAAAGGAGAATATCCTACTCACTTAATTTTTATGTTTTGGAGGAGGGAAAATCGCCCCTAAAGATTAAGAATCGGATCCTTTAGGTGTTTGTGTGAGTTGTTGTAGTGAAATGATGTCGAATTCAACAAATGTTTGTGTATTGGATGCAGTTATGTGCATATGAAAGGTTATTGATGGTCATGCAAGTAAGTGTTTTTGTTATCTTTATGAAAGGTTGAAAGCATTGCTTGGTGCATGTTGTATTTTTTTCTTGGTAAGATGTTTTTTATTGTTTATGATGAAGATTAAGAATTCCTCATTAATTTATCATTTATCATGATGAAGATTAAGATGTTTTTCCTCATTAATTTTACCTCAAGGATTTCTCTTTGCTTGCAATGTAGATTTTCTTTTGATGTGTCCACTAGATGTAAGCAGAGTTCAAGTTTGTCCAAGTGGAATGAGAATTCAATCCAAAGAGACAAATAGAGTTCAATAGGTGTGTGTATTCAATCCAAATTGCTAAATAAACTCCAAGAGGTGTGTGAATTCAATCAAAAATGAAAAAGACTGTCGAGTTGTGTGTGTTGCAAATATAGATCACAGGATTTGAACGAAAAAATGCAGGAGAAGACCCCAGGTCATTTGGAAATTTTCATGTTTAGTAGGGGTGGGCACACGGGAAGAGCATGCACATGCCATAGGTGCACACATGCTACTAACGCGTTCGCACCAGTGTATAACGTTACTTTGTTCGGTGGGTAACATTTAGCACATTTATTTCCCAATAAATCCCTATTTATCCATTGATTCCTAGAGCCCCTCCCCCATAAAGGCCTTTAAGCCCTTAATTGTTAGAAAAACAGGATCGCAGAGCAATAACAATAAACAGAAATGCAAATATAATCACACATACACATTACAAGAGAGACACAGATATATTGTGGTTCACCCAACTTGGGCTACGTCCACACTGAATTTTCCAGTCCTTATTATTATTACCGTCCAGCAAGGTGAAGGGATACAACCTGCAGCACAACCACTACACTTCCTTTTCTCTGTTTCACAGTCTCTCTCTTGATCTCAGAGAGCTTTACAATGCATAAAACCTAATACATCATCCACTCTAGCCATATTACAATGTCTTTATTTCATAAGGGAAATACAATGGGAAAATACCACGGGATACCCAAAACCATGGGCCCGCAAAACAGCTGGCGTAAACAGCCCCAAAAAGTTTCTTCAGGGGTGTTGCCCCCGAACCCCCATTTCTCGGGGGTGCTACCCCCAGACCCCCCATCCAGGAGGGATGGTCCCCCCTGGAACCCCATGGGGGGCCGATGCCCCCCCACACCCCCTGCTAGGGTGACTGTACAGTCCACCTACATATCATATAAAACTGGGGTACAAACACGGCTGATACAATATCATCTATGAGACTAGAAGATCTGGCTCCACAACCAACATTAATTACACCATAATCCCCAATTTCTTAGGTTCTTAGGGGTTTTGGGATTTGGGGCTTGTGTGTTAGGGGGTTTAGGTGTCTGGGTTAACTAGGATTTAACGGTTAGGGTATAGAATTTGGGGAAAGTATTTATCCTTTACTAGTTGGATTCCATTTCACAATGGAAGTATGGTTAGAAGTGAGAAATCTACTAGGATATGAAGTATAGTGGAATGAAATCACTCACTATATATTTCAAACAATGCATGGAGGATGTATTGATTCAAGAGTTCATAAACTTACCTTTACTTGTTATGTGGGTAATTTTTATGTCTACAACTGAATTCATCTTTCAAAATGAGTCTCTTTCATAAATCCAAGTATATTTTAGAATTCAATATAGCTTTGATAGTTTATGAGATCAATAGAAAAAAAAATCCTCCAATGTATTAAGGACTTATAGAATTTGAATAATCTTATACTCAGGGTTACATCAATGGGGCCTCCCAGGGAAAATAGAGTAATTGTGAAGCCCCAAGCAACAATATTATATCTAGTTCATTCACATATTTTTTTTCTTAATGGACATAGGATCATATGGCACTAGCAATTGAGTAGAATTACAAGCATTGGATCTTATTACAGATCATGGGAGATTTAGTTTCATGTATAGAGAACACACTTGTCCTATGTTTCACACAAACATATAGACCATTAGATCAATTCCATGATAGATGCATAGTTAAAATAAGTAGTTACAATATAGTTGGGTTTTCTAAATATTCAGTAGTCCAAAGATGGTTGATCCAGATTTATGTGGGAACAAAACAAAAGATAGCATATACAGAATCATATACAGAGATATATTGCAAATAACATAGTGATACAGTAAACACATATTCTATTAAATAGTGGAAATAGAACAGACTGTAAAATACAATAGCTAGAATGGTAGTAGCTATCTCTGAGAACCGATGTGGCCGCTATGCTCATTTGCGCAAAGTTGATTACAAAGAGAGCCCGAAAGGGCCTATTTATCATAAGCATGAGGGAAAAAATCCCAAACATCCAAAAACCTAACCCTAGAAGATGAACCGTAATAAAGTTTGTGGCCCCAAGGTGGTTAGTTGAACAGTCAACTTCCTGGGGTCATAACTTTTGCATACGATCTCCGTTTGGGGCGCTCGGTAGCTCGTTGGAAAGGTCTATCCAAGATTCAAAACTTTCAACTGGGGCCAGATGCATGCCATTGGTAACCATTTGGCCCCCCAAATCGCCAAAAAAGTTTGTTTAGGGCCTCAAAGTGGCCCCGAAAGTTTAGGACCTGAAAAACCGTAGAAAAATTACTAGAAAATTGGCAAAATGGGAAACTAGTTTTAGCCAATGGAATAGGTGGGTGGCCACCGATATCCATCTAGATCAATGGCACATCCACATCATGTTTTATATGAAGGTGGGATTTTGAGATTTTGGGATTTTTGGCATGTGGGTTAGGGGGTTTAGGTTTTTGGGGATAACTAGGATTTAACCATGTTTAAAACCCCAATAACATGCATACCTAAAGAACAAAAATTTTGAATGTTTCCCATATCCCCATTTGAAGGCCATAAATACCCTCAAGAATTCATTTATGGTGGTTGAAGGCATCATTCCAAGACCTTGAGCCCTATAGTGGTGTTTATAAGAACCTAATGCTCGATATTCCTTCACCAACCATGGTTAAAACCCGAGAACCTATCCCCGGTGCTCACAAATTGATAATGGTACCGATATACACCCTCAAACGTCAATGGTATACTCAATAGATGATGTGTGGTGGTTCCTAGTGACATTCTTAGACCTAGATTCCTAGAAGCTTCTTTTAGGGCCTACTAAGGCCTAGGTTATTACCCCCTCCCATGTTTATGTTTCCATGACACAATCCTAGTACTAAAAGCCTTCTAATGTATCCCATAGCTCCTTTCAAATTCCATAGATACCACTAAAATCTTGAACACCTGGATATTGGTTATTGAAAACCTCCTAGTGGCACCAATACACCCACTTCAAGTCCATGGATACCTTGGAAAGGTCCTCTATGAAGAATCAATGTGTCGTTCATGGATTTAGATGTATCTTTACTTCCTTTGGCCCAAGTTTACTCCCTTGACCATGTTTAAAACCTTAATACCATTCATACCTAGTGTAAAAAAAAATTGAATGTTGTTGGCCATATCCCCTTCTGAAGGCCATAAATACCCTCAAGAATTTATCTATGGTGGTTCAAGGAATCATTCCAATACCATGATCCCTATATTAGTATTTATAAGAGACTAATGTCCGAGCTTCCTTCACCAACCATGGTTAACACCCGTGCACCCATCCCCGGTGCTCACAAACTGATAATAGTACCCATATCCACCCTCAAAGTTCAATGATACACTCAAGAGATGATGTGTGATGGTTCCTAGTGACATTCTTAGTCCTAGATGCTTGGAATCTTCTTTTAGGGCCTACTAAGGCCTAGGTTCCTACCCGCTACCATGTTTATGCTTCCATGAGCCAATCCTAGTACTAAAAACCTTCTAATGAATCCCATACCCGCTCACATAGGCCATAGATCCGACCAAATGCTTGAACACTTGTATATCGGGTATTCAAAACCTCCTAGTGGAACTAATATACCCCCTTCAAGTCCATGGATACCTTAGAAAGGTCCTCTATGATTACTCAATGTGTCATTCATAGATTTAGATGTATCTTTACTTCCTTTGGGACCTAAGGCCCAATTTTACTCCCTTGACCATGTTTAAAACGACAATACCATGCATACCTAGTGCACAAGTATTTTGAATGTTTCCCATATCCCCATTTCAAGGCCATAAATACCCTCAAGAAGTCATCTATGGTGGTTCAAGGCATCATTCCAAGACCATGAGCCCTATAGTGGTATTTATAAGAGCCTAATGCCCAATCTTCCTTCATCAACCATGGTTAACACCCATGCACCCATCTCTAGTGCTCACATACTGATAATGGCACCCATATACACCCTCAAAGGTCAAGGATACACTCAAGACACAATGTGTGGTGGTTCCTGGTGACATTCTTAGTCCTAGATACTTGGAATCTTCTTTTAGGGCCTGCTAAGGCCTAGGTTCCTACCCACTACCATGTTTATTCTTCCATGATCCAATCCTAGTACTAAAAACCTTATAATGGATCCCATACCCCCTCTTAAAGTCCATATATCCCACCAAAGTATTGAACACTTAGATATTGGGTATTGAAAACCTCCTAGTGGCACAAATATACCCACTTTAAGCCCATGGATACCTTGGAAAGGTCCTTTGTGATGGTTCAATGTGACGTTCATGGATTTAGATGTATATTTACTTCCTTTGGGACCTAAGGCACAATTTTACTCCCCTGACCATGTTTATAACCCCAATACCATGCATACCTAGTGCACAAAAATTTTGAATGTTGCCCATATCCCATTTGAAGGCCATAAATACCCTTAAGAAGTCATCTATGGTGGTTCAAGGCATCATTCCAAGACCATGATCCCTATAGTCGTATTTATAAGAGCCTAATGTCTGAGCTTCCTTCACCAACCATGGTTAACACTCGAGAACCCATCCCTAGTGCTCATAAACTGAAAATGGTACCCATATCCAACTTCAAAGGTCAAGCATACACTCAAGAGAAGATGTGGGGTGGTTCCTGGTGACATTCTTAGTCCTAGATGCTTGGAAGCTTCTTTTAGGGCCTACGACCTAGGTTTCTACCCCTTACCGTGTTTATGCTACCATGACACAATCCTAACTTACTAAAAACCTTCTTATAGGGCCCAATTCCCTTCTCGGAGGGCATAGATCGCATAAAAAGGTCTTGTTTGGTGATTTAATGCCTTGTCCATGTACCTTGACCCCTAGAAGCCACCTTTATGGAATAATGCCCAAGTTTCATCCACTAGCCATGGTCAAGGAACCATAACATACACCAAGTGCTCAAAACCTTCCTATGGTGCCCATATCACAACTTAGAGGTAGATGATACTCTCAAGAAACCATTGGTGGTGGTCTAAGGCATTATTCTTCGAGTTGGATGCCTAAAAGCATAATTTAAGTCACAAGGGTTGGGTTTCCTCCCTTAACAATGTCCATGGTGCCATGACCCATCCTTGGTGCTAAAAAACTTCTAATGGTTCTTGTATTTCCACTGAAACGAAAAGATTCCATAAATAAATCATGTGTGGTGGTTTTGAGGCCTTGTTGATGGATTATGAGCCCTAGGAGCTACTTTTTGGGCCCAATGATTGAGTTGCATTGCTTAACCTTGCTCCAAACCTTGATATCATTGCCTAGTTCACCAAAAAAACTAATGGTGCTAATATGCTAACTCAAAGGTGAAGAATTCTCTTTGGAGGTCATGTGTTTGTGGATGCGAACAATTATCCTTTAGGGGCTAATTCCTAGGCTTCCTCCCATCACCTTCTTGGGGGACCTATGACTCATACCTTGTTGGTAGCTGGTCAATACAGAGAGGGGGGGGTGAATCAGTATTGTTAAATTTTTATCACTTAAAAAACTTATTTAAACTTTAATCAAAACATTGAATATTCAACAAGATACAAAAAACACATATTTTATCGTCGAACCCCAATTAGGTAAACCACCAACTCTTTCTATATTGCAAAATTATATTTACAATAGTTATTTGCAGGAAACCACTTACTGGAGACTAAAATACCCAAATTTCTCATCCAGTACTGAAGGATGCACCCACACCTTGGTTTCTGCCTACCCCTACAGACAAGGATACACCTATACCCTGATTTTCCAGCCTCTACTGGAAGGAGACGAGAACCCCCTTGTAGGCATGTAGCCTGCCCTAGAATCACCCTACCACCCTTGCTTGATTATTATAAAACTTCTCAGACCTTCTTCAACTTCGTCTTCTTAATTTCTTCACTTGGTCTCTTTCTTACTACTACATAGGTCTTCACTACCCTCTTTACTTTGCTGCTACATAGGTCTTCTATTCAACTCTTCTTCTCCTTGAATGTGCACTCAGTGTGGTCTCTTTTTCTGGTATTCAATGTTGCTTCATATCTTAGCCATACATAACACTCTTTAATTATGAATCTTCATACTCCTATCTTCTTATGCTTCTGCTTCGAATTATACTACTGGGCTTCCTTTCTTAGATCTGCATTATTCAACACAAGAGACGCTTTAATCCACTTCCATCTTCTGCTATATATATTCTTCATTTTTATGGATCATTGTATCTTTTCAAATGAACCTCAAGGCCTTTCATTTTCATGCCTTTTCAAATCTCTTGTTTATTTCACATTTATTTTAGAATTTTGTTAACCATTTAATTAATTAATTAAACATTCTTTTACCTTCCATTTCCAGGCACCTCTTCATTTTGTGTAACAAAATTTAAAGGCAATCATAATTTTATTTTGGCAATACTATTTAGATTTTAAAGATTGTATTTTCACTTAATCATTTCCTTTTCAATATCCCTTTTTAAATACCATGGGTAATTACCATGCTTTCAAAAACCATGGGCTTGAATTTAATTTCACGTAATTTTATTCTAAGTCTTTTTAACCTTCTTTCTTTAATCTTCAATCTTCTCCCGTTTTTTTTAGAAGACTTTATTCTTCTAACTTCTTTTCTTTAACAATTCCAAGTTTTTTTTTAATAATACTTCATTAACCACTTAACTTGTAGTAATAACATAATGAATATTTCATGTAACTTATCTAGCTTAACATCACTTGTCAATTTTCAAGTCACCTTTTTAAAAACTCCAAAGTTTATCTTGAAACCCTATTTTGGCAGATCCATAACTTTTTCTTCAGACATGCTCAAGGATAACTAATACCATGGTTAGGTAGAAACAACAACACACTATAGGATGGTATGATGGTGTTGGCATTTTTCCTAAACCATGAATTATGGTAGGCATTCTCTTAAGGCCACTTGGACCAATTTTCCAATACTTAGCCATTTCTTGATTTTCTCCATTTTGTCATATTTCTCCAGAGTAATGTCATAATGCAAAAATGAATTCATCTTCATGCCACATCATCATCTATCCCATGCCATGTCATTTTATCATAATTCATGCCATGTCATCACTACCTTTTTCTTTCCTTTGACTTTCACTGAGATCATTCCACCACCTTGTCCTTGGTTATTCCTTTGTCATCACTGAACTCCTTTTGACATCAATGACAATCATATTCCATATTTCTAACAATATCCCCCTTTTTCATTGATGGAAACAACTAAACCTTCTCCCCCTTTGAAAACAATGACAAAGGATAACCTATTATGCCGTTTATTGTAACCAACTTGACATAGAATTTTCAATTGTTCCCTGTTAGACAACTACCCTTATTTTGCTTATCTTCCTCCAATTAACTTGGACTTGGTGCTGATCATCTTATTACCATCCTTCTTTACCTTCTTGTAGTGATTCTTTGAATAAGAACCTTGGATGATGATTTTATGGACTCCCCCTATCACAATGCTTCTCTTCTTGCCACACATTCCTTCTTCAAAACTAAGATCAAAATCAATTGTGGTAGCTGATACCAATTTGTCACTTCTACACTTCTTGTTTCGATGGTAACTTCAAAACATTATTCTCTTCTTACCAAAATACATATTTTCAAGTACCAATTGCAATTTTCTAATATTAACACCCCCTGAGTTTATGATCCCTTCTAATGCTTATTTCATATTTTTCTTCTAGGTTATGAGATTTTTAGAACAGACATTCAACTTCAGCTCCACCACCATCACTAACTTCTTCTTCAATATATTCATCATGCTTTCCATCATAATGGATGTTATTCTTGTCTACAACACTATTATGCTCCTTATCATCTTGGGAAACTTCTTTGATTCTTGAAATCTTTGTTTCTTCTACATCTTTGGAGTCTTCCTTTCTTCTCTAAATATTCCCATGAGGTACCTTGCTTACTGACCTTGTTTGTTTCTTGGATTCCTTACTTAGATATTTTCTCTTGATTATGTAGTCAACAACTTTGTGACCAAAATTGTGACAGTAGTGACAGTATCCTTAGCTTACATTCTCTGGCCATATGCCCAAAATTATGACATGTGTAGTAATGACGAAGAAATATTTGTTGGACCCTGCTTGTCATTGGTCTTTTAAGTATCATCCCAGTTCTGTCTTTAATCTGAGAGGAGGGAGCAGATTTATGACTTTCCTTCTTAATAATTGGATTCTTTAGTGTAGTAGCATAACTTCTATTATTTCTTTATTGGTTTGTGAAGGAGGAAAATTCATGCTTCCTTTCATTGTCATACCCTAAACCAATTTTATCACTTGATGGTCTTTATCTACTCAAGATGTCATCTAAATTCTTTGAGTTGTTCTCAAACTTTGTTTTAAGAGATTCTTCATCAAGCTTCTTCCTAAGCACAGTAACCTCTTCTTCAAGTTTTTTAGACTTTTGTATTTCTTTCTTGAGCTTCTCATTAATGATTTGCTGGTCTTCTAGCTTCTTTATTTCTTTCTTGAAGTTAGCAACTTCCTTTCTTAATCTCTCGGCCTCTTCCATGTGGTCTTCTACCATATTTATTTCTTTCTTAAAGTTAGAAACTTCTTGTCTTAGGCTCTCATCCTCTTCCATGCTAGCCATCACTTGTTGTCTTGAAATGTACATTTCTTCTTGGAGAATCTTGACTTCCTCTTCATTTGACTTCTGCTCTTCTCAATAATTTGATTTTTTTTTCCCAAAGAATTATTCTTCCTCCTACTTTTTCTCAATTCTTTAAAGGCACTTATGAGTTCTACTTCTAAGTTCACCTCTCTTTCCACATCTGAATTATCTTCTGAAGCTTGAGTTATTATTCCTATGAATAGATTTTCTTCATCTTCAGTTATATCTTCACTATCATACTTGCAAATGGCAAGGCTTGCTTGTGCTATCTCTTCATTTGAATAAAGCTTCTGCAAATTGACCCAGAGTTCCATGGCTGAGACACATGGTCCAATATTCTTTTTGACATCATCAGGTAATCCATCAAGGATTGTATCCATTGCCATTGAGTTACTTTTCTTGGATTTCTTTTGAGCTGGAGTCCTTATTCTCTTTGGTCGGATGTAATCAATGATCACTACATTCCATAAATCAGGTTCCAATGCCTTCAGATAACTATCCATTTTTGTACTCCAAAATATGTATTCTTCTTTTCCAAATATTGGAGATCCATTTTCTGTGTAAATCTCTTCTTGTTGATCCATAGTGGTTCTTAATAGGATCTTCCTTTCAGTGGTTAAACGGTTAGTGAAGGATACAACTTTGATACCAATTGTTGGTAGTTGGTCAATACTGAGAGGGGGGGTGAATCAGTATTGTTAACTTCTTACCACTTAAACCACTTATTTAAACTTTAATCAAAACATTGAATCAACAAGATACACAGAACACAGATTTTATCGTGGAACCCCATTTGGGTAAACCACCAACACTTTCTATACTACGAAATTATATTTACAATAGTTATTTTCTAGAAACCACTTGCTGGAGACCACAATCCCCAAATTTCTCAGCCTCTACTCAAGGATGCACCCACCCCCTGGTTTCAGCCTGCCCCTACAAACAAGGATACACCTATACCCTGATTTTTGAGCTACTACTGGAAGGATGATAAGACCCGCATGTAGCCTGCCCTAGAACCACCCTACCACCCTTGCTTGATTATTATAAAACTTCTTAGACCTTCTTCAACTTGGTCTTCTTACTTTCTTCACTTGGTCTCTTTCTTACTGCTACATAGGTCTTCACTACCGTCTTTACTTTGTTGCTACATCGGTCTTCTATTCAACTATTCTTCTCCTTGAATGTGCACTCATCTTGGTCTCTTTGTTTGGTATTCAATGTTGCTTCAGATCTCAGCCATACAAAACACTCTTTAATTCTGGATCTTCATACTCCTATCTTCTTATGCTTTTGCTTCGAATTATACTACTGGACTGCATTTCTTAGATCTGCATTATTCAACACAAGAGACGCTTTAATCCACTTCCATCTTCTGCTATATATATTCTTCATTTTTATGGATCATTGTATCTTTTCAAATGAACCTCATTTCCTTTCATTTTCATGCATTTTTGAATCTCTTGTTTATTTCACATTTATTTCAGAATTTTGTTAACCATTTAATTAATTAATTAAACATTCTTTTACCGTCCATTTCCAGGCACCTCTTCATTTTGTGTAACAAAATGTTAAGGCATTCAAAATTTTATTTTGGCAATACTATTTAGATTTTAAAGATTGTCTTTTCACTTAATCATTTCCTTTTTAATATCCATTTTTAAATACCATGGGTAATTACCATGGTTTCGAAAACTATGGGCTTGAATTTACTTTCACGTAATTGTATTCTTAGTCTTTTTAACCTTCCTTCTTTTTAACCTTCTTTCTTTAATCTTCAATCTTCTACTGTTTTGTTTTTAATAAGACTTTATTCTTCTAATTTCTTTTCTTTAATAATTCCAAGTTTTTTCTTTAATAATACTTCATTAACCACTTAACTCGTAGTAATAACATAATGAATATTTCATGTAACTTATCTAGCTTTCCTATTTCATGAATATTTGTTAAAGTTAGTTTTCAATTTTCAAGTCACCTTTTTAAAAACTCCAAAGTTGATCTTGAAACCCTATTTTGGCAGATCCATAACTATTTCTTCAGACATGCTTAAGGATAACTAATACCATGGTTAGGTAGATAAACCACACACTATAGGATGGTATGATGGTGCGGGCATTTTTCCTAAACCATGAATTATGGTAGGCATTCTCTTAAGGCCATTTGGACCAATTTTCCAATACTTAAGCCATTTCTTGATTTTCACCATTTTGTCATATTTCTCTAGAATGATGTCATAATGAAACAATGAATTCATCTTCATGCCACATCATCATCTATCCCATGCCATGTCATCATATCATCATTCATTCCATGGCATCACTACCTTTGTCTTTCCTTTGACTTTCACTGAGTTCATTCTGTCATCTTGTCCTTGGTTATTCCTTTCTCATCATTGAAGTCCTTTTGACATCAATGACAACCATATTCCATATTGCCAACATACCTTCTGCTCGGAAACTCATAATGGTGCCCATATCCCCTTCGGAGATCATTTTTTAGGTTTGAGGCATCGATCTTGAGCCTATATTTCTATCATCTTAATTAGGGCATAAGGCCTGAATTTTCTCCCTCAACCATGTCTAAGACCCTCAAACCTATGCCTAGTGATCATACATTCCTGATATCATTAGTATCACTATTCATAGTGAAGGATATGCTTGAGAGGTCGTTTGTAGTGGAATAAGGTGTGTTTCTTGGACTTGGATGTTTACATCCTTATTTTAGGGATTAAATCCAAGGCTCCATCCCTCAACCATGTATAGGGACCAAACACCCATACCTAAAATCCAAGACATTAGAATGGCCACAACAATAATCATACTTGGAATCAAGGATAGCCTTGAGAGATCTTATGTCATGGATTTAGGTGTTATTCATAGAAATAGATGACTAAATCTCCTAACCCTTGTGTTTAAGGAGAGACGGGGTGAGGGAGGGAGGAGGGATTGGTTGGATTGGAAGAGAGAGGGGGGATCAATTCGATAAGAAGAGAGAGTGCGGGTAGGGTTATAGAGAGGGAGGGGGGGTCTAGGGAGAATAAGAAAAAGAAAATGAGGGTGTAAAACAACGCGTGCAAGCAAGGGCATGTGCATGCTTGCACACGTGTACGACTGTATGCGTGCACGTACATGCTATTTATGCACACGAATGTTTAAATAAAAAAAAATGTGGTTCCCTTTCAAGATTTGTACTAGGTTCATATTCCCAAACCTTGAGGCTCAGTCCGAGTTCTAGAAAAACACACAAATTTTTGTAACTTGATGCTCCACTTGTGCACTACTGATGAAACTGCACACACTTGTCGAGCTCTTTGTGAAAATTCTAACTATATATTTTTTGACGTTATTGTTTTCTATTTTTAATTCATTTTTAATTGCACTTGTGTCAAATTTGTATAAAACATAGGTCGTTTATTTTAGCTATAACTTTTGAGTGGCTTACCTATTTTGGAAATGGAAAAGAACCCGCACAAGAGTATAAGAAAATTTAGGGATTCACTAAATTTATTAATTTTAAAAATATATAAAATTATCTTTTAAATTTTTGGAAAAATAACCCTGAACAAGATCCGCCTGTTGCCTACGCCTCTACATATTTATTTCCACATGATTTGACAATTTACATAACAAACTAGTGGACCAATGAGAACATATGCATGATGTTTTAGAGAAAAAATAACATACCAATCTTAGAATAATGACATTTTGGGGTGGTTACACCAATTTTCCATAAATAAAAGTTATATATTTCGAAAGTTGATCCAATAGTCTACATTTCATCTTTTTACACCTAATTCTAAAATATTTTTTAGGTACCTCTAATAATTCATGTTAATGATCATATTTTTATTCTTCCAGCATGCCATTGCAATTAACGCGTCATAAGTGGGTATCATTACCTTTCACCAGCTCTCCATTGTTTCTCTTGTGTTGGTTTTCTAGTGTTCTAAGCGTGCAGGGCGCACTTGCTTTCATACAGTGTTAGTTTTCTATATTTTTTAGTGTTGGAGGGAACATTTATGGAAGAGAGTGCACCATTTGGAAGCTTCAAAACATATTTTCAACTGTGTTTCTCAAATCCATTATGTTTTTGTTGTTGATGTGCAGCTGAAGCATCTCTATCACTGGAACCAGTGTTGGTGGGCCGAGATTGAAATATTGTTTATGATTACTATGCATAGTTTTGGACTATGAGAACTATTCAATTGCATCCTCAATATAATTTCCAGTGGGAAACACTTCTTGTTTCACAAAAAAAGGTTTCCAGATGACCAAGATACACTCATTTTATCAGATCCACTTTATTCGGTATCTTCTTCTCGAAGAGGGGCACACCTGTGCATTTATTTATCTTATTTTCATGAGTTTTGAGTTGTTGTAAGAGCATCTATTGTTGTAATCAGTGTTATTGTTTTTCCACTCAGTGCATAATAAAGATCTAGTGTGATTTTGCTCCTATTGTGTTGAAATATTGAGTTTTTGGTTGATCTATGTGTAGATACATTAATATGGCTATGTCATCTGAATGTATTCTGCATTAAGATTTGATAAGAGTACCCTTAAGTCTATTAATGGGATATTTAGCTTGGTTTGGGTGTGTTTGAATGAATTTGGAACTTTTTTGGTGGATTCGAGTTACTTATGAGGTGTTTGCAAATAGTTGGAAATCAATAGTACCATATCTATAGTGAGATTCAAGCTAGTCTTCCTAGATTCAAGTTTATGCTTATGGAGCTATTCATGTTAACACCTAAAAAGTGCTCACTACCTCATCTCCCTCATTATATGACTCATTTGTCTATATTTCCTACCATATTTGCCTCCAAAACCCTAAAAAACCATTAAAAAGCCACCAAAAAGGCCAAAAAACCCCCTTTTTTCCCCAAAATAATTTAAATTTCCTCCAAAAATAGCAAAAACCCTCTAAAAAGGGAATAAAAAATATAAAAAAGAGGAAAAAAAGGGAAAAAGGAAGTAAAAACCCTATACAATTGACCTAAACCATATGGTGCCAAAAACCATCGGTCAACACTCCACCACTAAAAACCTATAAATAGGTGATGGAGGCTCCCTATTTCACACCCATAATCTTCCCTATCCTCACTCTGCCAAAATCACTCTTGAAACCGTAGCTTACCATTTGAGCTATTTTTTCCCATTTGAGTGGCCCTCTGGCCCATTATTCAAACACCTTGGAGAAGGAGAAGGAACCCATTAGAGCATGGAAGCAACCCTCCTGGACTACTGCAAGAGCTCCACCAACCTCAACACTTGAGGTAAATTTAATACAAAGAAAAATTTCTACCACCTTGTCATTGTTTTTTATTTCTGTTAATGCTCATGCTAGGCTAAATTTCATACTATTTTATTGCTTTAATTTACTTTTTACTGAACTACTACTAAGGAGGCCCTTCTCCTTAGTAGGTTCTCATTTGCACAAGCTAGGGTGAAAACCCTAGCTACAGTTTTAGCGATTCCACTGTTGTTCCTTTGAATTTATGGTTAAAAATTTACAAGTTTTTATTTTTTGCAAATATTTTTCTGTTTTCCCTGTTCGGTTGTGGCTTCGTCCAGTTGGGTTTTCCATCGCAGATCATAGATTTTGGCCGTCATTCCGTGATCCCGATCACGACTGTTTGCTCTTTCCCCACGACCCGAGTGCATCCTTTTGCCTCTTTCCCGTGCTCCAGACCGCAGTTTTTAGCCCCAGACTTTCGATCCGACCACGGCTTTCTGCCCCTTTGCTATGCTCCAAAGCCCGCATTGTGGCCATAAACCCGTGATCCGACCGCAGCTCTTTCCCCTTTAGTTGTGCCCCAGACCGAGCCTCTTGACCCCATACCCACGATCTGCCCACAGGTTTCAGGCCTATAGCCACGCCCTAAAGCGCACCTTTCGGCCACTGACCCACGATCTGACCGCAGGGTTCCGCCATTTAGCCACGCCCCATCCCACACCTTTCGGCCACAGACCCACGATCCGCCTGCAGGTTTTCCCCATACAACAATGCCCCAATCATAGGTTTCACCCATACAGTTGCGCTCCAGACCTTGCATTTCAGTCACAGACCCGCGCTCTATTTTCTGCATTTTTTACCCTTTTTTGAACCCAGAACTTTGCTGCAATATTTTCTACACCTGCACAGCCACCTATTCTATCTACAGCCATACTTACTTATAGCATTTTTCTGCAGTTTGCTTTCCATTCCATTTACAGAGTTTTTTAAGTTTAAGCATTTCAATTGAAAAAAGAAAATTTTGCATTACAAGTTTAATTTATGCATTATCATTATTGGTTACAAAGTTGCCCAACCCGTGGCACTTTCGATTGGGTTCATTACCTCACATGCACACAATCTGTCACCTAATTCAAGTGAGCCTTAAAATACTACTTAACACAACCAACATTCTAACCTCACTTGGGGAACACATAAGAATATTGTAGTTAAGTAGGACAGGGGGGATAGGCATCCAAATAACACCCCTCGGTCGCTTACACTTGAGACATAGTTGTTGTCCATTAGGGAACCAAAATCCCCTAGTATTTTTTGGCATGGTCACAACCAGTTTATTAGAGGGCCTCTCCCTTAGGAGGGTTGAAGTAGCCAGACTGGTTCTGCAGGCCTGAGTGGAGTACTGCAATCCATTCAGTAACCGAAGGCTACCTACTCTTTGGTTTGCGTGTGGTGATTCCTTTTAGGCCCATATGGTGATAGGATCGGAGCTACAGATTCACCTTTTCTGGACATGTCATGAAAGGGGTATCTTAGTTGCCTTTCTTCTAGGATTGTCTTACCCGGTGTCCCTCCTAGTAGGGGGGTATCTTTAGCCACTTGGATCTACTATCCATATTGTCTGACTTGGATTTCATCACTTTGTAGAGGATATGTCTGGTTGAGTCAGAACACTATGTAGCTAGGTGTTTGCATGTTCCCTTACCTCCCTTTGGTCTAGCGAGTCTACTATTTTTATTTTTTAGGAAACCTACTGCTTGTTGGTATTCTAACCATTGTTGTTGACGCTCCGCTTATTGTAGCACAGCTGTTACAATGAGTGTTTTGAGCTGGTTGTTGGATTGAGTGCCGTATTTTTTGCACTCTTCTTCTGCACACTCAGCTGCATTAGAGTTTTTAATCTATTTATCACTCGACACAACCCCCAGATACTTGACACCATCTGTCACCATCGAGTCCTCGAGACATTCTTGGTGCCTCCGGGGTGAGCCCCCGCAGCACGGTTCACTTGACATCACTAGTCATAGACGTTGAGCTTCATCACTTGATACCACTCGTCACAGACCTCGAGCTTCATCACTTGACTCCACTCGTCGACGACATAGAGCTCCGTCCCTCGGATCTGATGCCCCTTATTTTATATTTGATTCTGAGGCAGAGTCCGAGAACCCCATTTATACTGCACCAACCAACCCCATGGTTGGCATGACATCCAACCCTTTCTTTGTAGGGACCATTGGTGGAGCATCCACCACCACCTCAGCTACAACACCCGCTTTAGGTATGCCCTCGATGGGGCCCACACCCACCATTCCGGTCACTCTGCCAATTCCAATGGCTAGCATACCCAACCCAACTCCACTAGTGAGTCACACTACCCTTGGCGGCGTAGGACCATCCCATACCACCTTCATTCCTTCACTTGTGGGAAACATCCCCAACTTGAATCCAACCCCTACACTTGGGGGCATTGGCCCCAATGTGGCCACAACCACCAATATGTCACATCCTTCTACTCGTTTTCCATTCATGGCTAGTCTCAACCTTCCTGACCTGGCCAGACTAACCAATGACCCCATCAGACACGACCCTGCGTGGCCTAACATGCCCACCAAGCTCCCATCAGACATCCCTAAGTTTGAGGGAAAGGCAAGTGAAGACCCCCAGAACCATATTATGTCCTTCCATCTATGGTGTTTCTCTAACTCCATAGTGGATGACTCTATCTGCCTCTGTCAGTTACAACACACTCTCACTGGCTCTGCAGCCAAATGGTACATCGAGCAACCCCATGGGACCCATGCCACCTTTACTTCCCTCTCCTTGAACTTCCTGCAGTTCTTTCAGTTACCTGTCTGCTATGACGCGGGAGTTGAGATCCTACTGTCTTGCAGATAGAATATGGCCACCCACATCACTAACCATATTCATGAGTTGCGTCGACGCCAAAGCCTATGCAAAATCAAGTTAGATGACTGTATCTTCTTAGATTGGTTTCCAAAATCTCTCCTTCCTGTCCTTGCCAAGGATGTGGCATCCGAGCGACCCCAGTCCGAGGAAGAGGCCATCCTCAAAGACCAGCAAATTGACCTTATTTACGCCCAATCTAGTTATCTATATACCATTATACCTGATGCCCCCTATGGCAATTCCTCCCAAAATGATGTGCTGGGGGCATCCCATGCCACAGATGGCATCATTGGCCATATTACCTCGCATAACCAGCCCTTTTCCATAGCATGCACTAGCCATGGCCCCGACCTTTCATGGGCTACATTCTACTCTGGAGCAACCAATTCATATGCTCCCATGGCACATAAGCACCATTCCCATGGACCCTCATGTCCACCTCAGCGCTTTGGCCATGCATCCCCCGCTTACGTCCCCCCGGTTGCACCTCAGCCATAATATCACTCGGAGGTCGCGCAAGCTCCTGTATCCTCTCAAGCACCCCCTACTTATTATCCACCATAAGTAGCACCTGCAGCAAACCCACAACCTGTCACATAAACATATCAGCAACCCCCACAAGGTTCAGCACCTACATCACCTCCACCCACTTATTATCCATTGCAGCCTGCTCCCACACCTACACAACCCCAGAACCCACCTGCTGCTCAAGGGCAAGTGTATGCGCAGCAAAATCCATAGCATAACCAAAATAATCAATGCCGACAAGGCCAGCAAAACCGTGGAAAAGGATGTAAATGCGGGAACAACCCTCCTCCAGACCAAGGCGGCCAACCACCTAATCCCCCAAATAATAATAACGCGGCACCTGCCAACCAAAATCCCGACAGGCTGCCCAAAGAAGACAAAAACCCTAATTTGTGAATGAACCATCCTTGTTCTATTTGCGGGGTGTATGGCCATTACACACATGCTTGCCCACATTTGGAGTGGGGCCGACAACTCTGGACCGATGATGCCCACCGCTAAGGGCACACGGCACCTCAGGTGCCACCTAACCCACCACCACCTCAGACTCAACCCCTGGTGTTACAGAACCCTTTACCAACCCAAGGCATGGTGAACACTCAACCGTTAACTCCCCCTCAAGGAAACATGCCTCCACAATAGCAAATCACTTATGTAGCTCTTGATCCACCCATGCTAAAATCAGGTACCCATCACTTGTTAATGATGTCATCCACTGATGTCAACCTTCAAATCCATCGGAACCAATACGGCTCCACCCCTGACACCCCTCCTGCTGACAAAAACACCAACGCTCTTCCCACCGATTAGTCACTACGAATACGTCCAGCCCCATTAGAGGGCACCCCAAAAACCCAGTTAACACCCAAAAAGTGCTCACTAGCTCATTTCCTTATTCACATGACCCATTTGTCCACTTTTTCACCATTTGAGCCTCTAAAGCCACCAAAAGGTCACCAAAAGACCTTAATACACCCCTTTTTCCACTCAAAATGAATATTTTTCCTCAAAAAGCATAAAAAACCCTCAAAAAGGGTCCAGAATTCCCAAAAATATTAAAAAAGGAATAAAAATATTCAAAATATTCAAAAAAGGAAAAAGGAGGGAAAAGGTACCTAAACCATGTTGGTCAATACCATTGGTTTCCTCAAAACCATAATGGTATTCCCCACCACCAAAAACTATAAAAAGGTGGTAGGGGCTCCTCACTTTCCATCCATCCATCATCCTATCCTCATGCTGTCAAAATCTCTCATGAGCTTTTGACCATTGTAGCTATCTTGGAGAAGGGACCTTTGGAGCTTGGAGCGACTCACCTTGGAAGTTGCTCAACAATCTTTACCACTTGGAGGTATCACCATTGCAAGCACTTGCTTGCCCCCTATTCTTAATACAAAATCATTTTTTACATATTGTCAATTGTTTTGCTTTCAATAATATTTCCATTGTTTGCTTATCTATTTCACATAGATCCATGATTAATGTAGTTTAAAGTAGTTTGTTATTTATTTCTATTGAGACTGCTGCTACTAGTTAGCAGGTGCACCATTGCACTAAGCTTGGTTGCAAAACCAAGCCAACAAGCTCCTTGCTTCCCCCTTCGCCACATCAACAATAACCCCAATGCTTGCGTTGCGTCTAATTACAACATTGTGGATGACTTAGCTCAATCCCCCACAGCCATGTCTGTGTTAGAGGTCTTAAAAAACTGTCCTACACAGTGCAAGACTTTGCTATTAGCCATTGGTGCTATTGAACCCATTGATTCACGAATGATGGCCTTTGATTTGGACCAATCCGAACAATTCCTGGCTTCCACATTAGCGTTCCAAGTTTTTGTATCCATTCGGAATCTTGTCATCCATCGGTGCATCATCGATGAGGGTGCCTCTACATGTGTTATGTCCACATTCATTTAGAAGAAGTTGGGATCCCCTACTCTCTAGCAGTCCACCACTGCATTGCAAGCCTAAGATGGTCGTTCGGCTCAACCCCAGGGTCTCTTAGCTAATTTCCCCATCCAGTTGGCTGGTAAAATAGTGCTTATTGACATAGAGGCCATCAATGCCCAACTTGATTATAACCTCTTACTTGGCCGCAGTTACATGTATGCCATGCAGGCGGTTGCCTCATTCGTTTTTTGTACCATGATGTTCCCCCATGAAGGATGCATGGTCAAGATTGATCAACTCACCTATTACGATCCCAATGCCCCCCCTGCACCCAAAAACATTCTCCCCATGGTTGAACAACCTGTTTGCGGAGCATCTACCTTGTTGGTTTCCTCAGTGGGACCCGGAGTCTACTAAGATACGCCGATGACTTCCACATTCGAATCCATTCCACCACCGTCACTAGAAACCAAAGTATCTAACTTATGTACCCTCTCCCACAATACACAAACACCCAACCATCAACCTCCCTTGTTACCCCAACCACCATTGGTACCTAGTCATGTTGGTGTTACACCCATCCATACGATCCCCTTCCTATTCCCCCCTTCGAGAGTAGTAAGCGCCCTGGTTATGGCTACTCTCAGCCTCCTCGAGTTAACTTTAGGATTACCCGTGTGGTATCTCATGCCTCCCGTTTCCCCTCCAACACCAAATGTCATCCTACAACCGGGGCAACCCATCACCACTACTAGTCAACCACCTCCCGGTGTCACTACTCATTCCTCATCCACCAATCGATCCCCTCTTATCAAGCACACTAGGGGCAGAGGCCCATAACCATACACCACTCTACCCCCGCCCAAAACAGTTAAAAATCCCCCCGTGTTTCGCACTCCTCCCAAATTCTCTTTATGTGATAAGTTGGGCCATGCTACCCATCAATGTCCACAATTACCTGCATTACAAGAGCCAATGAAAATGCTTGATGACGACCCCAACATCCCGGTTGTCCAACTCGACCCTACCCCTAGGCCTCGCGATAAATCACTGTGTACCAACCACCCTTGTGCAATATGTGGTATTTACGGGCATTACTCACATCACTACCCTAATCTCCCAGATTATAGAGCTGCTCTTCACGAGATGAATAATTTGGACCTCGAGATGTCTCCCCCCACCATTGAAGAGGTACACCCCCCTGAATCTCCACCAACAGGCGAGGTCAATACCATTTATATGATCTCTACTACTAGCGATCCCTCGTCAACCGATTTAACGACACAAAGTTTCCACAATGATGAGGAGATTCTCGAGGCTCTTACTGCACCTGATTACCCCTGCGAGGATATGCACCATCGTTCCTATTTCCTCCCGGAAGAGTCCTCCCCCACCATAGCCACCCAATTTTCAGTTGAGTCCAAAGATTTTCTCCCCACCAAAGTCAACTGGTTTAAAGAGCCCATCCTTGCTCCCGATGCCTTCAAGGAAGGTAACATGGCCAATATCTCACCCACAATCCATATTGATATCTCTTCCCCAGGTGGTGCCCCTGAAATCATTACTTTGGGAGCTTCCTGCACTGAGTACAAGATCGGAGAGTACAAAAAACTTTTCCAAGATTTCCGCGATGTTTTTGCTTGGTCCTATACCGAAATGCCTGGTCTTGACCCCACTATCATAGAGCACCACATTGACACATGGCCAGATGTGGCCCCCGTTTGCTAGAAACAGCGCCCCATTCTTCCATCCAAGCTCCCTGCCATTAAAGTAGAGATTGAGAAACTTCGCACAGCAGGATTCATTTATCCTATTGCATACACCACTTGGGTTTCTAACCCCATCCCTGTTAACAAGAAACAAGGCACCATCCGAGTATGTACTGACTTCTGCGATTTAAACCGAGCATGTCCCAAAGACAACTTCCCCACGCCATTTATTGACCAACTCATCGATGCATGTGTAGGGCATGAGGTCCTATCCTTCATGGATGGTTTCTCAGGATACAACCAGATTCAGATCCGCAAGGAAGATCAATACAAGACTGCCTTCACCACCCCATGGGACACCTTTGCCTATCGTGTCATGCCTTTCGGCCTTAAAAATGCTGGCGCCACTTTCCAGCAGGCCATGACCTATTGTTTTCATGACTTGGTCCATATCTTATTAGTCTATCTTGAATATCTCACATCACGTTCCAAGAAACGATCTGACCACCTCAATGACCTTCGGCAAGTTTTTCTACGTTGTCGCAAGTATCAGATCCGCTTGAACCCACTCAAGTGCGTCTTTTGCGTTCCGACAGGCCGGTTGTTAGGTTTCATTGTTTCCCACAAAGGAATCATTGTAGACCCCCTCAAAGTTCAATCCATCTTAGACCTTCCCGCACCACACATGCTCCGACAGCTACAGATCTTAGAGGGGAAATCTATTTTCCTCCGCTGCTTCGTTCTTGATTATGCCACCATAGTTCATGGTTTCTTACATCTGCTTTGTACCCACATACCATTTGTTTGGGACGACCAAGCACAAGCTGCATTCGAAGCTCTCAAAAATGCTCTCATGCAAGCCCCTTTGATCTCCCCTCCAGATTTCTCTCAAGCCTTCATCCTTTATGTCTCTGCATCCGACCATGCCGTGTCAAGGGTCCTTGTCCAAGAAGACGCTGCTCGCCAGGAGCATGTCATTTATTATGTCAGCCAAACCTTGTATGGACCACCCCTACATTACCCATATGAGGAAAGACTGGCCCTTCCCCTCGCCTTTTCCATCCAAAAATTGTGCCATTACATTTTACTCAGTCATACTAGAGTTGTCGCCAACTCCAACCCCATGGTCTACCTTTTAAACCAGCGACTTCTGCAAGGTCGTGTTGTCAAATGGGTAATCATACTCCAAGAATATGACTTAACTTTCAAAACCCCTAAGAGTACTAAATCCCTCGCACTTTCCTAGCTCATAACTGACCTCCCATCCCTTTTGACATCCCTGCCAATCTCCGATGAGTTACCAGACATTCATTTCTTCATCATCTCGTCAGATGACCCATGGTACGGTGATATTCTGCTGTACCTTCACACGCAGAAGTTTCGACCCGACATAAATCACGATGGACGCCGCTGTATTCGTCACCACGCCTCTCGGTATCTCCTCTTGGGCGATGTCCTTTATTGGTGAGGGGTTGATACTATCCTCCATCGTTTCCTTACACACGAGGAAGCCGAACAAGTCCTCAACGACTATCATAGCGGTGCCTACGGCGGACATTTCTCTGGAATGGCCACCACCTAGAAGGCCATCTGCGCTGGATACTTCTGGCCTACATTGTTCACTGATTGCATCACTGCAATCAAGCATTGCCATAATTTCCAACTCTTTGCCCCAAAGGCACGGACACCACCCGCCCCACTCCACCCAGTCGTCACTGTTGGGCCTGTTTTGCAAATGGACATAAGTACATCATTGTTGCCATCAACTACTTCACCAAATGGGCTAAAGCCATGCCCACCTTCAACTGTAAATCCGACACTACTGCTCGTTTATTTTTTAACCATGTTATTACACGATTCAGGGTCCCCAAACAGCTTGTCTGAGACCATGGTTCACATTTTGAAGATGCCATTTCGCGCAAGTTGTCAACTCTCCTTAAGTTCAAACATTAGTATGCCTCTGCTTACTACCCCCAAGGGAACGACCAGGTTGAGGCCATGAACAAAATTTTGAAAACAATCCTCCAACGCACTGTTGATCGACATAGGTCCAATTGGCATCACATGCTTTTCCGCACATTATAGGCTTACCGTACATGAACTAAGACCGCCACCGGTTTCACCCCTTTTCACTTAGTTCACGGTGTCGAATTTGTCCTCCCCATCGATTGTCAGATCCCCGCTCTACACATCGCTATTGAAATTCTCCTTGATACCTCCCCACTTGAACAACGCCTACTATTATTAGAACAAGCTGATGAGGACCATCATGCAACCCTCCAAACCATTGAAGCTACCAAGAACCGCTCCAAAGCTGGTTACGACAAACATGTCCACCCATGAGCTTTCTGTGAAGGAGATCCAGTCCTTGTTTACGACCAAGCCCATGACAAGACCGGAAAAGGGAAGTTCGAATCCATGTGGCAAGGCCCTTACATAGTGCATACCTACCTTGGACATGGGGCATATATTCTAAATGACTCAGAAGGCCACCCCTTGTGCAACCCCCGTAATGGATTGTATCTTAAACACTTTTATCCTTAACAATCCGGTGGACCCGTTGGTTCGTATTGTACAGTTTACCTTCTTTTTGTTTTTCACTTTTTTACCACAACCTTACATTCATCGTTTTTGCATGAACATGGATGGACCATCTTCCACCTTATTACATTGGCTTCACCGATGGAGCAAGCCATTGGTCTCCAAACCTGGCTTCTATAGCTTGGGTCTTATATTCCCCTTCACATGAGTTGATTCACCTTGACAGAATGTGCATAAGCGTTGCTACCAATAACCAAGCTGAGTATGATGCTGTGACCAGTCTCTTGACTGATGCCCTTCAGATGGGTATACGTCACCTTCATGTGTTCTTTGACTCCTAGCTCAACAACTGCTACCAGGTGCATGATCCTTGCCTCTTTCGAAACTTCCTGAGCACAAAAGAGATAAGCTGATGGTTTGAATCCATAACATTCACCCATGTCCCAAGAGCTCATAATAGTGTCGCAGATCAAATGGCTAACAACATCCTCGACTAGCATCTCAATCACACCATGTAAATAATCCATTATGCATACTCATCACATCAAAAAACATATAAAAATCCCAAAAAGAATGCATCTACAACAACAGGCATCCACATGCCTATCATAACAAACCATTTGCATCCATGTGCAATAACATAACAAAAAACTATATAGGGGCATCCATGTGCCTATTATAACACATACAAAACAATACAGGTGCATCCACGTGCGTACACAAAATCATCACCACACAAAATGCATCCATGTGCATATATATATAAATATATCATCGTCATATACATGTCATGAGTGTCCCAGCACTCAGCTATACAAAAAATATACATCAAGGAGCCCCAACAGCATCCCTGTCATAAAATACATGCCGTCTATACAAAAAATATCGAATGCCTATATGTATTGGGGGGGAGTCCCCAGCACTCCCTAATGAGAGTCATATCCCCCATCTGAATCCTCCTCATCAGCCTCCTCTGTTGCGGACTCCTCCTCTCCGTGCTTCTCCTCCGGCTCCTCTGGATCCTACTCTAGATCCTCCTCATCCCCTTGTCAATCCTGACCCCTAGTCACCTCGGCCATAACTGCCACCCGAATCAAGATAGACTGCCAATCCCATGGAGCCTTGTGACAGGCCTCAACTACATCCTACTCCAATTCCCTCCACCCCTCGTCGGAGACCCCAACCAGTAGCCGGTTGAAGGTAACCCACAGGGCCTCCAAAGTCCCCTCTGCATCTCGCCATCGTACCTCCCTCCAATCAGGAAAGACTGGAACTGCTATATGCCCCCGACGCTCTTGATGCCCTGGTGGTGGCAGTGGTCCCACATCTGCATCAAACCAAATCACAACTAGTCAGAATCATCATATATCTATATATCTCTAACATCAAAAAAACAAAAAAAAATCCAATATACAACCATCAAGCACCGGCTAGATACATACCATCTAGGCCCCAAACCTGCCCTGGGGGTCGTGGTGCCTCTGGATCTTGCCGGTAGTCCATACCAGCGTATGGATAGTCATCAAAGGTCAATGGAAGCTGCAACCACTGCAAATAGAGATCCTGGGTGAAGTACCACCCCACTTCTCCCCCACCCCACCGGCACATCATCTCACCCCACCGCACCATCTACGGCTCCCTCAAACCCCCAGCCCAGACTGGCACTCTTGGTCACAGTGTCGGAACCTGCTCCATAAACAAAGAGCACATGAATGATCCGTAGCAGAACCCCTTGCCAGATTCCTTCCTCGAGGTCAGCTGCTGCTGAACATAGGTGAGGAACATTTGGCCCCAAGCAAAGTAGGTCCCTTGTAATACCCTCTCGACTAGCTGCATCTGTCCCCTAGACACCCGGTTGGTCCCCTACGACCCCAACACTCGGACCACACATGTTGCGATCGCTCGAACTGATGGCTCCTCCAAGTCACAAATCAATAGTGTATTCTTATGCACTATTGCAATAGGAAGGCAGTAACAATCAAGCATCTCCTCCATGTCCACATCCGCGGACACCCGTGGCTGAGTATCCACCACCCTACTCAAACATGGTAGTCTCGTCAGAAAGTACACGTCTACCAGGGTGAGCTCTAGTCTTTCCCCCTGCACCATGAAACATAGACTATCAGGCTCACAGAATCCCACCAACCTGTTTAGCAGTAGTGCTGCTGAACGCATCATCGGCACCTGTGCGAACTTCAACAATCCGCACAGCCCCAAGGACCCCCGGACATGTCAGCCACCCCATATATAGTCCATCAGGTCATCCGGTATATCACGCTCTCTCCGGAGTACGATTGGCATCCTGTGAATCCCACAACGAAAACTCATCAGCATATCATCTAATAAACCATCATCCCCCCCCAGCATGACCCCACAATCTTGATCAAAATCGTGACTGTGAATCCCCATGCCGCAATCCCAAATCGCGGCTATTGGGACTGTAGCCACGGTCATAGATCGTGCCTATGGAGCCCACAACTGCAATAGCAGATCTTGACTGTCCCCCCCATAGCTGTGATCCCAGATCGTGGCTGTCCTGGCCACAGCCACGGGCGAGGATCGCGACTACCCAGGCCATAGCAGCAATCCCGGATCACAGCTGTGGAGGTCACAGTCACGATCGCAGATCGCGGTCATCGCCTCGCAACTCGCGATCCACACCCATGTGGACCATACAACCACACCTGAGGACCCACTACCCACCCAAATCCAAAAAAAAGAAATTAAAGATCTGAGTTCAGTGGAATACCTGCAACTCACAGAAATGAAATCGACCGGTCCAATCACCCAAAAATAACAAATCCGCTCTGGCCCACCACACTCTCTGTCAAAGTCAACTGCACAAATGACACTTGGCATTATGGGTCCACTTACTATTTATAGACAGTTGAATTTTCTTGATTTGGCCATTATGGATACATACGGAGTCCATTTACCAAACCATTTCCACCACTAGAATTAGCACGACGAGACCTTCAGAATGGTCGACTCAGTTTCTATTTTTCTTTGAACCCCATTTTTGGAATCTTTTTCCCGCACGTCGCCATCTCGATTTGAGCACCACATTGGCCGTTGTCAGTTTTTAGCATTCCTTATACCATCAGATTTAGTTTTCCGAGCCCGTGATGATGCTTGAGATCATTTCTCGCTCTCGCCCCCAGATTTTTCATGCATTTTTTACCAGCCCCTAATCATCTCAGTTTTCATGCCACCTCGGCTGTTATCCATTTTTGACACTTTTTATATCGCCGGATTTAGTTTTTCGAGCTCATGATGATGCTTGAGATCATTTCTCGCTCTCACCAGGAACAGTTTCAACATTGTGTCCCGACACCTTGCTGCCTTGGTTTGCGTGCCACATTGGCCGCCATTGAATTTTTACACATTTTTACATGAGCCATTCACTCCATTCATACTGCAATTATTTCATTATTTTTCCACCATTCATCATCCCGCAAGGAGGCCCACCAGTGTTCCCCCCCACCCTCGTTCTTGGTTCTCATCGATGTCCCTTGATTGAACACTCTCTCCTTGCTTGGCCATTCCTTTTGTTCAGTATAATTTTATCCCTTTTTCAAGCCAGACAAGTCCTTTACGAAAAAGGCACTTAGAGAGTTTCTGTTAAGCTCTTTTCTGACTCCTAAAAGAATGAAAAGATCGTCGAGCAATCTTGCTTCCTTTCATGCTCGTTAATGTACCTGAAAGGGCGTCTATCTGGTATAAGTTTAACCCTTTTCCGAACTTGGTAGACTAATTACGAAAAAGGAATACTCTAGTCACACCAGCTAGAAGAGTTCTTCATTGCATCCTTTTATGCTTTTTCGGCCTTGGAGACTAACAAACGAAAAAGAACCCCCCTGGAGTCTTCTTATTGCTTTTAGACTCTCTAAAATTAAAAGCAACCATGAGCATGCACCGTCATGGTCTCGTACAAATCCACACGGTGGTACCATTCCATTATTTCAGAGTCTTCTTATCACTTTCAGACTCCTTAAAATTGAAATCAATCACGAGCATGAACTGTCCTAGGCTCTTATAAATCCACACGACAATGCCATTTTGATCACACCTCTTCCAGCTCCTTAAATCATAAATAAGCCCCCACTGGTGCCCCTCGACACTATGATCATTCATCTCGGCAACACCCCCAATAAGGTCGCGTCTGTTCAGAGTATTCTGCAATCTCTTTCCATCTTAAACTAACTTGAGTATCACTCATCCCAGTTACCATCCTTGATCCATTAAAGCTATGATCCCCTTCCCACCAGTCAGTTTCATATGCTGCTCGATCATCCCCGCCATCATACTCTGAACAAAGGAAGTTTGAGTCCACCCACTCTATTTGCCTAGTTATTCCTCCCCAACACAGTATGTCAGTCTTACCATCAGTACTTTCACACTTCGGTTCTCCACCTCGTGCTCCTATGAAGGAAACATCATTTCCTTGGTAGTTGTAGGTCTCCCTCTTTCGACGCTAGCCCATCTGTTCCAGAGGATAGACCCAGAGGTCCCTGTGCCTTGGACTCATCACCATTCATGGTGAGTGCCTACAGACCATGTTGAGAGGAGTCATCAGTGCCTCTCCGAATGGCTGTTTCTCACATGCTTGACATCAACACCTTGATCGTATCGTTGAGAATCGTGCATGGTATATATCCCTTCAGTTATTGGTCGAAGACCCTGGATTTCCCCCGACTCTAGTACATTTGTGAGTCACTTTGGAACACCCAGTTATATGTGCCTATGGATATCCGAGTTGTGTTGGATATTGTATTCGAAAGCCATCCACTTATATGCTTCCTTGAGTACCCAGTTCAGCTCCAGTTTAGTGTACCATTGAGGGTGTAACTCCCTGTCATCATGATCTTCTAATTCATCGGTTCCCCCGGTACCACACTCAGCCACACTATTGTTATTCCAGTGTATCATTTCTTCAACTCAGAGATGGTCAGCCCGACAATATGTCCCAGATTTGTGACCCCTTTTTGGACCCTTATGATGTACATAGTGGTTCTCCATGTATCTTTCAGGTCCCCATTTTTGGGCCTCATTGTTATTTTTATATATCTTGATACGAGCATGGGTATGCCCACCTCGTCCATATATTGAGATTATTCCTCATTCATTATTGAGGTCGTGTATTTTCAGTTTTTGCAGTTTGTTCGGGACCATTTTTTCGTGCTCTACTTTGTTTCTTCTCCTCTCCACACCGCAGGAAAACCATAAAAAGACTTATGATGTCTATCAGACATATGATGAGCTCCTGCCCTCACACATTAGGGGGCAATCTGTTAACACCTAAAAAGTGCTCACTACCTCATCTCCCTCATTATATGACTCATTTGTCTATATTTCCTACCATATTTGCCTCCAAAACCCTAAAAAACCATTAAAAAGCCACCAAAAAGGCCAAAAACCCCCCTTTTTCCCCCAAATAATTTAACTTTCCTCCAAAAATAGAAAAAACCCTCTAAAAATCGAATAAAAAATATAAAAAAGAGGAAAAAGAGGGAAAAAGGAAGTAAAAACCCTATACAATTGACCTAAACCATATGGTGCCAAAAACCATCGGTCAACACTCCACCACTAAAAACCTATAAATAGGTGATGGACGCTCCCCATTTCACATCCACAATCTTCCCTATCCTCACTCTGCCAAAATCACTCTTGAAACCGTAGCTTACCATTTGAGCTAGTTTTTCCCATTTGAGTGCCCCTTTGGCCCATTATTCAAACACCTTGGAGAAGGAGAAGGAACCCATTGAAGCACGGAAGCAGCCCTCCTGTACTACTGCAAGAGCTCCACCAACCTCAACACTTGAGGTAAATTTAATACCAAGAAAAATTTCTATCACCTTTTCATTGTTTTTTATTTCTGTTAATGCTCATGCTAGGTTAAATTTCATACTATTTTACTGCTTTAATTTACTTTTTACTGAACTGCTACTAAGGAGGCCCTTCTCCTTAGTAGGTGCTCATTTGCACAAGCTAGGGTGAAAACCCTAGCTACAATTCATGCTTGATGAAATATGAAATATATAACATTTATTGTTGTTAGATTGAGCCAAGAACTGCTCCTTTGAATCGAGTGATCTGAGTAGTAGTTTCAATGCTTCAATATTGAGGATAAAGAGGTTGCATACAAAGTGTTGAAGAAAGTTCTGAACTAGACTTAATAACCATCTACCAAAACTTTATATTAGATTTGATTTGGGCACATTACAATGGATTCATGTATATTTAATGTGTTTCAAATATTCATTCAAGTCGTAAATTATAAATGCATTCCTCTGCTATTGAACTAGAACATCTCATAATCCTTCATAAGCCACTGTTTGGATTAAGTTGGAGAACAATATACTCTCTATTGAAGAATTTGGAGTTAATATGCTTAGTTTCCACATTGGATACATCACATCAAAAAATGGTATGATAGTGAGTCATAAAAAATTGTAAATAGTTGTTTGTTGACATTTTGATTTTCATGGACATTTATGTTGTCCCATTTTGTATGACCAACATTGATCCCTTCCATGTTGACTTCCAATTTATGAAGCACTTATAGGAATCAAATATATTGAGGTGTAATTTTTTTTATCAGTTAACATGGATCTAGGAATAACCATACATGAAGAGATTGGTAACAATATTTCTATTTTTGTGTAAATCTATCTCCCCTCTCAGTTTATCTCTCTATATAGTAGTTTTTATATTTGAATAGAGAGAGATATTATACTTCTATTTATATTTATATTTGACTAACATATAATATTACTATTATTTGTTATAAGTATTGTATGTTTTAATCCAACATGTAAGTGTTATCCGTGTAAGTGACAACAACTCTATCATACTAGGTTCAAGAGTGTCTTGCTACTCCAAAGAGAGAAAGTATCTAATAGTTAATCACCACTATCTTCAAAATATATAATAAGCACCAGTGAGTGATGACTAAAAGCCTTTACTATGAGGTATTTTCCATGTTGCACTGAAGAGGCTCTTTCTATAGCCCAAGTGGGTGAGTTGTCACATCTATAACGGTGACGTGGCACATGTAGGTTCATGTGTGTGTGTCACTTGTGTGTGCTCTAGGTTTAAATTGACTACATTGTAAAACACATTTGTATATAAATATATATCAAATTTCAAAATCAACTTCGAATTCAATTGAGTGCAACTTTTTACTTTTTACTTCATAATTAATGAATGAGTGCAACTTTTGTCTACTTATAGGATTATGTTTTATCATTTACAACACAATGTCAAATTGGAGTAGTTAGCATTTAGAGGATTCTAATGCAAAATATATTAGATTATGTATTGTTAAGTGAATAATAGAATAATGAGGTAAATATTAGTTTTGGGTAAATAACTATTTTAATTTATAATTATATAATTAATGGAACTTTTGCCTATTTGTAGGATTTATGTGTGTTATCATTTACAATACAATCCAAGTGGGTGAAATGTGGAACATGTTGGATATATATATAGTATGCATATCAAAAATAGCTATTTTAATTCATAATTTATTAATGAGTGCATTTTTTACTTATTTACTGTATTTATGTGTTATCATTTACAACACAATTCCAAATCGGAGTAGTTTTCGCCTGGATGATTATAATGGAAAATATATTGAATTATGTATTGTTATGTTAATAATATAATAATGAGGTAGATATTAGTTTTGGGTAAACCAACATAAATCTATCTTAACTCTAGCTCTACCAAGGGCTTAGAGGGATCCTTTTTTAGAGTGTTAAACTTTAGTATTGCATCTAACGATATCTTATCCCTCTTGGCGCTTGGTAGAGACAAAATTAAGATAGATCTATGCTGGTAGTGTATCCTATTTCTAACAATGTATAGACAATGATTGTAAATAGAAATCCATACATTTAAAATATATTTCTTACAAAAATCATTCAAATGATCAAATTTTGGATAGTCTTTTGGTATGGATATGAAATCTATGAGAAAGGTAATTTAAAATAAGGAAAATGTTAAAGACTATCAATGTTTTGAATATGTCAAAATAGTCTGGAAAACCAGAAAAGGAACACCCTTAGAAGAAAAGAAGATATTGGATCAAGTGTTATGATGACAAATATGGGAAACTGCAAAAAACATTGTTGGAAGAAGCAATGATTCCACTAAAAGAATAATCCCAAATCAAAGGATAGAAGGGTGGATTTAATAATGTTATCTTTGCAACAAGTAAGGCCATTTTGCAAACAATTTTCCATGTAAAAATTTGAAAGTGGTGGCACTTTATGTCGACAAAAACTTAGGAGAGCATTGGGAATATATTCAATCATATTAAAGATCCTTCTATTTTAATGATAAAATATATGAATTTGACTATTATAATGAGCATAAGAATGAAATTAGACATCTAGAAAAGGGATAAGTTCCATCTTTAGCAACATTAAAGGAAGAAGAGAAGAACAAGACGAGCTGCATAGCATCAAATCTCTGCTTTTACAATTTGTTTTCTATTGAGTAAAGAAATAGGTCCTTAAGCGCAAGCGCAAATTCATATTCAATGTGTATAAATAAGTTTACGAAAATAATCCTTGATTCTATTAACTGAATTGATTCTTGAATATACACATGGTGATACTCTATCTCCTAAACAAAGTAATCTAGAAGTTCTACTATATTATTATTATACTAGTTGGCCTTTGTGAGAAGATCTCCTTGTTTGCTAATCAAATATTTGTAACATTACCATTGCATGTTTCCCCAAATATGCCTACATCCAATGGTGGCTAGAAATCTATATTGTTATACTAGTTGACATTTGTGAGCAAAAGTCCTTGTTTGTTGATCAAATATTTGTAACATTAGCATTATGTGTTTCCCAGATGTGCCTACATCTAATGGTAGTTAGAAATATGTAATGTTTTTAGGGGATGGGATGATGGTGCTAGTTCCTTGATGGCTCACATAATGATGGAATACATGCCAAGTTGTGGAGAGACATTGAGTATATAACCCATAAATTAAACATTTGTTCAACCAATAATTCCATTACATAAAATACATCATCATTAAGTAAAAAATTAGAGTATATGTAAGTAAAAAGAGTAGAGTAGAAGTGTGATAAAATACAAACTTAAAAAAAGTAAAGATGTGTGACTAGTGTTGAAAGCTAAATGAAATCACTTCGCATCATGCAACCACAAAAATATCAGAACCATCATATGTTTTTGAGGGAAAAACTTTGGGTTAAGCGACATTATATTGTTGAATTATTCCAAATCACGTGTGTCGAACTATAAATAACAAAGTATTTTTGTTATAAACAAACTTTAATAATAATTACGTTACTCCTCCAATCATAAAAAAAATTCAATTATTGTGTTAAGACTTTATGTGAAGAGGGAGAGTGTTTAAGATTTTCCTAGTCTATAAGAAGTGGAGGATGCAACATATATATATTCATATCACAAATTTATTTGTTCTTTTAAATATCAAGTATTTTGGTACTTACAAAGCATTTTTTATTGAGTTTGGCATATAGCCCTAATACCGTCGGGGAATGAAAACCCCAAATCAAAGATATTATAGTTTGTTCATGGGATATAGCGCTGGAACTATAGAATCGAGTTGTTTCCTTATTCTAATAGGTTATGTTGGTACCTTCTTAATTTAATTCAATTAATAATATGCATTTTCTATACAATGATTCAGTCTTTCTAATTAGTTAATTTTTTCCATGGGCGAATGAAAATCTAGTATGCTCAAGTTTCGACGCAGGCTTGTTCTGTTATTTAATTCGGAGGAATCTTACTAATGAATTTAATGAATAGGTGAAAAACCTAGTGGCAAGAGGATCTTCTGGTTAATATGTATTCAGAGTTGTCGAAGCCTATCCCTAACCATACTCCCGCTTTCCTCTCATTTACCTTCTAGGTGCAATATATTTGGCCGACCTATTTATTGTTAATTTTTTTATATTAATGCGGAATTATAGTAGTACTTGAAATAAATGAATAATCAAAAGCATAAGCATTCACATGAGACACAATATTTATGATGGGAAACCCTCTAGTACTTGAGGGAGAAAACCCCAACAAAATCTTCTTTAGAATATTGATAGATAGCAGAGAATGTGTTTACAATGAGAATATTACATAAAGCGCCCCTGGTGCACTATTAGAGAGAAATACTAAGCACCCCTATTTCAATCATAGAGCAAGAGAGAATATGGAAGAATAGATCTCAGAATAATATCTTGCACAAAACCAATTCGTTGATTTTGGTCACCTGCACAATGAATGTGAATTTCCTTCAACAGAGAAGAGAATTCACTCTCACATTGAATTCATCAATCCTGCTTAACATATATATACCATACTTCTCATTCTTAGGATTCTATTTTTATCTTCTTACATCAGGATGAACTCTCCCTTCTTCTTGATGCTAGAACACTTAGTTAGGTGGCTAACTCAAGTGTCATCATTAAAGGGTCGTAACTTAATTTTTGTAACTCAAGTGTTGCAACTCAAGTGTCGTAACTCAAGTGATGTTTTTTTATTGCAACTTAAGTGTTGGAATGAAAAACACTTTAGTTAACTAGATCTTCTTTATTAACACTTAGTTAACTATCTTAACTGAAGTACTTCTTGATAACATCACTGAAGTGAAAAATTCGATTTCTCCTTTAATTAACTAAAGCATTTCTTGTTAACATCACTGAAGTGAGCAAATCAAGTTCTCTCTTATCTTACCACATCTTATCATTATCTCTTGTCTTATATGCATGGTCCACATGTGCCAACTTTAATTTATCTATCATATAAAATATACCAAAGATATTGTTCCAATGATGTAATCATCTTGTTCTACTATCGTTCCAAGTGGTTATATGCTAAATTAATTCACTCTAGAGGTGGCCAGTCTCTAGAGTAGACTTAATTTCTCAACCATGGTTAGTAGTACATCACACACCATTCATGCTTCGACATGCAAAGCATTACCTCAACACATGGGAGTCTGTCTTAACACAAAAGACCTTAGTATTTACAAACAAGAATGTATAGCACCATGACTTCGACATACAAAGAACTTACCTCAACACATGAGGCTTATTCATTCTTGAGTCCAACTCAATATTCTTTTCCAAGTTTCCTAACTCCAAATCAAGCTCCTATAAGGAACTACCTTGACACACAAGGCTCAATCTTAACACACAAGATTGACTTGGAGAATGACTGTAAGTTTAATACTCCCTCTCAGTGAGCCAAGAGGCATTCTATACCCTGTCAATATTGTATCGGAAGTACCTATACTTCATCAAGGACAGAGGCTTAGTCAACATATATGATATCTGATCACCAATAGAAATGTAGTAAAGTCTTATGGCACCTCTCTGGACCATGTCTCTGATGTAGTGGTATTTCATAACAATGTGTTTCGATTTGTCATGAAACACAAGGTTTTCTGAGAGCTTAATGTATCTTTGATTATCAGAAAGAATGAAAGTAGTCTCAAGCTTCCCACAGAACATGTTGGGCCTGGCCCAAGTGGGGCATTTTGAGCAGGAAGGATTTTGAGAACTGCAGAGCTGAGCACAGTTAAGTTGGAACAATTTTGGGATAAGTTTTGGTATGCTGCGAAGTTGCACACAACGCAATGTTGGAAGAACTGCGAAGACAGTGCTGCGAAGAGAACAGTGCTACGATGTGTTCGGTCAATGGAAGATCCATCTAGGCAGAGTGTTGGAAGGAAGACAACACATGCTCTGGTTAGGTCATCGGAGATCTATTTTTGGCAAATATACTCGATAACTACCAAGCGGTGGGTAGGTGCAGATCGGGAGGAAGGTGACTGGTCACACACACAGAGACCTACTACTTGAACCAGTCGTCTAAAGGTCGTGAAAGAAGGAACAACTCAGAGAGAGCAACCTATTTGTGTGCACGTGACAGTTTTGTAAACCTAAGGGTTTCTGCCTTCGAGATGTAAAGACATGACCTACGGGTCTTGATCTATAAGTAAGGAAATTTTGTAAGGGAAAGGGTTACTCTTCATTTTTGTTGATAATTATTGAATATTGTTGAGTTTGTAAGCTTGAAGCTATTGTAAAGGCTCTGCAGCTGAGCATGCAGAGACCTAATTTTGAGAGAGAGGAGAGCGTCTGCAATTGAGTGCATAGATGAAGAACTGTTGTACCCTTCCCTAAAATATAATAAAACAATAGTTCTTGTGGACGTAGCCTTCCATCTGGGGGGGTGAACCATGTTAAATACCATGTTATGTTGTGCTTTGTGTGTTTGCCATTGTTCGATTGATTAATATGAATGCTTGATGTTATAGTTATCCGATATTTGTTGATTTTATCTGTATTCACCGTGGAAGAGATGGGAATGAGATGTTAAGTAGTTCGTATATGGATGAATGTTAATGCTCAGTATCTATAAGTCTTTGAATGGTTGGAATCTATTAAATAATAACAAAATTAATTGTTGAAGTTGAAGTGTTGCATCAGGGCATGCAACATTGAATAATTCATTCCATTTCATATGTTTGAATCAGTCTAAGTGTTGATGAATGATTAAGACTGTTAAGTAAGATTGGCTAGTTTGATCAAATCTTGAAATGAATGCGTAATCTGGTTGACGTGCTGATCCATGCTAAGAGCTGCGAGATAAGTTGTTGATAGCTTATCGTCATATCACCAAGTCTAAGACTCCATAAAGAGAGATTTGGAGGAAGCATATATCAACCCTTTGCGCTATCTCATCGCGGTATCTTGTCAGTACCGTGCAGCCCAATTGACACAAAATATAAGACTTCGCACAGTCCCTTGTCCGCGGCATGGAGGCTCTCTACCGTGCTGCGCATCAGTCAGTTTAAGCACTCGCATCACCAGGTTGTTGAAACCTGATTCCGCAACCACCCCCACAACTTCACCTCGTGTGAGACCTCAAGCTGCTCATAGCCTGTTGCCAAAAGGGCCGGTGAATAGGGGTTTTGTTGGTATCTTGCACCGCAAAGTACCTGAGTCTACATTAGAAAACCTCTAGATCAGATTGGAGACCAATAAATGGTTATGTTTCCGCACTAAGACTCAGTGATCCGATAGTGTGTTTCGAAAAGTAATGTGCAAAGAAGAATATGAGCTCCCATTAGGGTCAGACAACTGGCATCCAGAAAAGAAAGAGATCTAGGCTTGGTGTGATAAGAACGAAAGAGATTTTACAAAGAAAGGAAACAAACACTCGCGTCTATCTGATGTAGAGTGGCTGAATAGATACTTGTGGAGGGACATCCACGAGATTTTTTGGGTGTCATTTCTAAACAAGCTGCATGAGTGGATATCTCTCCTAGCAGAAAGGAAGAATTGTTTTCAAGGAGGAGTACCTACAGAGTGGACTCTGGAGCTTACTGCACAACTCAAAGAAATAGACAACCCACTGTCGTGAGCAGTTGACTTCTGGGTTGATAGCATACTTGAGGGATTTGTGACTGAGTTCGCTATAGACACACTCAAATCCTACTGCCAAGATGAAGCATACTATTTCGAAGGATTCATAGGTAAGTTCCTGAAAAACCTCATTCTATACATTAAAATGCTTCTAGCTTAGAAAGGTCTTTTAAGAATGCAGTAATAATTCTAAATCTATCATGGTAGAAAATAAATACATTGATTTTGATGAAGAAAACCATACTTTGAGAAGTGGAAAGAGATATAAGCTCACTAACAAAAAGAATCCCGGAGGATCTAGAAACCGTATAGATACCGAAATTCCATGTGACCTCAATAATCAGAACATGCATTTATCAGCCACAATCCAACGTATTACACCTCAGAATCCAGCAATCTAGATCCCACCCACTGCGAGCATCGCGCAGCCCATCCCACAAATCGTCAATACTAGTAACACCACAGGAACGAGAGCTCAAACCACTATGACTCAAACCACTCCATAGAATACTATCCCTAGTATGACCCAGCATCCTGCATCTACTTTTGTCGTAGGGAACCTATCCCAAAACCATACACAATCTGGAAGGAGAATAACTGATAATGATATAAAGCTGTCGATATTCAAAGGAATGGGTATAGAAGACCCTAATTAGCATTGGTTTCTTTGCGAAGCCGTATGGAGTGTAAAGCAAGTTTAGGATGACACTGTGAAGAGAGCACAACCCATCACTACGTTTAGAGATAGAGCATTACACTAGTTTATGAAGTATTCTCAAGCACAGCCGAGAATGTTAGCAGACATCAAAGCCAGGATGTTATCAGAATTCAAGAAGCCGAAATCATAATCATAATGCATAATAGAGTTGAAGGAAATCAAACAGAAACATACTGAATCGGTCTAGAAATTTGACAAAAAATTTAAGACATTATTGGACCAACTGAGCTTTGTTATAGCTCCGCAACAACACCAAGAGTGGTTCATTGATGCATTGTTTCCCCATATCATACAACCACTAATGAAATAGGAGGTTGTATCACAAGCTGAGGACTTGGAGATCGCGATGAAGCTGGAGGCTTCACCAATTGGAGAAAGTAGTTCTGGGACGTTACAGATCCAGAACCAATTGGCTACCTTGACATTAGAATTACAAGGTATGAAGAATGGAAAGGAACAAAGACATGAACAAAGACATGAAGTTTGGTGCACAGGATGCAAAGGAGAGGGACACACCAGAGAACAGTGCCCCTTATTTCAAGATTATCTTAACAGTGGTGCACCAAACCCAATGAATATGAATCAAACCCAGGCATTGTGGTGTGAAATTTGTAGAACCAGAGGACACCGGCCAAAGGACTGTTATCTGATACAGAAATATGTAAAAACACTGAAAAACTTATATTGTAATTTTTGTAAGTCAGTTGGACATGATGAGTCCAACTGTCACACTTATGAGCTGATGAATGAAAGAAAGTGAGACATGGAAGCAATGCGAGGTGCAGGAATGTACCGTGTTCAAGAAGAAAATCAGACAAACTAGGAGAACACCCAGTATGATTAGGGTGGATATAGAGGCCGTGGTGGTGGATACCGCAGGAGAGGAAGAAATGCTGGCCCAGCTCAAGGAAGAGGCCGAGGGCAGGTAATCTTCTATAATTGTGGCCAGCTAGGTCATGTATCTAGAGAATGTACTAATCCATGCACCACATGCAACTACTGTAAATCATTTGATCATGTCATTGAAGACTTCCCCGTGCTTGAGGTAGAAATGCAGAAGCGGAGAAGAACAAAAACATCGAACCCTAACATTCAGTTGATCGCAGCAAAGAATAGACCTACAGATTCAAGTGTAAATGCAGTAACGCGAAGTGGCACTGATACAGGAAGAGACAAAAGTGCAGAAGCCTCCACTTCTGGAACAACTGATGCTAAGAAGACCCCTGGAGAAATAGTAGGGATTAGAAAAGCTCCTAGGAAAGCACCTCCATTTAACTTACAGAAAAATAAATAAGTATTTGAAGAAGCACGAGAAATGTTCAAACAACCACCACCTACTTCACCAAGGATCCCGTTGCGCAGTGAAGTACCGCATATAGAAGACATGCCACTGGCATATGATCAGACGCACGCTGCACCAAATACAACCACCTATGTTGCCCAGTTCCTATGGAGATGCATCAAGTTATTGAAGAACAAAGACACTCTTATAGAATTTGAAAAACTAATAAATCAGCATGAATCACACAGTGAGAGGAGGAATACCCATGGTGTAGTTCATAACATTAGGAGTCCCAAAAGAACCGGGAGGGAAATGTAATTCACAGCACAGATAGGAGACTACGAGATGGACGAGATCATTCTCGATATTGGATCTAAAGTAAATGTCTTGACCAAGAAGACATGGCAGGTGATGGGGAAATCAAAGTTATAGTGGTCACCTATACAGTTAAGAATGGCTAATCAAGGCATAGTTATACCGTTAGGGAGGTTACCCAATACCATTGTCGACATTGATGGAGTGCGAAGTTATGCAGACTTCGAAGTAATTTAAATTGTGGATGATAGCAATCCTTATCCGGCACTGCTGGGTATAGATTGGGCAATGACAAACTCCACCATCATAAATCTGAAGACAATGAAAATGATATTTGAAGGCAATGACATAAGGGTCGTCACACCATTGGATCCTTCGCAGGGTGATCGATATGTTGATCCAATTCAAGAAGAGTACAGAGCCCAAAATCTTGACCGTATCTATAAAATGACAACAAATGTTGCGGATTATACTCATCCTACTTCGGATGGAACACTTAGCTGGCGCTATGATAGTTCTTGCATCTCAGACTCTGAGGCAGGATTAGAAAATTGGCAACATAGAATGCATGAAGTATCTACCAGGGGATGCGCGACAATTACAAAATCACTCCGCTGGATTGGAAAGAAGATGAGTCCAATTCCCACTTATGATGGTTCAGCTAACGTTTATTCACTTATCAAAGAATACACTACAGCAGTTGCAGATGAACACCGTGTCTTAGCATTAGATATGGCATTGCAAGAGACACCAGCTAGATGGTGGGCTACACATAAGAAGACACTCACAACTTGGGACCAGTGCAGAATAAAAATGCAGATCAGGTTTGTTGATAAGGTTACACTACCTTTTGAGAAATACAATGGCCAAATGGATCCAGTGGATCATATTGCATCCTGTGTAGAAGCTTGGAAAGAAAGACCACAGATGGAATGGGTACACATTTTTTTGCACACACTGGAGGAACCTATTCCAAAGAAATGGTATCTAGAGACAGAGCTGCGTAGGGGAACTGTAGATTGGTCTATCCTCACAGTGACCTTCCAGAAGGACTTTAGCTTTGAAGATGACCATCCTACTATCAATGACGCCCTGCAGCTCATCAAGCAAAAGATATTTACATCAGATTGCATGCAGGATGATATAACATTAGAAGAATTCTTTGGAACACACAGTGTACCTGCGAGTCTACAACCAAATTGGAAATATCAAGTAGATCAGGCCTTGGACTGTTACAACTTATTTGAAGAAGTTGGAGATAAGGAAGACAGCAACGAGCAGGACCCACGCAACATAAAGATCCCTAAATCAGAAGGAATGCATGAGGTAGAAGGACCTCCACTAGAAATTCCAGATATGAGTGCACCGGTTAAAATAAAGAAAGTGAACATTGGCACTAGTGGAGAGCCAAATTTCGCAACAATAGGAGACTATTGGGATGACGATACAGTTGAAGAGGGCACAGGTATATTACAGGAATATCAGGAAGTATTCCTGACCAAATTCACAGAGATGAAAGGCATTCTAGGAGACTTAGGAATGATGAAAATTCCTCTTAAGCCTAGCGCTAAACCCATCAATCAAAGGCCATATAGATTAAATCCGCGCTACAAAGAGCGCGTTAAGATAGAACTCGACAAGATGTTCGATGCAGGGATCATTGAGCCAGTTGAAGAATCTAAATGGATAAGCCCAATGGTTGTCCAAGATAAGAAAACAAAAGGCAAGATCAGGATCTGTGTTGATCTCAAGAAGCTGAATGATGCTTCAGTGCATGAGCCATTTCCTACTCATTTTACCGCCGAAGTACTTGATAATGTTGGAGGGAAGGAGGCATACTCTTTTACTGATGGATTTTATAGATACCATCAGATAAGAATTGATCTGACTGATAGGCACAAGACCACTTTTGCAACAAAATGGGGGTCGTTCCAGTATACAGTAATACCTTTTGGTCTGAAGAATGTACCAGCCATATTTTCTAGAGTGGTGATCGCAACATTTAAAGAATTCATACATAAGTTTCTAGAGGTTTACTTTGATTATTGGACCATTTTTGGGTTACTGAAGAACCATGCCATGAACCTCAGGATGATGCTAGAAAAATGCAGACAGCATAAGATTTCTTTGAATTTGAAGAAGTGTATTTTCTATGTTCCTTATGGGATTCTGCTGTGACACATTGTGTGTAAGCAGGGAGTGATGGTTGACCCTACGAAGATCGTAGTTATTGTAAATTTGCCTACACCAAATTCAGTTAAACAATTGCGCACTACGCTAGGGCATACCGGTTACTACAGGAAATTCATAAAAGGGTATGTGCAAATAACCGCAACAATGGAGAAACTTTAAAAAAAAGATGCATCGTTCATTTGGAATGAGGAACTGTGAGAAAGGATTCAACACATTAAAGAAGAAGATGGTCACTGCGCCGATCCTAGTTTTTCTAGACTGGGAAAAGCCATTTCATGTCCATGTTGATGCTTCATGTATAGCATTGGGAATTGTTCTTGCGCAGCCAGGAGAAGGAGGAAATGATCATCCCATTGCATTTTCGAGCAAAAAGCTGTCATCTGCTGAGATGAACTATACCACTATTGAAAGGGAAGGAATCGCAATGGTATATGCGTTACAGAAGCTCAGACACTATTTGCTTGGTGCACACTTCTCTATGTTTATTGACCATTCTGCATTGAAATACTTGGTCAATAAGCCAGTGTTAGGGGGGCGGATATGCAGATGGATGTTACTCTTCGAAGAGTATGATTTTGAAATAGTGGTTAAGCCAGGCAGGTTAAACTTAGGACTTGATCATCTGTCTAGGATTGAGTCAGGAGAATAGCCTACGAATCTTGAATACAATCTTCCTGATGCGTAGTTGTTCGCTATACAAGTCGTCGATTAGTATTATCAAGACATTATCGACTTTCTAACTACAAGGTTCACACCTAAACCATTCACTACGCAGCAGAAGAAGTAGTTGGTAGTGCGAGCCACAGACTTCACCATTATTGCAGGGCAGCTGTACAAGTTAGGACCTGATGAAGTATCACGAAGGTGCATATTGGAGCATGAGAAGCCATATATATTGGCCAATGCACATTAAGGAGTAGCAGGAGGCCACTATGTAGGAAGCGATACTACGCATAAGATATTGTGCGCAAGACTATGGTGGCCAACAATCCATAAATATTCGAAGGAACATTGCTAGAGCTGGGATGTGTGTCAGAGGACAAGCAAGCCGTCAAGAAGAGATGAAATGCCGTTGAATCCTCAGCTGAGCTTGCAGGCATTCAAAAAATGGGAAATTGATTTCGTGGGACCTATCAACCCACCGAGGAAAAGAACTGGTGCAAGGTACATTATCACTGCAACTGACTACCTTACCAGTAAAGAACTGCACCGCAACCACAGCTGCCGAGTTTATCTTTGAGAACATCCTTACATGATTTGGATGCCCAAAAATTTTGATTAGTGATCAAGGCACTCACTTTCTGAACAAAACTATTGAAGCTTTGATTGAGGAGTTTTACATCCATCATCAACATAGTAAGCCTTATCATCTGCAAGCAAATGGAACTATTGAATCATTCAATAAAGTACTCGAGAATGCGCTAACCAAGATATGCAACGTAAAACACAATGAATGGGACCTACACATTCCATCTGTATTATGGGCATACATAACAACATGCAAGAAATTAACTGGACATACACCTTTCACATTATCTTATGGGCAGGAAGCAATAATGCCAATGGAGTATACTATTCTCAACTTGAGAATAGCTGCATTTATAGGGATGGAAGATTGCGCAACACTGGAAGAAAGGTTGTTACACTTGGTTGGTCTAGAAGATGATCGCTTCATCGCAGGCTTCCACCAACAAGTACAGAAAGAATGTGAAAAAGCATGGCACGATCGCCACATCAAGAGCAAGTCTTTCCAGGTAGGTGATCTAGTCCTCCTGTACGATAGTAAATTCATGAAGTTTCTTGGGAAGTTTAAAATGCATTGGCTTGGGCCGTATACTACTATACATGTCACTAATGATGGGGCAGTACAGTTATCTACTTTAGCCGGTGATACATTACCAAATTTGATAAATGGAAGCAAACTAAAGCTTTACCGCGATAGTCCGGCTTCGCAGCATCCAGTATGATCAAGAAGGAAGGAAAAGTTTCTAAGTGCCAACTATAGTTGGAATTGGGCACTAGAAACTACGAAGAGTCTATACACCAAGTTGTTGAGATAAATCTATATACCGTGCAAGATTGTTGAAGCTATGCGTAAAAAAAAAAAAAATGATAAGAAGAGAAAAGAAACAATGCGTTGTTGCGACATTCAAAAGGCAACCCTGAAGAGAAAAGAAATTAGACACCATGAAATAACTGCGCAGGACCAAAGATAATCTGCTGCGCAGTTCGACGCAAGGCTCCAGAAAATAGCCGTTACAATGTCGGTCAGAAATATAGTCGTTATGTAGTACTTTCCTATTGACCGCTTGGGCATTTAATGCACAGATAGCCGTTCTGAACGCGTTAATGAAGGAATTGACCAAACCATCTGCCGAATTTGGCTAATGGATACTACATTTAATGCTTATATAACCGTTAAGGGGCGTAGAGGGGGATCAGTTGTGCCTATAAATAATGCAACATTTAGACTCCTGGACGTTACCAGAGCACTTAGAATTTCTTGCGGACATTGTTCTCTAAGTATGTTTTGCAAAGCTATCCAATAGTTGCTGAGTAGTGTGCAAGTGAATGTCACAAAGGTCTTTTGTTGACAAAGAATTCACGGTCCAGGAGACTATGAAGTTATTCCAATGCAAAGGGATTGATGGGTTAATGAGAACCCCGAACAAGAAAGTTGTTACTGAACCAGAACAGGGTCTGAGAAGATCACCGAGACACGGTCACACAATGCAAGACAAAGGTAAAAATCCAGTAGCGCCGAGATCAAAGCTACCAAAGACAAGTTCAGTGGGGCCAAATAAGCCCATTGTCGATAAGGAGATACCTTTAACTATGACCCCAAACTATATATCGTTGCATGCACTGGATGCACCGGCCATTATACTACTGAAGAGTCCAAAGTATGAGATACCACTCTCACCGATATCAAAGCATGTCGAGGTGGACAAAAATATGTTAGGTAAGATTCCCGAATGTAAATGGGAGGACTATGATCCTCTTCCAATGCAGAAGGAGAAGCCTAGCGAGCCGAGGTTCCCACAGTTCCAGCCCGACAAATACATGTGCTAGAAGAAGAATGTAAAGGGCGAATTCACTTTGGTCACGGAAAGCTAGTTGTCCGGAGTAGCCAAGTCGGGGCTACTCAACCTGCTCAAGCTCCCACATTTTGACAGATCACCAGAGCTCAATGTGGTGGTGCGAACTCTGATGGCACGCATCCACCAGGGATATTTATGGCTTGACTATAATATCGACCTGGCGATTGACTTAATCCATCGGATAACTGGGTTGAGCAAAAGGGGAGCAAACCCAAGGAAGTTTTTTCAAGGGAAAAGCAAGGATAAAGATGTAGCTGCGTTGATGAAGCAAACACAGTCTGCTTTCAAAGGGAAGCAAGGCTTCCAGACAGATGACATAAATGACTAAGAAATAAGGTTTGTCACGCAGCTGTTAGCAGGCGAAATTCTCAAAAAGTGCATTCTGTTAGAAGTCTCTGCAGGTGCAGTACTACTCGGCGCTGCAGCTGCAGAGGGAGAAAAATTTAATTGGTGTCAATACCTACTGAATGAGTTCCTAGAGGAACTGAATGACACGCAGATCGATGGTGGATACTTCCATTTCACCTAGCTAATAGTGTTGATCGACTTCCTAGGATGGAAGGAGCCAAAGCAATACGTTGGAGTGATCACGGACACTTCGGACTGCAGAGGTGCTCACTATCAGAACCTTTGGGCAAATTTAAATCCCGAAAGACAGCACAAGACAGCACTGGTCTTTTACACATATTATGACTAGCTGCATGGGGCCATCATGCTTATGCCTCAAATACCAAAGCAAGTAACAAGCAAATATATCTGCATTGTCAACTTTTATGCTGCAATGAAATGCTTCTCGATTTCAGCTAAATCACAGACGAAGAATCCTAACTGGTACCTAGGAAACTACCATATGTACGAGGAAGATATTGAGAATATCATGAAGGAATGGCCAGCTGAATTTCGAGTTGAGGTTGTGAACGTCCAAAGTGATTCTGGCGAGGATAACCCTATCCCTGTCCCATAATAGAAGACGAAGAGTCAGGGAAAAGGAAGGACACTAGGAGTCCTTCAGGGTGCAAGGAACCAAGGAAGAAACAGAAATCAAGTAAAGACCAATTGGACATAGTGCTTATCAAGGATGACTACCTAATGATCGCCACGAAGGTCACTGAGCAAATGGAGGAGCTCTCAATTGACAAGGAGAAGAAGGAAAAGGCGATTCAGGACAGTTTGGACCAGAACCTGACTACACTACAAGGGATTTCCCAAAAAATTGATAAAGTAAGAAAAAGATTACCCTTGCCACGGGAATCAAAGGATGAAGGGGAGTCGGTAGGGACTTCGCAACAGCAAATCACTGTTCCCGCGAGGTCTCGTGTTGTCCATCTGCAACCATTATCTATAAGGTTTCTATTACTTGATCAAGTCACATGCTAGATATGAAGAATCTAGAGTGCGTGGAGCTTGATCTTCCAAAGATACCATTTCCAGACCTACATTACTTGCAGATGCAAGTTTGTGAAGAAATGCATGACAGAACCATAGATGTGCTGAAAGGATAGGTTGAGCTGCAAGCAGCTAGAGGAAGATAGCTCACAAAGAAATATGCAATTGCAAGATGATCAGGATTGTTGGCTGAGATTGGATTCCATGATCACTATGGTTGCAGATAACATAGATGAATTTGAAGTACAACTAGAACCAGCAGATACTATTGTCAAGATTGGTGATCTGGTCACAAGTCTTAAGACGGAGAAGGAATACATGGATTCTCCGTGAGTCTGAAATTGCTACCTTGAAGGCACAGATCAATCCACAGACCCCACCAGATGAACACCAATTAAGAGAGGGAGTAGTGAAGACTGCAGCACAGAATATTGCTGCCGAAGTGGCTAAGTGCCAGAGTCTATTGGAAGCAACGTCAAAGGCATTTAATGCCCTCGAGGAAGATCAATAGTTGCTGGAGGTAAAGAAGGAAGTGAAATAAAAGAAAGCAGCACTAGAAAAGTTGGGTGAAGAAGTTAAGGTGCTACCAGCAAGAGATAAGCTACTAAAATACAGAAAAATCAACACCCTCAAGAAGGAAGTGCAAGCCTTACGTGAGAAAGAGACAAAAATGGGCGATAAGTCGCAGCCATTATTAGAGGAGGCCGACACGATCTCACAGGAGATTGAAGAAAAGTTAAAGGAGATGCATGAGAATCACGAGCAAGAAGAAGGCCAGATCAGCCATGAGATAACACATGAGATGCTGGAAATAGTTGGGCAAATCGAGCAATATATGAATACGGTGGTAGAAAAGTTGATCGACACATTCAATGATTTCGTTGCGAAGCTCACCCCATAATCAGTGGAACACCTTGAAGAAGTTGCAGGTGGCTCGAGGGTGAGCCACATGTAAGTGTTAGGGGCCTATTGGTCCTGGCCCAAGTGGGGCATTTTGATCAGGAAGGATTTTAGAACTGCGGAGCTGAGCGCAGTTAAGTTGGAACAATTTTGGGATAAGTTTTAGTATGCTGCAAAGTTGCACGCAACACAGTGTCGAAAGAACTGCGAAGATAGTGCTACGAGGAGAACAATGCTGCAATGTGTTCGGTCAACAGAAGATCTAGCTAAGTAGAGTGTTGGATGGAAGACATCACATGTTCCGGTTAGGTCATCAAAGATCTATTTTTGGCAAAGATACTTGATAAATACCAAGCAGTGGGTAGGTGCAGATCGGGAGGAAGGTGATTGGCTTCACACACAAAGAACTACTACTTGAACCAGTCGTCTAAAGGCCGTGAAAGAAAGAGAAGCTCAATGAGAGAAACCTATTGCCACGTACATGATAGTTTTGTAAACCTAAGGGTTTCTGCCTTCGAGAGGCAAAGACATGACCTATGGGTCTTGATCTATAAGTAAGGCAATTTTATAAGGGAAAGGGTTACTCTTCATTTTTGTTGATCATTATTAAATATTGTTGAGTCTATAAGCTTGAAGCTATTGTAAAGGATCTGTAGCTGAGTGCGCAGAGACCTAATTTTGAGAGAGAGAAGAGCTTCTACAACTGAGTGCGCAGACAAAGAACTGTTGTACCCTTCCCTAAAAAATAATAGTACAACCAGTTCTTGTGGGCATAGCCTTCCATCCAGGGGGGTGAACCACGTTAAATACTGTGTTATGTGGTGCTTGTGTGTTTGCCATTGTTCGATTGCTTAATATGAATGCTTGATGTTATAGTTATCCGATATTTGTTGCTTTTATCTGTATTCACCACGGAAGAGATGGGAATGAGATGTTAAATAGTTCGTATATGGATGAATGTTAATGCTCAGTATATATAAGTCTTTGAATGCTTGGAATCTGTTAAATAATCATGGAACTAATTGTTGAAGTTGAAGTGCTGCATTAGGGCGCGCAGCATTGCATAATTCATTCCATTTCATATGTTTGAATCGGTCTAAGTGTTGATGAATGATTAAGACTGTTAAGTAAGATTTGTTAATTTTTGAGCATTAATTCAACATACTCTAGGATCTTTATTGAGAGAATAACATGTACAGCATATCAATCATCTCAAGCACACCAAGCAATCACATAAGACAATAGACACAAAGAGTTTCACTGGGGAAAACTATAAAGGTGAAAAAACCCACAAATTCCTCAGAGATAGAAAGAGCAATGATACAACCCAAGTACAAGAGATAGTCTTCTCTAGCAGCTACTCCTCCTTCCTCACTTGTGCGCCACTTTCTGGAGAGTGTAGAAGTGAATAATGAGATGATCAAATAGAGTGCCTCCCGCACTCTATTTATACATGACCTGACCTGCCTAATAAACTAGGAGGGATGACTTGTCTAACTCAGTCTAATAACCCATGGTAATACTAATCAGGGCCGAACCCACACTTGGTGGTCTAATAACCCATCACAAGCAAGTTGCGATACTTGCGACAATTGTCAATACAAATGACGACACTTCCGTATAGAGGAATAGTAACATCTTTATAGGAGTACAATATACATAGGTGAAATACATTCCGAAGTTACATATACATCAACACTCCCTCTTAACTAGGAAGGTATTTCTCGACATAGATCTGCTAGCACAAGTCTTCTTCTCTGGATCATCATCACTGGATCATCATCATCGAATCATCATCATCGTCACTGTTGTTGCTATCTCAATCAATCTCCAATCTACTCATCATAGGAAGTTCTAAGGAGCCAGTCCTTTTTCATACTGGATATAGGCCTGCCACCTACAGGCCTTCATCATCTACAGAGCCATCCCTTTTTCATGCTGGATGTATCACAGAGCCAACCCTTTTTCATGTTGGATGTGACCTAGAACAAATCTAGGATTTCCACCACAAAGCCAGTACTTGTTCATACTGGATGGGACCTAGAACAAATCTAGGATTTCCGCCACAGAGCCAGTCCTTTTTCATACTGGATGGGACCTAGAACAAATATAGGATTTCCGCCACAGAGCTAGTCCTTTTTCATACTGGATGGGACCTAGAACAAATCTAGGATTTCTGCCACAGAGCCAGTACATTTTCATACTAGATGGGACCTAGAACAAATCTAGGATTTCCGCCACAGAGCCAGTCCTTTTTCATACTAGATGGGACCTAGAACAAATCTAGGATTTTTTCCACAGAGCCAGTCCTTTTTCATACTGGATGGGACCTAGAACAAATCTATGATTTCCGCCATACTGTGGAATCCTCATGACTCATTACGTGCAACACAAAACCTGGCTAGAGCATCCCACGACTTATTACAAGCACACAACCCAACCTATCGGATCTCCCAGGGCTACATTACATGTGGTCATGGAAAAACCTTGAAAGAGAATCCCAGGACTTATTACAGGTGCACAGCCCAACCTATAGGATCTCCCAGGTCTACATTACATGCCATAGGACAAAACCTCGAAAGAGCATCCCAGGACTTATTACGGGCACATAGCCCAACCTATCAGATCTCCCAAGGCAATATTACATGTCCTCCTAGAGCAATGCCTCGAAAGAGCATCCCAGGGCTTATTATGGGCACACAGCCCAACCTATCGGATCTCATAGGTCAACTTACATGATCATATGCACAACCTGTCCACAGCCACAGAGCATCATGTTAAGTTTTTACTTATTATTTGAGCAGCATATAGCATATAAACAATTACTGAAAGATATACAAGCACATCATAAAAGACAAGAGATACAATTTATCCTAGGAATCCCTCTTGGGGTAGAAAACCCAACAAAGCCTTCCTCAATATAGAAATCACAAAGTATAAGATAAACCCAAGACAAAACAGCTACTCCCTTGCTTGTGTGCTACTCTCTTCTCCACTAATGCGAGCTTGCTTGAGTGAATGAGTTGATACAAATGAGAGAGAGCACACCTATTTATATTCTTCCTTTGAGATGACTAATTCCCCAATGGGGCCGAGTTGTCTAACTGGATGGTCAATTACATAATATAATAATCTTTTTAGGGATTTTCTAGGCCGACACATGTCCTAGGGTTTACATTGATTCTTTCAATGACCTTTACATTATTAATTACATGACCATCAAATCCCGTAGGAGGAATACAATAATATAAATAGAATATCTTCCGCAATTACATTATGTTAACACTCCCTCTTAACTAGGAAGGTATTCTGTAGGTAACAAAACTTGCTCAACTGACTTGTGAACTTCTATATGTCGTAAGAAAGATTTGGATCATCATTTGTCTTGGCTTATCAACTATGGTGTAGCAACATCATCATCTGTCGAATATGATCATCATCATCGGCAATCATCCTGTTGCGGAAACATCATCTACTGGAATAGTCGCATCATCAACTGGAACATCTTCTACTGGAGCATCCTCATCAACAACCTCAACAGTTGGAACATCTTCTGATGTCTGCAACCTCGTCAACTCGAACACCATCTGCTAGAACAACACCATCAGCTGGAACAACATCATCATCAGCTGGAACACCATCTGCTGGAACAACACCATCAACAGCACCATCAGCTGGAACACCTGCAAAAAACATTAGTAACAAGTACTGATACTATCAGTCAGCCGGTACTTATCTTCCCTCACCCCTGGAGAGGCATCAACTCGTGAGAGATGGAACTATTAGTCAGCCAGTACTGATCTTCCCTCACCCCTGGAGAGGCATTAGCTCATGAGAGCTGGAACTATCAGCCAGCAAGTACTGATATTCCCTCACCCCTGGAGAGGCATCAGCTCATGAGAGCTGGAACTATCAGTCAACCAGTACTGATCTTCCCTCACCCCTGGAGAGGCATCAGCTCGTGAGAGATGGAACCATCAGTCAGCTAGTACTGATCTTCCCTCACGCCTGGAGAGGCATCATCTCGTGAGAGATAGAACTATTATTTAGCCAGTACTGATCTTCCCTCACCCTTCGAGAGGTATCAGCTCATGAGAGCTGGAACTATCAGTCAACCAGTATTGATCTTCCCTCATCCCTAGAGAGGCATCCATACCTACGGACAGGCATCAGCTCGTGAGAGCTAGAACCATTAGTCAACTAGTACTAATCTTCCCTCACCCTTGGAGAGGCATTCATCCCTACGGACACACATCTATCCTTCAGATAGGAACTCTATCAGTCTCTCTTTCTAGAGAGGTCCCTCTGGACCACACCAAGCCTATCTCGAAAATACTCAAACTTCACACGAGCCAGAGGCTTAGTCAGCACATCAGCAATTTGTTCCTCTGTAGGAACATACTCGAGCTTCACAGCTCCCCTCTGCACCATATCCCAGATATAGTGGAACTTAATATCGATGTGCTTCGATCTATCATGAAACACAAGATTTTTGTCATCTTGATGCAACTCTGGTTGTCACAGAGTATCTCTGTAGCATCAATCTCTACATCGAATAATCCTGTCAACATCTTGCGAAGCCACACTGCTTCACCACAAGCTGAACAAGCTGCAACATATTCAGCTTCCACTGTACTGAGTGCAACACAAGGTTGCTTTCTACTGATCCATGAGATCATGCTTGATCCCAAACTAAAGCAACATCTTGAAGTGCTCTTTCTATCTTCAGCACTTCCAGCCCAATCCGAGTCTGTGTACCCATACAACCTTAACTCACTATCTGAGGCATATCTGAGTCCATAATCCAATGTACCCTTCAGATATCTCATCACATGTTTTGCTGCAATCAGGTGAACATTCCTGGGTTCTACCATATACTGACTCAATGTGTTTACCGCAAAACATATATCTGGACGAGTATTGGTCAAATACATCAATGACCCAATAATCTATATGTACATGGTGACATCCACTTTCTCTGAAGAAGCATCACTCAGAAGCTTCAAATTTGTCACCATCGGAGTAGTCATGGCTTTGCAATCTAGCATCCCAAATCTCTTTAGGATCTCTACTGTGTATTTTCCTTGACTCAGGAAAATCTTGTCTGGAAACTATCATACCTCAAGACCTAGAAAGTAGTGCATCTTACCAAGGTCTTTCATCTCAAATTCTGTTGCAAGCCTCTTCTTGCATTCAACAATAGGATTGTCTTCTCCAGTCAGAAATAAATCATCCACATATAGTAATAGTATCATGGGTTCATCATTCATAATCTTGTAATAAATATTAGAATCCGCTTTACTCTTGGTAAAGCCCAAGCTCATCAAAAAGCTGTCAATTCTTCCATACCATGCTCTGGGAGCTTGCTTCAACCCATACAGTGCTTTCTTCAACTTGCATACATGTGACTTATTGTCTTCTACTTCAAATCCTTTGGTTGCTCGATATATACTTCCTCTTCTATGTTTCCATTCAAGAAAGAAATCTTCACATCCATCTGATGTAGCTTCCATTTCATCTTGGATACCAAGGCAAGAATGGTTCTAATCAAAGTATATCTGGCTATCAGGGCAAAAGTCTCCTCATAATCAATTCCTTCCTTTTGCGAGAATCCCCGGGCTACAAATATTGCCTTATACTTTTCAATGCTTCCGCCTGCTGAATGTTTTGTTTTGAAGATCCATTTTGATGAAACAACCAATTTGTCCTTTGGTCTTGGTACCACATCCCAAACATTATTCTTGATGATGGACTGATACTCTTCATTCATGGCATCCAGCCATTCCTTCTTCTTCACTGCTTCTTCAAAACAAGTTGGTTCTTCTTCAACAAGATTGCACATCAAGGCTACATAGCTGGAGTATGGCCTTGGTCTCTTTCTCTCTCTACTGGATCCTTCTAGGGAACCATACTTTCCTACATCTTGGATTAATTCACGTGCCCAGGCTGGTCTTCTCTTTCGAGAGATCTCTACATGAGGTATCTCCTCATGTCTCTGAGGTTCTGCCATGTCATGATCCTCTAGAGTAGGATCACCCTCAACATCTAGAATAGGTTCTTTGGTTGATTTTGCAACTATGGGAACTTCTTGCTCCTTTTCATCCTCATGAGTCTTCTTAGACTTGTTGAAAGCTGAGTCTTCATCGAATGTGACATCTCAACTAATCTCAATTTGATGGAATCTTGGGATGTATATGCGGTAAGCCTTAGATTGCTCACTATAACCCACGAATATTCCCTTCTTCCCTAAAGGCTCTAGTTTCAATCTTTTCTCCTTTGGAATGTGGATGAACACCAGACATCCAAATATCCTTAGATGGCTGACTTCAGGTTTCTTTCCGGTGAACATCTCTTCAGGGGTCTTGTTTCCAAGAGCACTATGAGAGATCCTGTTCTGTACATACACTACGGTTCTGGCAGCTTCTACCCATAGATGCATGGGTAAGTCTTGATCGTGGATCATAGCTTTTACTGCTTCTATGATCGTTCTATTCTTCCTTTAGGCTACACCATTCTGTTGTGGATTATAGGGAACAGTGAGCTCCCTCTTAATCCCTGCTTTCTTACAGAAATCTTTGAAATTCCCTGAGGTATATTCCCCTCCAATGTCTGACCTCAGAATCTTAATCTTCTTTTCAAAGAGATTCTCTACGAGTGCCTTGAACTCTTTAAACTTTCCAAAGACTTCATTTTTGTTCTTCAGAAAGTAAATCCAAGTTTTGCGAGAATAATCATCAATAAAAGATGCATAGTATTCATACCCACTGAGAGAGGTGGTGGACATTGGTCCACAAATGTCTGAATGAATGATGTCTAGAATACCTTTCATCTTGCTGTCGCTACATGGAAATGGGTTCTTAGTGCTCTTCCCTTGAGCACACCCTTTGCATACTCCTTCATGATCCACTTGGATCTCTAGTAATCCAGTCACTACCTTACTCACAATTGGCAAGGCCTTGTAGTGTACATGAGCTAGTCTTCTATGCCATAGCTCACAGGGTTCATGGTACTAGCCATCATTGCTGCATCTGCATGACCCTTTAGTTTGTAAATTCCTCCTTCTACTCCAATGACTACTCCATCATCAATAGTCTTCCCTTTAGGCCACATGAGAACTTCACCATCTACAAATGCAACTCGAAGACCTTTCTTATCTAATGCTGAAATAGATAAAAGGTTCTTCTTTAACCCAGGTACATAAAGTACATCCTTCATGTTCATGGACTTCCCAAAATCCAACTTGTAAGAGGCTTCTCCCATACCTTTGATGGGATATTGGTAGTCATCTCCGAGTTTTACTTTGTGTGGAGATTCCTTCTGGATGAGATGAGACCAGGATTCTTTGTATCCTGTCATGTGTTTTGAAGCTCCACTATCCACTAGCCAAGTATCACTCCCATGAGATACTGAACCAGTGAGTGCTGAGATAAGAACATATTCTTCACTGGAGTATTCATTGTTTCTGGCCTTGTCATCATCATCACTATCTTCCGCTGCATGAGCATGAAACCTCTCTTCTGCTTCTTGTGATGTCCATGATTGTTTAGACAATTCCTTGCAATGTGTCCAGTCTTGTGGCATGAGTAACACTCAATTGAAGAGAAATATTTTCTGGTCCTTCTCTTCTTTTGGGGTCTCCTTGGAGAGTCCTCTCAGGGACGAGGGTTGTTGTTCCTCTTCTTCCTACCTTTAGCATGGGTAGCTAAAGATTGATATTCATCATCATTTAACTTCTCTTCTCCTACGACAATTCTTTATTCTTCTTGGACACATTCTTCCCATAAGTTTCTGAATTTGATTAGTTTCTTTTTGGCACAAATGCCACGAACAAATGGTTCCCAATCTTGGGGGAGACCATTCAGAGTAGTCATTACTACTTCTGCATCCTCAATCATATCCCCAATGGCTTCTAACTATTCTTTGATCTAGGATACCCTGGACAAATATGAGTGCATGGTTTCATACTTCATGCATTTTACACCCTTGAGTTGATTTCTTAAGGTCATCTTCCTGTTGATGTTCTTTCCTTCAAATAGACTAGTCAAGGCATCAAACATCTCCTTTGGTGTCTTCTTGGAAGAAACATGGGGGATCAGGTGATCCTTAATGGAATCAGCAATGATCCTCTTTGCTCTGATGAGATTCTTCTTGTGCCTAGCCTTCTCTTCCTCTCCCTCTAGTTCTGTAAGTCCTTCTTTCACATAGTCCTCTAGCTCATGCTCCTCAAGCATGAGCATGACTCTATACTTCTAGGATCTGAAGTTCTTAGCTCCTTCAAGCTTCTCATCAAGTTTGGTATTGCTTGTCATCTTGCTATAATGAGTACTTCAAATGGAAATAGAAATAGATTTGAGACTTACCAGAAAAATTTGTCCTTCTGAGATCTGCTCCTCCTTGGCCTAGGGTTTGTTAGAGAAACCCTAATTTTCTGACTTCAGGATTTTGAAAAACTAATTGGATGAGTAAATTCACCTCCTCAAAGTGAGTTGAGAAAATTACTCATTTTCCAAAATCAGTGAGCAGATGATCCAAAACCTTGATGCCCCAGTTCTCCTGGGCTGCAATGGTGAGCCCAAAAATTAGAATGCTCAGAATGAAATTCTGCTTTGATAGAAAAATGCGCCGTAGGGAGCCGAGGTAGATCCACCCTCGTTTCTGACAAAAATGTGAAGGTGGCTTCCAAAATAAGAAACCCTAGCTCTTGCAGTTACGGGGGCTGCACAATGTAATTTTTCAGGCTAGCTCTGATACCATGTTAAGTTTTTACTTATTATTTGAGCAGGATATAACATATAAACAATTACTAAAAGATATACAAGCACAACATAAAATACAAGAGACACAATTTATCCTGGGAAACCCTCTTGGGGTTGAAATCCCAGCAAATCCTTTCTCAATATAGAAATCACAAAGTACAAGATAAACCCAAGACAAAACAACTGCTCCCTTGCTTGTGCACTACTCTCTTCTCCACTAATGCGAGCTTGCTTGAGTGAATGAGTTGATACAAATGAGAGAGAGAACGCCTATTTATATTCTTCCGTCGAGATGACTAATTCCCCAATGGAGCTGACTTGTCTAACTGGATGGTCAATTACATAATATAATAATCTTTTCGGGGCTTTTGTAGGCCGACACATGTCCTAGGATTTACATTGATTCTTTCAATGACCTTTACATTATTAATTACATGACCATCAACTCCCATAGGATGAATACAATAATATAAATAGAATATCTTCCAGAGTTACATTCTTTTAACACATCAACCTAATACTCATCATACATCATCCTAATGTACATCATCACATGATCATCTTGATCATCATCATAGCATCATCCTAATGCATATCATCTGGAACAACATACTGAAGCTCATCATCCATGATCATCCTGATCATACAATGTATCCACCTGATACATATCATCTGGAGCAACATCCTGAAGCTCATCATCTATGATCATCTTGATCATACAATGTATCCACCTGATACATATCATCTGGAGCAACATCCTGAAGCTCGTCATATATGATCATATTGATCATACAATGTATCCACCTGATACATATCATCTGGAGCAACATCCTGAAGCTCGTCATCTATGATCATCCTGATCATACAATGTATCCACCTGATACATATCATCTGGAGCAACATCCTGAAGCTCGTCATCTATGATCATCCTGATCATACAATGTATCCACCTGATACATATACAAATACATGATCCACCTAATCATAACAAGAATCCAACATGATGCATATACAAATACATGATCCAACTGATCAATCAAGCATCCAACATGATGCATACATAGCAGTAACTGGAGCATCGTCTTGATGCTCATCATCCAGTGCTTACATCCATAGCCATGGGAAGGATCCTCCTCTCACCATGCTAGGAATGGCTCCTGCAAATGTGTCCATCACTTATTCCTCGAAGTGTCATCAATCTGAAGAACACCAAGCCTCTCTCTGAAGTACTCAAACTTCACTCTGGCTAGTGGTTTCGTCAACACATCTGCAACCTTCTCATCTGTCGCAACATATAGGAGCTTCACTACTCCTCTCTCCACCATATCCCTGATATAGTGATATTTGATCTCAATGTGCTTCGACCTATCGTGAAACACCGGGTTTTCAGACAGCTTCACACAACTTTGGTTGTCACAAAAGATACCAGTAGCATCCAACGGGAGATCAAATAACTCAAACAGTATCTTCCTCAATCATACTGCCTCACAACTAGCCGAACAAGCTACAACATACTTTGATTCGGCTGTACTTAGTGCTACGTAGGACTGCTTCCTACTAAACCAAGAGATCACACCTGATCCCATATTGAAGCAGCACCCATAAGCGCTCTTCCTATCTGCAGCATTGCCTGCCCAATCTGAATCAACATAACCCTATAGGTTAAACTTTTGATTCGCATGATACTTGAGCCCATAGTCAATTGTACTCTTTAGGTACCTCATAATATGCTTTACAGCAACCAGGTGAACACCTCTGGGATCCGTCAGGAACTGGCTCAATGTGTTCACTGCAAAGCAAATATCTGGACTCGTGTTCGTCAGGTACATCAAGGACCCAATCATCTAACGATACACAGTGACATCAACCGGATCAAATGAAGCATCACACAGAAGCTTCAGGTTCGATGCCATAGGTGTGGACATGGCCTTGCATTCCATCATCCAGAACCTCTTCAGGATTTCTACTGCATAATTCCCTTGTACAAGGAATATCCCATCTGCACTCTGCCACACCTCCATACCTAGAAAGTAGTGCATCATCCCCAAGTCCTTCATCTTGAACTCGGAAACAACATTCCTCTTCGTGTCGGCAATTAGTGTATCCTCACCCATAACAAACAGGTCATCTACATATAAGATTAGAATCACAGGATTGCCTTCCTCAGCCTTGTAGTAAAGGTTGGAATCCGCTTTACTCTTGGTAAAGCCCAAACTGGATAGAAAATTGTCTATCCTACCATACCAAGTCCTAGGAGCTTGCTTCAAGCCATACAAGGCTTTCTTTAATATGCACACATATGATTCTCTTTCATGTGTCTCAAAACCAAGTGGCTGCTCCACATACACTTCCTCCTTGACTACACCATTCAAGAAGGCTATCTTGACATCCATCTGGTGTATCTTCCATTTCATCACTGCAGCCAGGGAAAGTACTGATCTGATGGAAGTGTACCTGGCTACAGGAGCAAAATTTTCTTCATAGTCTATCCCGTCTTTCTGGGAGAAGCCACAAGCTACAAATCTGGCTTTGTATTTCTCTATGCTACCATCTGCAGCATGCTTGATCTTATATATCCACTTGGAAGTCACAACAAACTTCCCTTCAGGTCTTGGGACCACATACCAAACATCATTCTTCATGATCGATTGGTATTCCTCGACCATGGCATCCCTCCATTCTTTCTTTTCCGTTGCTTCTTCATAATTGGAAGGTTCTTTGTTCATAACATCATAGAGTAAAGTAACATAGCTGGTATGAGATCTAGTTCTCTTCCTTTCTCTATGTTCTTCTTCTGGAATGCCATATCTTTCTGCATCTTGAATGAGCTCTCTAGCCCATGCAGGTTTCCTTTTGTGAGAGCTCTTCTCATGACGTGGATCTACAGGTTCTTGTGGATCTTCAGCTTCACGATCTACTTTTGGAATTGCTTCAGTCATGGTGGTGTCTTGGAATCCGATTTCCTCTAGTTCTTCATGATCTTCAACAGGTGTCTTCCTTGATTTGATATAAGTTGAGTCTTCATCAAATGTTACATCCTTGCTGACATCAATCTTCTTGAACCTTGAAAAGTATATTCTGTAAGCCTTGGAGCTTTCACTGTAACCCACAAAGATGCCCTTGTTGAAGGATCTAACTTAGTTCTCTTTTCCTTTGGAACATGAGTGTATCCTGGACAACCAAATATTCTGAGATGGATGACTTTAGGTTTCTTACCAGAACAAATCTCTTCTGTTGTCGTGTTGTCCAATATCCTGTGAGGTGTTCTGTTCTGCACATATACAGCTATTCTAGCTGCTTCTACCCATAGATGCATAGGCAGATCCTGATCATGCAGCATTGCCCGAGCTGCTTCCATGATTGTTCTATTCTTTCTTTCTGCAACTCCATTCTATTGTGGATTGTAGGGAGCATTCAACTCCCTCTTAATACCTGAATCACTGCATAGCTTCTTGAAATCACCTGAAGTGAATTCTCCGCCATTGTCGGATCTGAAGGCCTTGATCTTCTTATTAATTTGATTTTCCATCAATGCTTTGAATTCCTTGAATTTATCGAATACTTCATCTTTGTTCTTTAAGAATTAAACCCAAGTATTCCTAGAGAAATAATCAATGAAAGAGACATAGTATACATACCCACTCAGAGAACTTGATGACATCGGACCGCATACATTAGAGTGGATAATTTCCAAGATTCCTTTTGCTTTGCTTTCATTGCTTGGACATGCCTTCTTAATGTTCTTTCCTTTTGCGCATCCTTTCCAAACACCTTCATGCTTTGTCTTGATTTCAAAAAGACCCTCTACTGCTTTACTTGCAACTGGTAGTGCTCTATAGTGCACATGTGGAAGCCTTCTGTGCCAAAGTTCACTTGGCTCCATGGATTCATGTACCATGGCATGTTCAGGTTGTCCCTTCAATTTGTACAATCCTCCCTCTTGCTCTACAATCACCACTGCATCATCTATAGTTTTACCCTTTGGCCACATTAGGACTTGGCCATCCACAAATGCAACCCTCATGCCTTTTGTATCCAATGCAGATATGGAGAGTAGGTTCTTCTTGAGCCCAGGTACATATAGTACATCTTTCATCTTCAAAGACTTTCCAGAGTCTAGGTTGTAGGAGGCTTCACCACTTCCCTTGATGGGATATTGATAGTCATCCCCAAGTTTTACTTTATGGGGTGACTCATGTTCAGATAGATTTACAAAATACTCTTTAAACCCAGTCATGTTTTTGGAAGCCCCACTATCAATAATCCAATCATTACATCCATGAGAGATAGTACCTGTGAGAGCAGATATCAGAACATATTCATCTTCACTTGATGAAGCATCACTTTCTGCCCTAGCCTTCTTCTTGGTAGGTTCATCATCCTCAGTAGTATGAGCATGATACCTCTTTTTGCTGCCCTTCTTCTTCTTGTTGAAGTTGTTGTTGTCATTTTTTTTCTTGGGACAATTTACAACAATATGTCCCTTCTCATTACATGTAAAACATCTTCTCTTCTCTTTATGTTGATGGTGGTGAGAAGAAATCTTAAAATGAGATGGCTCTCTCTTGGGATTTCTTTTCTTGGTGTGTGCTATGAGAGCTTGATCTTCATTCCCCATCTTTTCTTCTCGGGCCACCAGTGTTGCTTCTTCTTGTGAGCATTCCTCCCATAGTCTACTGAAGTAGATTAGTTTTCTTCTTGCACAGATTCCTTGGATAAAGGAATCCCATGACCTCGGTAGGCCATTCAAAGTTGTCATAACAATTTCACCATTCTCCACCACTTCATCCATAGCTTCAAGTTGTTCCTTGATCTGAGAGACCTTAGAGAAATAGGATTGAATGGTCTCTCCATTCTGAAGCTTTACCCCTTTCAATTGATTCTGCAGAGTCATCTTCCGATTTATGTTCTTCCCTTCAAATAGCTTGGTCAGGGAATCAAATATCTCCTTGGTTGTCTTTAGGGATGACACATGTGGTATGAGATGGTCTTTGATAGAATCAGCAATGATCGTCTTTTCCTTAACCAAGTTCTTCTTATGCAAGGCCTTAGCCTCTTCTTCCTCTGGGACAGGGACCTCAGAACTTATGTAAGTATCCAATTCATTTTCTTCCAAGATTAACCCAATCCTATACTTCCATGCTCGGAAGTTATCATCCCCTTCAATATTATCCTCAATCTTGGTGTGGTGAAACATCTTAAAGAGTACTTCAAATGGAAATAGAAAAGATTTAGGTCTTAACACTTGATTTGCAGAAATCTAGATCTGGAGCTGGATTAGGGTTTGTTAGAGAAACCCTAAAAATTCAAAATGTGAATTTCAAACTTCTGTAGGGATAGAAATATGTGCCTTGATAAGCTGATTAGCCTGGTATATTCAGAAATTGAAAACCACAAAGTTTCACCCTTAAGAAATGCCTTTTAGTCTTCCCGGATTCACTAGGGAGGACCCTGAATTAGGGTTTGAGTTTCCCGAAGATTCACCCAACCAAAAAGTTCGATCCAAAGCTCTAAACTTCGATTTTTCCATGGATCTTCCAGCTATGTCCTCAGATTTAAGAAATTCCTATTTTTGTGGAAACCCTAATTTTTAGGGAAAAAATGAAAGTGCCCATAATTGAATTCTGATTAGACAGAAATATGCGTCTTGATGAGGAGTGTCAAAATACCTTAATTCCTTTCAATATCTGTGGAGAGAAACCCAATAAACAAGAAACCCTAGTTTCTGCAACTGCACAGTGTCTTCTTCTCAGGTTAGCTCTGATACCATGTTGCTTTTTTAGCATTAATTCAACATACTCTAGGATCTTTACTGAGAGAATAACATGTACAACATATCAATCATATCAAGCACACCAAGCAATCACATAAGACAATAGACACACAGAGTTTCACTGAGGAAAACCATAAAGGTGAAAAACCCAACTTCCTCAGAGATAGAAAGAGTAATTATACAACCCAAGTACAAGAGATAGTCTTCTCTAGCAGCTACTCCTCCTTCCTCACTTGTGTGCCACTTTCTGGAGAGTGTAGAAGTGAATAATGAGATGATCAAATAGAGTGCCTCCCACACTCTATTTATACATGACCTGACCTGCCTAATAAACTAGCAGGGCTGACTTGTCTAACTCAGTCTAATAACCCAAGGTAATATTAATCAGGGCCGACCCCACACTTGGCGGTCTAATAACCCATCACAAGCAAGTTGGGATACTTGTGACACTTGTCAATACAAATGACAACACTTCCATATAGAGGAATAATATCATCTCTATAGGAGTACAATATACATAGGTGAAATACATTCATTACATATACATCAACAAGATTGGCTAGTTTGATCAAATCTTTAAATGAATGCGTGATCTGGTTGATGCACTGATCCATGATAAGAGCTGCGAGATAAGCTGTTGATAGCTTATCGTCATATCACCAATTCTAAGACTCCATAAAGAGAGATCTACAGGAAGCATATATCTACCCTTTGCGCTATCTCATCGCGGTATCCTATCAGTACCGCGCAGCCCAATTGACGCAAAATATAAGACTTCGCACAGTCCCTTGTCCGCAGCGTGGAGGCTCTCTACCGCGCTGCGCATCAATCAATTTAAGCAATCGCATCACCAAGTTGTGGAAGCCTGATTACGCAACCACCCCCACAACTTCGCCTCAGGTGAGAGCTTAGGCTGCTCGCAGCCTGTTGCCGAAAGGGCCAGTGAAAAAGGGTTTTGTTGGTATCTTGCACCGTGAAGTACCTGGGTCTACATTGGAAAACCTCTAGATCAGATTGGAGACCAATAGAACAACCCATCAAGTATATTCCTAACACATAAAGCTTCTCAATAGGAAGTACTAGTTGTAATATACTCTGCTTCTATAGTACTATGGGCTATAGATCCCTACTTCCTACTGGACCAAGAGATCATAGCCGATCCCAAGCTAAAACAAAATCTAGAGTACTATTTCCATCCACAATACTAGCACTCCAGTCAGAGTTGGAATAACCAAGTAACATGACTCCATGACTGGAAGCATATCTAAGTGCATAAGCAATATTACCTCCAAGGTATCTAAGCACACGCTTGGAAGCAACCCAATGTCTATGTCTTGGAATGGACATGTACTGACTCAACATACTCACATCATAACATATGTTTGTTCTAGAATGTATCAAATACATCAAGGAACCAATGAGATGTCTATGCATGGTAGGATCCATTAAGATCAGATATGGAATCTGACTCATGTAGTTTCTTCATATTAGACACCATTGGTGTAGACATGGACTTACAATCCATCATACCAAATCTATGCACCACATCAATTGTGTACTTTCCTTGTGAAAGAAATATCTCATCTTTCCTTTTCCAAACTTCTAGACCAAGAAAATAGTGCATACGACCTAATTATTTCATTTCAAAATCAAAAGTGAGATCCCTCTTGCACCGAGCTATCTGTTGTTCTTCTCTAGTAAGGAACAAGTCATCAACATAGAGAACCAATATCAGTGGTTGGTTCTTCACAACCTTGAAGTACAAGTTGGGGTCAACTTCACTTTTAGATAATCCCAAGCTCTGAATATAGTTGTCAATCCTCGAATACCAAGCCCTCATGTATTGCTTAATCCCATACAAGGCTTTCTTAATTTTGCATACATGGGACTCCTTCCCCTGAACTAAAATCCCTTCAAGTTGTTGTATGTATACTTCTTCCAATACTTCACCATTGAGAAAGGAAGTATTCACATCTATTTGGTGAAGCTTCCACCCCAGAACTGAGGCAAGTGAAATCATGGCTCGAATAGTAATGTATATAGACACAGGAGTGAATGCCTCATCATAGTATATTCCTTCTTTCTATGAGAAAGCATGAACCACAAATATTGCTTTATATTTTTCAATACTGCCATTAGTTGCATGTTTGATTTTATAAAGCCACTTGGAAATTCCTATTGACTTCCCTTCAGGTTTAGGAACTACTACCCACACATCATTCTTCATGATGGATTTGTATTCTTCCACCGCGGAATATTTCCATACTTTCTCCCTAGTAGATTCCTCATAGGTGGTGGGTTTTGAATCACTGATGTGACTCATCTGTGCTAGATATCATGAATATATTTCAGGTCTCATTCACTCTCTGGATGTTCCTAATGGTGCTCTGTGATTTTTTGCCTCATGCAGAATGTCTCGACACCATGCAGATCTCCTCTTAGAAGGAGGTTCATCAGGATATATTTCTACCAATTCTATCGGCTCTTTAGGATCAAGTGGATCTAAGGAATCTTCTAGCTTCTCCCTCTCAACATCCGAAATGGAAGAACTAGAAGTTGGATTCCCCATCATGGGATTCTCATGCTCCTCCATATCTGAATCACACTGAAGTTATTTAGAGCACTTGAAGGTATCCTATTCGTGAAATGTTACATCTCTATTGACTTCAATGTGCCTTTGTCTTGAAACATATATTCTATAATCTTTGAAGGATTCATTATATCCAACAAATGTGCCTTTCTTTCCGGATGGATCCATCTTTGTCCTCTTCTCTTTTGGCACATGAATGTAGACACGACAACCAAAAATATTCAAGTGTCCAACATTTATTTTTTCACCACTAAAAACTTCTTTGGGAGTCTTTTCTCCCAGTTCGATATATAAACAACAGTGCTAGATGATTCTTCCCATAAGGAAGTGGGAAGATCCTAATCACACACAATAGCTTTTGCATCCTCACAGATTGTTCTATTCATTCTTTCAACAACTCCATTATGTTGGGGGTTGTAAGGTACATTCAGTTGTCTTCTTATATTTTCATATCGGCAGAAGTAATTAAAGTCATGAGACTCAAAATCTCCTCCATTATCATATCTAAAAGCACAAATGTGCTTTCCAGTATGATTCTCAACCAGTTCTTTAAACTCTTGAAACTTGTTGCAAGTTTCACTCTTTTCCTTCAGAAAATAGATCCAAGGCTTGTGAGAGAAGTTGTCTATGAAAATCACATATTACAAATAACCACTCAAGGATGGTACTAACATAGGACCACATAGATCGAAATGCATCATTCCAGGATCCCTTTATATCTTTTGGTGTTGTTTGGAAATCTCTTCTTGATGTTCTTTCCAAGAGCACAACCTCTACAAATAACATGATGCTCAGATAGAAATATAGGCATACCTTTTACCATCTTCTGTACGCTAGGTAGCGCTTTTAAATTAAGATGAACAAGCCTCCTATTCCATAGTTCACAAGGACTAACAGTGTCATGGATCATGGCTTTAATGAAATTTCTAGGAACTTTGTAGAAACGTCCCTCTGTAACTACAATCATAGCTACAGAATTCAAGTCTGAATTCTTAGGCAACAAGAGTGCTTTGTAGTCCAAAAATATTACTCTGAAAACTTTATTTTCTGGAACTGTAATATATAGGAGGTTTTTATTCATACCAGGAACATACATAATATCATAAACATGGAGTAGATCACCTGAATTCAATTGAAAGGAAGTGGATACAACTCCTTGAATGAAATAGTTGGTATAATATCCAAGCTCCAGCTGACAAGAGAACTTCTTTTCCTTCAGATCTATGATAGCACTCCTATATCCAGTCATATTTGTTGATGCACCATTATCCACGAACCATGTCTCAACACTAGTAGTAATGGATCCAGGTAGAGATGAGACAAGATAGTACTCCTTCCTTGTCGCCTAATCATTGGAAGAATTCTTTATTGTAGGCTCATATTCTGTAGCAGTAGAAGCATGAAATATACCCTTGAACTTTCCTCTTTTCTTTGCACGACAGTCTCTTGTAAAGTGGCCCTTATAATTGCAATTGAATCATTTCACTTTAGACTTATCAAAGTTCTTGTTGTATTCTTTTTCCTTTTGATGAGGAAACTTATTCTAAGAAAATGATTTATCTCCTCTCTTTGTCCTTTCTCTAAGAGAAAGGTTCTCTTCTTTGGAGGAATAATTTTTTCTTTGAATTTTCCCTTCTTCATGAGGGAAATCATGACACAATATTTCAAAGTTTTGTTGCACTTCTCAACCATTAAGAGCATCCAAGAATGTATCCCATGAGGATGGAAGACCATCGACAACAATATGAATAAGATCATCATCACCGACAGTAACTCCAATGCTCATGAGTTGATCTCTTACTTGAGAGATATTTGTGAAGAAGGAAGAAACAAATTCTTCCTTGTCCATCTTTACGTTACAAAGCTTGTTCTTCAAGGCTCTCTTCTAACTCGGAGCCTTCTTCTCATAAAGATTTGTCAATGTGTCAAAGCACTCCTTTGCAGTCTTCAATGGAGTAATCATCGGCATCAATTTGTCTTTCACAGAATCACAAATGATTCTCTTTGCTTTGGCTTGATTCTTCTTGAAAGAAATGCACCCAACATTAGAAGTGGGCTATTCAACATTGGATACATATCCATCTAGATCATGCCCTTCCGAGATATTTAGAATCCTGTCCTTCCAGGTATTGAATTTTAAAGTTCCTTCAAGTTTATCTTTCGGTCTTATTGAGATTGAAGCCATTATTATTCAATTATTATGCTCACCCACAATCAATGTAGGCTCAAGCTTGACTACTGAACTTAGCTCTTTCACATCCTGAGCTCTGATACCATGTTAAATTTTTTTTTATCTTAATGCTGAATTATAGTAGTACTTGAAATCAATGAATAATCAAAAGCATAATCATTCACATGAGATACAATATTTACGTTAGGGAAACCATCTAGTACTGGAGGTTGAAAACCCCAACAAAATATTCTTTAGAATATTGATAGATAGCAGAGAATGTCTTTACAATGAGCATATTACATCAAGCACCCCTGGTGCATTATAAGAGATAAATACCAAGCACCCATGGTGAAATATTAGAGAAAGAGAGAACATGGAATAACAGACCTCATAATAATATCTTGCACAAAACCAATTCATTGATTTTTGTCACCTACACAATGAATGTGAATTTCCTTCAATAGAAAAGAGAATTCGTTCTCACATTCAATTCATCAATCTTGCATAACAAATATATACCATAAGTCTCATGCTTAGCCTTCTATTCGTATCTTTTGACTTCATGGTGAACTTGCCCTTCATCTGGATGCTAGAACACTTAGTTAGGTGGATAACTCAAGTGTCGTAATGCAAGTGTCGTAACTTAAGTGTCGTAACTCAAGTGTCTCAACTCAAGTGTTGTAACTCAAGTGATGTCTCTTAGTTCAACTTAAGTGTTGACATGCAAAACACTTTAGTTAACTAGATATTCTTTATTAACAATAAGTTAACTCTTTTAACTGAAGTCCTTCTTGATAACATCACTGAAGTGAACAATTCGATTTCTCCTTCAATTAACTAAAGTATTTCTTGTTGACATCACTGAAGTTTAGCAATTCGAGTTCTCTCTTTTTTAATTGAAGTTTTTACCGAAGTGAGAAAATAGAGTTCTTTATGATCTTATCATATCTTATCTTTATATCTTGTCTTATCTACATGGTCCACATGTCCTGACTTTAGTTTATCTATCATATCAAATATACTAAAGAGATTTTTCCAATGATGTGATCATCTTGTTCTACTATCATTCCAAGTGGTCATATGCTAAAGTAATTCACTCTAGAGGTGGCCAGTCTCTAGAGGAGACTTAATAGTTCAACCATGGTTAGTAGTACATCCCACACCATTCATGCTTCGACATGAAAAGCATTACCTCAACACATGAGGCACCACCTCAACACATGAGGATCCATCCTGACACACAAGACATTAGTCTTGACAAACAAGGATGTACAACAACACGAATTTGACATATAAAGCACTTACTGTTGTGAGGAAAATGCACCTATAGTTCAGGGGAGAAACTACCAACTTACGGTGATACGTATCCATGGATCCCTTCACGAATGAAGCAAGTACATAATATTATACCTTCCTTCAAGTTTGGCACTTCACGAAACCTAGATTTAAGGTCTCCTGCTTTTGTTTTCCAAGGATCCCAGCCTCTAATCCGCTATGCTAGGGTTTATCAGAAACTGAGGCACAAGAGAGGGGGATGAGGGTCTCCATTCCTCCAGCATAACATTGTTATAGGTTTGGTCCCCTCACATGGCCCTTCTACCCTCCTTATATAGTCAATGAAGGAGAGGAAAAGAAGTTATAACCGAGTAGGAGGTTCCCCAACCAACTTAACTTACCCAAATTTTGAGATTTTGACTAGTACAGGAATGTGCTCTACTCTGCAGTAGAAAAACTAGCACACATGTGGAGGTGGGCGCTACTTTAATGAAGCAGAGTAGCGCATATGCCCTACTATCATGGTTGCATACCAGCGCACATGTGGGAAAATGGACAAAAACAGGCTTTTCTTCTCATTTTCAGGAGATGGTTTGGTCTGGAAAGATGTTCCTAAGGGTTGTAATCATCAAATGGGTCAAGAATGTGGTAATTTCAACCATTTTTAGTGCCCCAAATGACCCCTGAATCCACAAGTGTCCTGTTGTGTGACTGAACTTGATCTCAAGAAGTGTCGTCATGCGACCAAGGAATGCAAGTGTCGTCATGGATGGAGAGGTGTCATTTTAAGCTATAACAGATGCCCCCTAATGTATCAGGTCAGAGGGAGTGCGGGAAACGATGGACGAAATAAATTATAAATAACAAAGAGTTGAATCATGGAAGAACTGGAGAAACCAAGAATCATAGGCTCAAATGAAGTACCTGAAAGCAAAGCCAATGTCAGACAAACTTATCCTTGGGGTAACTATCCATGTTCAAATAGTGGAACATGACCTCCAAAATGATACAATGATGATCCAAATATTGATGCATATATCATGGCCACTAGAATACAAGCATGGATCCATGAGGAACATAAGTGTAAACATAGCCACATAAATACAAGGTGGATCTACGTCAAAACTGGAGAATATAGCCATAGAGAATAAGCTGGATCTATGTCTCATCAAAAGCCAAAAAGAGTGTGGCTCAGTCTTCCGCAACTTGGGCGATAACATAAATGAGGTGATGCTATCGAGGATCCCAAGGTCTTCATCCAAAAAACAACCCAAGGTACAAACCTATCCATGCGAATAAATGAGTTGATGTCAAACATGGGAGGTATCGTTTGATTACCGGTCATTGATGTATACCGTTAACAAACGCGAGGGTGTCCACCAATAATGAAAGTGGAACCCAAGGTACCTAGTACATTCAAGCAAGTGCGAATAAATAGTCTTGCCATCGAACACGTGAAGAATCAATTGGATAGGAGACATTGATGTATTCCCATCTATCCAATAGCGAGGGAAACTGCCACTGATGACTGCAATCCCTAAGGTACTAACCGAAACTCTAAAATTCATTCCCAGAGCACAATGAGTTGAAGTCGATGGGAAGAAGTCATTGGAAGGGAGGCCTTAAGGCATCCTCCATCATCCAACACTAGGGACACTCAACAGGTATGAGCTGATTTGGAGTAGGACTGAACACATGATGAAACATACTGACACCAAGGAATGGCAGACACATGAGGTCAAGGAAACTGCAGAATGGCCGACACAGATTGTATACTTGAACAGTGAGCACGACACAAGAGTGACCTAGGCAGCTTTTAACACAAAGAGACCACGATGCAAATCTTCAATGTAGGAGACATTAACAGATTATCCATATGATTGGAAGACTAGCCAAATGGAGGAGTAAGAACTCTGAGATCAGGGTTATCCTAAAGCCAACACTAGAACCCAACTTGTTTGATTGACACAAAACAGGTGCTTTGTTCAAGGAGGTAGTAGACTTGCTGCCATCATATTGAAAGATATTTTAACATTCTTCTATTCCCTTTCCTTTTTCATTTTTTAACGAGCTTGACAAAGAACTAAAGCATGCTCGATGGTATTTTCATATCGAGCATGGAAAAACTCCATACACCTATCCGTGGATTTTATATCGAGCCCGGATTGTTCTGTGCTCAGCAGTGTTTTCTTGCTTATAGAGTTGAAAAACTTAAGCAGTCCTCTATCAACCATCTCATGGATTTCACATTGAGCCCGAGTAGGTGAATTGTCGCTCAGTGTTTTCACATTTTGAGAGTCTGAAAACCCTAAAGATGACTCCAAAGGTCCTTTTTCGTAAAGGTAGTCTCCTTCCTCGAAAAAGTGTAAAATAATGGCAGAAGAACTCTGCTAATGCATACCGGAGTATACCTAGAGTATACCTTTTCCGTAAATTATCCACCAAGGCCCAGAAAAGGGATAATTCTATACCTAAGTGGATGTCAATTCAGTTATTTTAATGAGCCCGAAAAGACAACTATGCTCGGCAAACTTTTCCAATTTAAGGATTCTAAAAAGGGCTTAAAAGAAATCCATAGGGATCTTTTCCGTAAAGGTTTAACGAGTCCGAAAAAGTAAACACATGACCTCCTTACTATTTTTAACGAGCTCAAAGGAGATAGGAAAATGCTTGTAACTTCCTAACTGTTTTTAACGAGCTCGAAGTGAAGATGGAAGAAATGCTCGTAGCCTCCTTACTGTTTTTAACGAGCTCGAAGGAAAGGTGGAAGACATGCTCAAAGCCTACTTACTGTTTTTAACGAGCTCGAACTAAAGGTAGAAGAATGCTCATAACCTACTTACTATTTTTAATGAGCTCGAAGTAAAGGTGGAAGAATGCTCAAAATGGGAGGAGATGAGTGTCAGGGATATGCAAAACTAGCTCCAAGCACATGGAACAAAGCTATGCCTAATGCAAGGAACATGAGCAAGATAAGGACACTCAAGGTGTGTCTCCTCTAGGTAAAAGGTGTCAAATTGCGAAGGAAAAATGATACAAGGCTTAGCGGAAATGAGATTAGAGATGGAGGCTTATATAACGAGCTAAAAGCGTGGAAGCTAGCATCAGGCTCATTAGCGCAAGTGGGATCATAACATATGCATATGCAACTTAAACACAAAGATGGGAGGCTTATCAGGGATGGCCAGAAATATATGAGGAAGAAAGATATGAGGCTTCTTCTCAAAGTCATGATAAATCTAAAAAGGCTCCCGAGCCTATGAGAAAAACTCAGCATGGGCACCAAAATGGCATAAGGGTGTTGACTAGGGTGACCCATGTTAGGTAGGCTCTGCTGTCGGACTGGTGCACAATGCATAAGGAGTTGGATAACACACCAATATCCAACAGGTTCGACCCTATGGTGAATTAGGATGGCAAAAGGTTCAAATGCAACATAATAGCGGGGAAGCCTAAACCTATATGTAAGGTTCTGAATATACCTGACATGGTCACACAAGGTGTCGAAAAGGACCAGTAAGCAAGTATAAGTCCAGCTAAGAATCCTGTCTCCAAGAAACATTAGTACCAAGATCATATCTAAAACATATGTAAAGAAAGACTTGATACAAGTCACTATGGTAGAAATACTTTCAACTTCACTATCATCAACAACAGGCATAAACAAGGCAGAGTTTTCAAATGAAGACTCTATGGTACCAAAGCCCGAGAACTTATAATCAACAAGATCGACTTCAGGATGAAGATCAAAGTTGAAGGACATGATGGAATCTGCAGAAACAAATTCATCATCACGGGAGTTGAAAATTCTAAAATCAGAATCAAACTCAGCAGGAACACCGATTTGCAGATCTATAGGAGAGTCTAAGGACTCAACATTAGGAAGATCAGACTTTAAGGTCAAACTGGGGTTGGACATGATTGCGACTAGATCAACATCCAAATGAATCGCAGACTGTACTATGGACTCTAGGAAAACTTAATCAGAAGGAAGTATATCGTCCAGGATAGAACACATATCTAAACATTCAGATGGAGGTGTCACTTGGTCAAAAGCTGGGACTAAGTCCCAAGAAGGTAAGCATGAACTCAGAGACTTATTCTCAGTAGTAGTTGAACTCAAGGAACAATATGCCACAAAAGTCCCATGTGACATAGTAGTGCCAAATAACGAGGGATTAGACTGGTCTACAGTTGGGTAATAAGGAAGATCAACGAATGCAAGCTAATCGATAGTGACAATGCTTTCGTTATGAGCAAAGTGCATCACACGAAAGAGCATAGACACCACAACATGCATAGCATAAACGTAATCATGCCCAAGGATCATATCAAAGTCCACAGGGTCCTTTAAAACCATAAAATCAACCAAGACTGTTTTTCCACCCAAAGTAACAGGTGCTTGACGGAGGAATCTGAATGATTCACTAGGTATTTTATCGAAGTTCAACGGCCAATTAGCAGCTGGAATAACATTAGGGAAACCCAAATCTCTCCAAGCATAAGCGGATAAGATACTCACAGAAGCTCCTTCATCAACAATGCATTGATCAACCGTATGGTTCCCGATATCAACCTTTATCTGGAAAGGTGTTGAAGAAGGAAGACGAGGTCCGGCTAGACTATTCCAATCAAAGCAAACGGTCCTAGGGCTTGGTAGGGGTTCACATGGCACAGATGAAGTGTCCCCTTTTTCAGAAACATCGAAACTGGTAATGCAGAATACTTCCGTAGTAGGTGCATCAATCTTGGCAGGACTGATGAGATCGGTCGAAGATTGCATCGATTCGAATACTTCACTCTCCCAAGGAAGAGTGGGGTCGACCAAAGATTGCATTGGTTCAACCACTTTATCAACCAAAGGTTGATCTGACTATAGGGAATCTATTGACAACTCAAGAATAGAGGTTCCTTCAGACATGGTCCACACTCTTCGTGCCTCTGGAATGGCAGGGCATTGGTGAGTAAGGTGATCTCCCTTACAAAGTTTACAAGGGAACTTTTGTTTCCGTCCTATAGCTCGAGACTCCTTTACAACGTTGGTATTCTAAGCATGAATAGCATTGGCTGACAGTTTGCCCCCAGCATGACTTGCAGTGGCTGGTTGATCAGAAGCAGAAGACTTTTGAACTAAGGACCACACTTTTTGCACTTCTGGAAGTACAGGGCACAAGTAAGTAAGGTGATCTCCCTCGCAAAACTTACAAGGGAACTTAAGCTTCTATTTGTTTGGTTTGTCGACAATGTCAACTCCCTCAGCATGACTTGCAATGGTTGATCTGGTGTCTCCAGTATGACTCACAGGAACTAGTGACTTGTCATTAATATGACTAGCAGTGATCAATGACGTGTCCTCAACATGACTGACAGTGGTTGAAGACAAACTTTTAGTATGATTTTCAGTGACTAAAAGTTTTCTCCCAGCATGACCTCCATAGGCTAGGTAGTTTCCCCCTGCATGATTTGTAGAGGCAGGGTGCTTGCCCCCAGCATGACTTACAGAGGCTGGGTTGCTGCCCCCTTGTTTTGGCATCTTCTTCCCATTCTTCCTCCGTCTAGTCCTTTTAGACTGCTGGTTACTACTATTGATACTTTCACCACATGAGGTAGAAGGAGGAGGAGAAGATGTTACTGGTAAAGAAGGCACAGGGTTCTGATGCTCTTGATTTGAGGTGCTTACAAAAGAAGCATCAGGAGCATGCAAGGCATTCGGAGTGGAGAACAACCAAACCAACAGCCCTATAGTGAATCCAGGAAGATTCAGAGTAGCCATTAAGGGAGTACCAATGTTTCCAATAAATGGAACAGCACAAGGATCCCCCGGAACAGGGGTACCTTGATTGGCACTCGCCGGAACACTAGACATAGTTTCCTGCTCAAATGAGCAAGAAGTTCTCTAAGGAAAACTAGGACAAGTAGCACAAAGAACACACCACTAAAAAGGTCCTAGGTAAATCAAACTAGGCAAACAGATTCCTTTCAGAGAAGAGTCTGGGATGATGAGGGCCCAGAAGAGATCAACGAAGGATGAAGAACAGTTACCCGGGGTCCACAATACAATGACTAAGGGTGCAAGTGCTGGAATCACCCAACCGCCCTCCCAAAGACCTGCAAGGGATTTCCTCCCACGTCTGTCCTAGGTACAGTAGATATAACCCTCCGCCGTCACCTATGTATGAACCTATGGTCAGATACTAAGGATACCACCGCACCTAAAACTCCTAGGGGAACAGTCTCTAGTCGAATCAGAAGGCGTGGGCAGGGTAACTGAGCCCGAAACGCAAAAGAGTCCCCAAACGCAATCCAATCCTGGTATATGCTCGAAACAGAAAGTAGGAGGTGTATTCCCAACAATCTGATCTCACAAGACCTACTGCATAGATCCCAGGAAAGCTTTGAACGAGGTCGGTTTACCTATGATAGTCGAACTACGATTTATGCGTAATGTGTGATCTTGGGTAGTTTAAGGTGTTTTAAACCCAAGATCCTAACCAACACTAGTTGGTGTAGTGTAACCTAGAAAAGAAAATGTTACTAGTACATTTTATTAGGATTCATTTTAAAAGTTACTTGCTTACTCAAAAAGGTAGTGGGTGTGTGAGAGTGGTTATAATAGAGATAGAATATTGAAGCAAAATGCTTACCACTAGACAAATCTTTTCTTTTCAATGCAAGTCTTAAAATTACGACCTAGAATGCATATGCAAATGCAATTTTTAATATTTCGAATGCAAAAAAGGTAAAAATAAAGTCTAAATGTACAAAATTAAACTCAAAACCTAAGAATGCAGCTACTCAAACAAATAGGTATGCAAAAGAAAACTTGTTCTTTTTGATGCAAAGCACTCTAAAATCCTTTAAGCCACTTGCAAGGTACTCTATTCAGAAAATGAATTAAATTTTTTTTATGCTTTTCAAAGGTAAGAAACAAAACTGAAACTAACCTACTATCAAAGCAAAAGCAAAGAACATTTAGGTTTTCTTTATTGAAATAGTAAAAGCTACCAAATATGACTTTCAAATTCTTATTGATGTAAGCATGCCAAATATTGGGAAAAGAGTACGAAAACTACTTTTAGACCCAAAAAAAGAAAATGACCTATAAAGAAGTATGGTTTGGTAAAGTCAGGTCTGCACATAAACAATGCAAACAAGGTCTTGAACAATAGCCAAAACACTTGAGCTTTCACTACAAAAGAAAACTAAAAGCATAAGGGAGGATAAAAACCAATCTAAAAGAGAAATTTCACTCAAATAGGTACAAACAGGATCAAGAAGACTCAAAAGGTTTCAAATCCAGTGGAAATGGAGCAAGCAGGTTTAGTCAGACTCAAATTAGGGTACAAAACACCAAACTGGTCCACAACCCCCCAACTTGGGTCCACAAGCCCCAAAACTTTCCAAAAAAGCCCAAATTGATCAAAAGAGGTCCAAATCATGAACATAGGATCAGTACAAGAATAGGAGACCACTTATAGTGGTTTAACTCAGACCTAGGGTCATCAAGGACCACAAAAATGCAGCCACAACCCCCGAATTTGGGTCCACAACCCAAAAACTCGAACCCAAAATGTGTGCGCTACTGTGTATGAGACATACCAGCACCCATAGAGGGGAATGCACTACTGTGCAGAGACAAACTAGCGCATGGGCGTTACTGTGCTTCACAACAGTAGCGCACAGGTGGGAAAAGTTGAAAAAATGGGGTTAAAAGCCCCAAACTTGGGTCCACCAGGGTCTGAAAGGGCTAGGAAGGGTCTGTAAGAGCCAAGGAGGGTCAAACAAATCCTAATAACTGATTCTAATCAAGAAATTGAAAAAAAAGCTTCAAACAAAACTAAATAAATGACCATGGATACCCCTAAGAAGATTAGGCTTTCCCCAGCAGAGTCGCCATTCTGTTGTGAGGAAAATGCACCTATAGTTCAGGGGAAAAACTGCCAACTTACGGTGATAAAGATAGACTTACAAGCATTCTACAAGTACAACAAATAAGTGAAGAGATTAGGGTTTAGAGATGTAGGCACCTCATTCAGAAGGTTGATCCTAGCTTTGCCTTCCTTGCTCTTCAATGCCATCCAGTATCGCAATGCCCACACCTGCAAAACAACTTGATACCTTTCTCAAATACATTTGACTACATATATAAGACTAATATTCATAACAGAAGAAGACATCAGACTATAAACAAACTATAATCAAATCCAAGGCACACATGAAATAGGCCATATTTGGAAAGAAAAGAACGTCTGATCTTTATTAATGAATGAAGCAAGTACATAAGATTATACCTTCCTTCAAGCTTGGCACTTCACGAAACCTAGATTCAAGGTCTCCTGCTTCTGTTCTCCAAGGATCCCAGCCTCTAATCAGCTGGGCTAGGGTTTATCAGAAACTAAGGCACATGAGAGGGGGATGAGGGTCTCCATTCCTCCAACATAACATTGTTATAGGCTTGGTCCCCTCACATGGCCCTTCTACCCTCCTTATATAGTCAATGAAGGAGAGGAAAAGAACTTATAATTGAGTAGGAGGTTCCTCAACCAACTTAACTTACCCAAATTTTGATATTTTGACTAGTACATGAATGTTCTCTACTCTGTAGTAGACAAACTAGCGCACATGTGGAGGTGGGCGATACTTTAATGAAGCAGGGTAGCGCATATGCCCTACTATCATGCTTGCATACTAGCGCACATGTGGAAAAATGGCCAAAAACAGGCTTTTCTGCTCATTTTCAGGAGATGGTTTGGTTTGGAAAAATGTTCCTAAGGGTTGTAATCATCATATGGGTCAAGAATGAGGTAATTTCAACCATTTTTAGTGCCCCAAATGACCCCTCAATCCACAAGTGTCCTATTGTGTGACTGAACTTGATCTCAAGAAGTGTCGTCATGCGACCAAGGAATGCAAGTGTTGTCACGGATGGAGAGGTGTCATTTTAAGGTATAACACTTACCTCAACACATGAGGATTATTCATTCTTGAGTCCAGCTCAATATTCTTCTCCAAGTTTCATGATCCCAACTCAGGCTCCTATAAGGCACTACCTTGACACACTAGGCTCAATCTTGACACACAAGATTGACTTGGGAATGACTCATGATGCTATAACTTTAACATTTATAAGAGTCGATAATGAAATTTTGGAATTAGTTCAACCCTTGAGGTAAAATGACATATATTTCTATCAAGTTCATAGTGTTTTGATGGTCAAGTGGTTTTATTTCCCATGTAGAGTCATCATAAAATAAAGGCAGGTTTATTATATTTACAGATCAAAAGGCATTTCTCGGAGGGCCCCAGTCAATAGTAGTAGGTTGTGTTCATTACATAAAGTGCCTCATATCGAAGCAATCTTCATGATCTCTCATGTCAGATGTCCAACTTGTAAAAGTGCATGTAAGACACATGTCACTGGTAGAACAACATGTAAGATAAATGTGATCGCTTTCGAACCTACTCCAAAAATAAATGTTTCCCATGAATTGCAAACCCCTCATCAGAAAAAGTATGGAAGCTGCATGTGCGATTCAATAGGTAGGTGGGTCATTGGGTAGAGTGCTGGAAGCTAAACCCCTTATTAAGATTTTTCATCTCCCATAGTTCTCCTGCTTTAATTTTTTTGCTACTTCTTAACAATTTGTACAGAATGAGTTAGGCCACACAGTGAATAGGGTCTGGCCTCACTTCTCAATACTAATACTGAGAAATTTAAGTATGTAAAATGGTGATTGAGAAATGGTAATACTTAAAATGGTGTATGTTCAATAGAGTCAACTCTGCCTTCCTACTTATGAGTGAGCCTTCCCATCAGTGAAGGAGTTCTTTGTCAGTTTGATTATTCTATGGAAGGCATTGGTTTCCAATCCATGATTCACATGCCTTGTGGACCGAATGTGCCAATGATGGCAACACGAAGATTGCATAAATATTTAGAGCCTCCCATTTACTTGATCAAAAGCATGAGAATATTTTTGAGCCGTGAGAACCAGCTCTTGAACTGCAAATTTTGTTTCCTTGCTATTGGTTCAGTTGTATTAACTTGGTTCCTAGAGTGTATTCGTAGACTCGATAGGTTTGGAGAACAAGGTTACTCCATTGTGCAATGCAAAGGGTTTCCAAAAAGGTTAATTGTTGAGCTTGTAAAGATTCTTTGATCATCCATAGTTTTTGTTTTCATCCATAGGGGATAAATAGTAGAGGCCAAAATAGAAATATCAAAGCGTGAAACAACTAACTAATTCTAGAGGAAAGAAGGTGTGGGTATACCAAGCAAAACTCAAACCTGCAATCATCCAATAGGATAGGTGACCAGATGCTCCGCTGACCAAATTATTTCCATGCAAAGTCGATCTCCAATTAATAGGTTACTTCGTCCCTCTCCTTTTAGTCGAGAGTTCCCAAAGAAAGTGCTTATAAAATAAAAATCCTAGTAGCATCCTGAAAACGCCTGAAAGAAGAAAGAACTAGCTACAAGGAAATAAATGGAGGGTATGAAGCTTCATCCATGATCTGTCCTATAGTTGGAAGATTCACATTGGAAAAGAATTTTTCAGATACATGAGATTCTAGGAGATGAACGATGTTCCTTGTACAGTTCTGACTTCTTTTCAAGAATTTGAAAAGCTTCTTGATATTTATGGAGGTTCTCATACTTATGAGTTTGAGCCTCAATGGGAAGATATCAGTATGTCGTATTAAAAATCAAGTTTACATGTACCTTTTGAAAGATTTGAAAAAACAATTTGAAACAATATTACTCCTTTCCTTGTTTGAAGTTGTTTCTTTGTTTGTAGCCCTAGATAAAAAAAAAACTAGCAGACTATCCATGATGCAGCTAGTGGATGATGCAATGCGTGAAGATTTTTTCTAGGTGTATTTTTCAACAAAGTGACTCAACAAGTTGATGATGAAGAAACTTAAAGAATTGAGGATAAATCAACTTTTGCATTCCAGGATAAAATACTTATGCTTGCATCTGTTGCTCTGAACCAACTTTGGAGCTGGAGAAGATGAGTTCTTATGATGGTTGCAACAATGTTGAACTGTGTTAAACTATGGAAATGCAGTGAGAAACACGTGGCTAACAAGCCAACAGCCACAATAAGACATGTTGACCACGTGTAACTTGAAGCTGAAGCCAAGATCTTGAAGACAAATCTAAGATCGCTCACCTTTATGAATCAAGGCTATGATAACCAAACGTTTAATGTTGGAGAGGTAATGTTATCCTTCGCCTTAACATTAGTTCACCTTCCAATATTATTTTGATATGTTATCCAATTTTTGATATGTTATCTAATTTTTTAATTGGAGGATTGGATTAAATTGTCCTTGGATTTTCCCCTCACCTCGATATGAGGCCAAATAAGAGGTCCAATTTGTTTATGGAAAAAAGGTGTTGTAAGAGGTCCAAGTTCTCGATTGGTCAGAAAAACGGTGTTCTATATAGACTTAGGTTAAGAAAGGTGTCATTTCTACATTTTATGTGCATATTAATAAAAATGGTGGCAATTCAATTCATAGATTCCATGCCAGCCTTAAGAGGACTAATAAGAAGATGGTGTCCAATCAATTTGGTATGAGATCCAAGCCATGATTCTATTGTATAGCATAATCTTTCGATAGTCGATACAATATTTTACTTGAACTTCATATGCATACCATACTAGGCTTACCCATGACATGAAATATAACAGTATGAATGGAGACTTCAAGCATTGTATGTAACCTCTTATAATCATAGAAAGCTATTATATTTGAACTTTGAGATAAAGACCAAGGGATAAGGACTTTGAAGTTTTAATTGGTGAGATAAGGCCCTTATATGAAATATAGCACACACTCTTGCCAATGTTACTTGGTTCCAACTTTGTCTATTTCATTATAATTGCTTGTAATGTTGGTTTTCTTGTTTTTGTTTCATTACAATTGCTTGAAATGTTGGTTTTCTTGTTTCTACATGGTGGAATTTATAAACTAGTCAAACAAATTCCAAAGTAACACTTGAAGATTACAGTTAGCCAAAGGAGGCATATTAATTCAGCAAGTCCCTTGTTCTAGGTTCACTAAGATATATCTTCTATGACTCCTACATGTAGCATCAATGTGGTAAAAAATACCAAAAAATTCTTTCAATGGAAAATTTTGGAATAAATTTGTTCAGCCACTCAAACTCCATGGGCCCTCTTTGAATAACAATTTTGTCCTTAATATTCTCCTCAGTGTATATAAATAAAAGGAAACCATTATTGACAATAACGGAAAGTTAACCTTCCCTAAAATCCTCATTCATATTATATATGGTGAAATTATTAACCACAAAGGAATTATTTACAACATTAATAAATCAATCCAAAATAAATATTGTAACAATTGCATCTAACATAGCTCTAGTATAATTATATTTCATTATAAATATTGTAACAATTGGATCTGACATAGCTCTAGTATAATTACTTTTCATTATAGAATATGAATGTCATCTATCGATTTATAAAGGTTATAAATATACACATGTATTTCAAAGTTAGAACTCACTATTAATCCCCAATTTACTTATGAATAATAAATAAGTACGCATGATATAACACATGTGAAAATCCTCACAGCAGATCTAAGATATGATGTATACCTCACAAGAGTAATTATGATTAAGCAGGAAGATAGAAGAAGAGTGGTCAATGCAGTGTAATGAGAAACATAATAGTAATACAGTAGAACTCAGATAGAAGCAAAAATACTTCACACACACTAATTAATTAATCACAATATGGAAAAATAAGTAGTACAATGCATGAGGATTCGAATTCCAAGGTGGCAATTCGAATTAGCCTTCATGGAGTGATCAAAAGATCACTGGAGTGTCATCGGAGCACAACTAGTAGTCTATCTCATCATCAGTGGAGTCATCAATGCTCAAGTAACTGTCAACCATCAGTCAAACTGAGTCTAACTGAGTGTGGTAGGTGTAACTGAGTGTAACTGGAACTAACTAAATGAAGGAGGCTCAGTGGAGGGCACATGAGGAGCTAACTAGAGTCAGAATGGGCAGTCAAGTCTCACTGGAGGTCCATCGGAGTGATACAGTCAGTTGAGAGTCAGTCTAACCTTAAATCAAGGAAAGAACTGAAGATAACTGAATGGTAGGTAAGGAAGGGCACCTTTCTCAACTGGTAGATGAAAGGAGGGAACACTAAGCTCTAGGAGGGCTAAAACTGAGTGGAAAGAATCTCCGGGGGCTAGCTAATTGAGGGCTAGGTGCTGGGACTGATGATTGGGATGCATGCAAACCCTAAATAATGCATGCAAACCCTAAAAGTACATGCATGACTGAAAATGCAAAGGATGAAAATGCTAGTAGGACTAGGATGGATTATAGGAATATCCTAACACCCCCCCTTAATCCATCCTAGTCCATGGTAACTAAGACCAAAGGTCACCCAATACAACGAATAATAACAGTCAATAAACCGAGGAAATGGGGAAAACCTCATGGGAAAAATACCCCCCCTCAAAATAGACTGTAAGGCATACACAAAAATAAATGCTCCAAACTCAAGTAGGTGTGATGCTTGGTCATATGTCTGGAGGTATCTTCTTCTTGGGAAGAAGTGGATCATGCTCAAAAGGCATGTGCTTGTACTTTCTCTTCAGATCGAATGTGATGAGAACTAATCCAAAAGTATGAGGATGATCCTTGAACTTGTGATTCGAATCAACTGAGGTAGGATCAAATCTATTAATGTCCAGATAGTTTTCTGTCTTCTCCTTTGAACCTTCATGGGTGAGATTATGCCAAAAGGAACCATCAAACGATGATTGCTTGGAATCTAAATCAGCTGCAAGACTTGATAAATGGTTTCTTGAGATCTCATTTGAACTAGCATGGGTGAGATCAAAACCATCATATGCATGAGAAATTATCCCAAGTAGTGATTGCTTAGAATCCAAATTAGATCCAAGACTTGAATCATGGTTTCTTGAGATCTCCTTTGAACCATAAGAGGTGAGTTCAAAACCAGTAAATGCATGAGAAATTATCCCAAGCGAATGGCAATGGTTTCTTGAGATCTCCTTTGAACCATAATAGGTGAGATCAAAACCATGATGTGCATGAGAAATTATCCCAAGTGAATGGCAATGGCCATATTCTTCAATAACCTTCTGAAAGCATGGAATAATGATCATATAGTAGTAAATAAGAGGTGATTGCTTGAGGAGAGCGAATGCATTACCTCCAATAGCTGATTTGACCTCCGAAACATTCAATAGATCATGATGCAGACCAACAGACTCTGGTGCAAAAGAGGATTTAGGACCTTCTGCAATATCTAGAGTGTGAGCTGGCACAGAAAGAGAAGAAATTTGGAGCATGAGTGTAGTGTTGAGCCCAGAATTGGCCCTTTTTGACCATCATTTATCACTGTCCCTTACCTTGTCTTACATCAATTACCTTGGCAATTCAACTTATTGTCCTTATATATTCCCCAATTTACCAAGGTATGGCCGATTATTGTTTTATTGTGTTAATACTTATGATTGTGATGATTAAAGCTGTTCATCTCTTAATCTGTGCTAACATGATGCGATTTATGAAGGTAGTAAGACAATAGACTGCAGGAAGATCGGAGTTGAACAAGTCATGAAGGAACGATCATCGCTTGTGGAAGGTTCCTTGGGGCTCAAATCGGCAATCAAGGCATAGGCGTGGCAGGGCAGCTGTAACCGAAGAACTATCTTAAGCATGTCGCTGCTCGAATCCAGCTGTGAGCTGGAAGGACCCTCACTCTTGGGACGATTAATACTTCTCCCATATTTGGATATTTCATTTCTGCCACGCGTTGTAACAGCTAGATTATTTAGGGCGCCTGAAGATCAGAGATCTTCACGGCTTCCCAATTATAGGTTTAGATGTTGCAATTTGTATGTATAAATATGGGGAATTACCTCGACTGAGGGGTTGGACAGCAATTAATTAATTCATCTTGTATTAGCAGTCAAGCTGAAACTGTGTACTTATCCTTCTGTTAATATAAGGAGTTGCTTCTGAGTTAAAGAGAGTGTTGTTCAACCAGCGTCTCTGTGTGAAGACTGGGCCCGTCTTCCACAGAGATTGCTGTGTTAAATTAGGATTTCATCTTTCTTGTTGTGTGATGCTTTGTTCTTCCTTTTGTACGCAGCAGCAATATTTATCGTGTGAATTTTCAGTATAGTTAAGGATCATATTTCTGTGAGTTTGGTAGATGATGTAGAATAACAGTCGACTGAGTAAGGTTTGCTTTATATACAATTCAATTACAGATCATACACACTTGTGTTCATCTTACAGCTGAGTTGCGATCCCCTGAGTTCTTACGATTTATCATTCTGATTGTGTGTTGCTTGATTTCCATTCTGCAATTTAATATTCTTAGAACAGTTAACTCAATTATTTCACAATTGGATTTCTAGATTACTGCTCAGTTTTTGCTTTACGAATTCCAGGTTGATTAGATCAGGCAAGTGATCGTTCTAGGATAGAAAGGAGATTCCTTCCTATTGTTCATTAGATCTTATGTTAATTTTTAGTTGATGCATGATAGAGAGGGTTTGAATTATAGCAGTGAGAAGGCTTTGGATTGCTTAAGATTCTGGGGATGAACATGAATGATAGAATATAGAAGTATTTATTGCTAATGGTTTTGTGTTTAAGCATATATTGTGCACTTGTCCTTTGAAATAAAAAGACTTTCTCGGGTTGACAATAAATTTCATACGCTCTGTGTGTTGATATTTAATTATCTGCAATTAGAGTGCTTGACATTTTGGCGCCGTTGCCGGTAGCCATAATGCCCTTTCCGTCAGCCGTCAATCTTTTTCGACAGCTGCAACATTTGCGGCTGCAACATCGGCGGCTGCAACATTTGCGGCTGCAACATCAGCGGATGCAACATCGGCGGCTGCAACATCGGCGGCTGCAACTCCAGTTTCCGCGGCTGCCACCTCATCGTCCCCATGGTTGCCACCTCATCTTCCACGGCTGCCATCTCATTTTCCGCAGCTGCCATTCCATTTACTAGCCACAGCCATTTTTACTTTCCGGTAGCCGTAATGTTTTTTTTCCGTCCGCTGTCAAATCTTTTCCGACAGCTGCAACTCCGGCAGCTGCAATCCCGGCGGCTGCAACTCCGGCAGCTGCAATCCCGGCGGCTGTAACTTTGGCGGCTGCAACATCTTTTTCTCGCAGCCGCCACATCATTTCCCGGCTGTCACCTTATTTCGCGGCGGCCGCCACCTCATTGACCAAGTCACTTTCACACCACAGCTGTCATTTCTTTTCAGCGGCTGCGACATATTTCCCATATTCGTAATATCTTTTCCCGCCAGCCGTAAGTCTCTTCCGCCGCTGTAAAATTTTCCCGTGACAGCCGTAATTTTTCCCGGATATTGTGAATCTTTTTCCGGCTGCCACGAATTCTTTCCCGATGGCTGTAACTTCTTTCTTGTCAGCTGCAACAAGCTTTTTCATCGGCCGTGTGATCATTTCTTTGGCAATTTGCAGTGGTAACTCCCGTGTTAACAGAAGGATTGTTCAACCTGCTAATTATGACGCTGATTCAGTCCAGTCCTGCCGGCGAACTCATCATTTCAACCTGGAGGATGCGACGCCTTGTGTTTTACCGGCGAAGGAAATCAGTGCCTTATCCGAGTCATCATGATTCCACGTCTGATTGTGCACGCGTTCGGCTCCATGACGTCACCAACTCCAAGCTCCACCAGTTTCCGCAGCCTTCCGACGCACAGTTTTATGAGGTATGGCTTTCATTTATCACGTGATTAAGTATTGATATCATGTAAACGAGATTGGCCGTACCTTCACTCGTACCACCATTTATATCCGATTGAACCTTTCCCTCGTACGACGTAATACTAATAACTGCCACCTTCCCCAATTCGGCATGAAAATTTTAAACTCCTCTCTGCGCTTAACTTTCCGAATTAGTTCATTCGCTCAACGGCTCCGCTCAACGATTTGTGCATTCTCCGCGCTGCAACTTCCATTCTGGATCCTGTACTCTGTCGAAACAGCAGTTCTATCTTGCAGCCAGGACCATGGGCATTCCAGTTCGCCATGAACCTTTCAATACCCAGGAACTTAGACAGAATTTGCAGGTTCTGGCCATTTTCCAAGCCGCTGGCTGGGTCGCGTTCTTTGAACGATTGGATGGATTCGACAGGGACGCAGCCCTGCAATTCGCATTGAATCTTACTAAAACACACTCCACGGTGTGGGGGCTGTGTATAGATGTTTCGGAGGTCATTATATCCGAGGTTACAGCTATTCCGTTGGTGGGAAAACCTTGGTTTAACCGTCGAGTTCCTGCAACAGTTGCACGGGAACAATTTTTACTTCCAGGGGAGCAAGTTGAAGCGTCCAGGAGAGGGATTGCATTGAAGTCACTGCCGCAGCCATGGGACCAGGTCGCTATCTTCCTCAAGAAATACATAACTTGCGAAGGTAGATACCAAACTGTGTACAACTCTGAACTTCCTTTGCTTTCTCATCTCCGTCATGGCATTTTGTTAAATATTCCATTTTATCTATTGCATGATTTGCGCCATATGGCAACATTCGTTCAATCTGCAAAGCACCCATTATCCTCCCTCACCCACCATGGCCTCATTAAGTTAATTATTATAAGAACCCTGGCCCAACATAATATAACATGGGAGCAATTCATTACCCGGCCACAACAACCTGTTCCCTTGAGGGTCATTCCATTACAGCAAATACCAGTTCCGCCACAACAGGAGGACCGGAGTTCCTCCAGTGAAGTTGGGGGGAGGGATGAAACGGAAGAACAACAACAGAGGGCACAGGCAGGACCATCCGGAAGGGATGAAACGGAAGAAGAGCAACAGAGGGCACAGGCAGGGACATCAGGGGTTGACAAAACCACAGAGGAAGAACAACCCGAGGCACAGGCAGAGCCATTTGAAGTATATGAATCCCCAGCACAAGCAGAACCAGTGGGGGATGACACTGCATTTGAAGGAGAGCGAGGGGAAGCACAAACAGAGCTGTCAGGCGACAATGTAGATGAAACCCTCGTGGAAAACCTAGACAACAGGGCAGCTCCGCCAGCAGAAGGTGAAATTGGAGCAGCATCAAATGCTGCGACAATGGAACCTGAAGATGGCAGAGCCAGAGCAATGGAAGAAGATATTGAGCTGGTCACAATCAAATCTTCACCGGAATGGGCAGGAGGAGTAGCTGTGATTGAAGAAGAACAGCATGGGGGGCAGGGAAATGTTCCTTTGACTTCAGTTTTGCCTCCCTATGTTCCAGCTCCACGAGAAGAAACACTACAGAAAGGGAAGTCACAAAAGAAAACGCCGCAGAAAAAGAAGAGGACCACCAATGAGTTTGATTTAGTGGCACCAATTAGAAGGAAGCGAACTCGGTCAATTACAGCAGCAGAGGCAGCTAGAACAAAATGGGCAACCTTAGAGACACAGGTTGAACCCCCAATCCTTACACCAAAACCGAGGGATGCTCCACAAAGGCAAGTGGAGGAAGAGCCGGGGGTTGAGGGACTCTTGTATGAGAATACAATGCTGAAAGAGGACCTCCAAGCACTTAGAAAGGAGCTGGAAACATGGAAGGAAATCTGCCAAAAGCAGGGTGGAAGAAAGATGTATACATTAATAGAGGCTGCAGACCAAGTGGAGGAAACAGCTTCTGCTGAAGCTGGAGAAAAGGATGAGCGAATACTTTTCCCCACCTGTGGGGAGATCTTTGAGGAGGCAGGCCATAAAATTTTACTTAGCACTTATTCAGCACAACAGCCTGTAGCCACAGAAGGGGAAGTAGTGAAGAAAAAGGATGCTGCAACACAAGAACCAGCACCTTTAAACATCCTTGCTGCAGCTGCTACTTCCCATGATGCAGAAGTTATAGAACAGATGGGAGAAGAACAGGGAGTGGAGGATGCCCTCGAAATTTATGAGGAATGTATGGCAATCCCAAATTGCTCCCACAATACAGAAATCATGGAACAGATGGGAGAAGAACGGGAGATGAAGAATGCTCTGGAGCTTATAAAAGAGTATAGTGAGACCCCAGAGTGTTCCCATGACATGGAAATCATGGAGCCAAGGGATACTCTGGAGGATAGTGAAGAATATTGTGCTGTAACCCCAGAACGTTCCCAGGACACAATAATTTTAGAAGAAGAAACGGAAATGCAGGACAGTGATAAGTTGAAACAGGATGCTGCAACACAAGAACCAGCAATCCTGAATTTGACCATCCAACCAACTGAGCAGACAGGAGAAGAAGCTGGGACAGAGGATATTCTGGCATTCAACGATGAACTCTGGGTGGTGACCCCAGAAAGCTCTCATGATACAGAACTCATAGAAGAGGAGCTGCAGCAAAATAAAGATGAAGATGTAAGCCAGGATGTTGCCACACAAGAACCAACATCCTTGGATGCTGTAGCAAGAACCCCTGAACTGCAGTTGGAGGATAACCCGGGAGTAGAGATCATTCCTGATACACAATGGAGTGATGATGAACAGGTACAGACACCCTGCTCAGGTGACACTGAAATCTTGGAGGAGGAGCTGCAAATTGAAAAGGATATCCAATCTCAGCAGCCAATTGACAGAGAAGACACTGTTACACAAGAACCAGTGTCTCCAAAAGCAATAAAGGCAGCTGCTGAAGAAGGTTTAAGGGATGTTGCTGTTACACAAGAACCGGCAACTCCCTTGATAAGATTAGATGCGCTGGAAGACACTGTCCCACAAGAACCAGTGCTTCCACCTCCTACAGGTATTATTGAATTGGATTCAGATTGAGTGTGTCTTTTCAACTTCCCCAGGCATAGCATAAGAGAACTGCAGATATTAGCAAGTAGCGGTGGCAAGAGGAACAGTAAAGTTGGAAGATGCCGGGTTGCTCACAGAAATTTTTCAAAGGGATAGAGGGGATGCCTGATTCATCTACATTCTTTCCTTCTGCCTGGACAAAGTTCAGTACAATATTCAGATGCAGGTTGTTGCATGAGGACATGCAACAGGATAGTTGGGGGGAGATGTTGAGCCCAGAATTGGCCCTTTTTGACCATCATTTATCACTGTCCCTTACCTTGTCTTACATCAATTACCTTGGCAATTCAACTTATTGTCCTTATATATTCCCCAATTTACCAAGGTATGGCCGATTATTGTTTTATTGTGTTAATACTTATGATTGTGATGATTAAAGCTGTTCATCTCTTAATCTGTGCTAACATGATGCGATTTATGAAGGTAGTAAGACAATAGACTGCAGGAAGATCGGAGCTGAACAAGTCATGAAGGAACGATCATCGCTTGTGGAAGGTTCCTTGGGGCTCAAATCGGCAATCAAGGCATAGGCGTGGCAGGGCAGCTGTAACCGAAGAACTATCTTAAGCATGTCGCTGCTCGAATCCAGCTGTGAGCTGGAAGGACCCTCACTCTTGGGACGATTAATACTTCTCCCATATTTGGATATTTCAGTTCTGCCACGCGTTGTAACAGCTAGATTATTTAGGGCGCCTGAAGATCAGAGATCTTCACGGCTGCCCAATTATAGGTTTAGATGTTGCAATTTGTATGTATAAATATGGGGAATTACCTCGACTGAGGGGTTGGACAGCAATTAATTAATTCATCTTGTATTAGCAGTCAAGCTGAAACTGTGTACTTATCCTTCTGTTAATATAAGGAGTTGCTTCTGAGTTAAAGAGAGTGTTGTTCAACCAGCGTCTCTGTGTGAAGACTGGGCCCGTCTTCCACAGAGATTGCTGTGTTAAATTAGGATTTCATCTTTCTTGTTGTGTGATGCTTTGTTCTTCCTTTTGTACGCAGCAGCAATATTTATCGTGTGAATTTTCAGTATAGTTAAGGATCATATTTCTGTGAGTTTGGTAGATGATGTAGAATAACAGTCGACTGAGTAAGGTTTGCTTTATATACAATTCAATTACAGATCATACACACTTGTGTTCATCTTACAGCTGAGTTGCGATCCCCTGAGTTCTTACGATTTATCATTCTGATTGTGTGTTGCTTGATTTCCATTCTGCAATTTAATATTCTTAGAACAGTTAACTCAATTATTTCACAATTGGATTTCTAGATTACTGCTCAGTTTTTGCTTTACGAATTCCAGGTTGATTAGATCAGGCAAGTGATCGTTCTAGGATAGAAAGGAGATTCCTTCCTATTGTTCATTAGATCTTATGTTAATTTTTAGTTGATGCATGATAGAGAGGGTTTGAATTATAGCAGTGAGAAGGCTTTGGATTGCTTAAGATTCTGGGGATGAACATGAATGATAGAATATAGAAGTATTTATTGCTAATGGTTTTGTGTTTAAGCATATATTGTGCACTTGTCCTTTGAAATAAAAAGACTTTCTCGGGTTGACAATAAATTTCATACGCTCTGTGTGTTGATATTTAATTATCTGCAATTAGAGTGCTTGACATGTAGAATCTACAAGTTCTTCTTCTTTGTGGACAACTTCAGCATGAGATATGTTTCATACTGGTTCATGATCAATGAGATCATCAAGGTGGGTGAATGCATCACTTTGCTTGCTCTCGAATGGGTTTGGACCAATCCCTTCATTCTGTCTGCCAAATATTTCATCCAGGTGGGCCCATAGCTCTTTTGGAGTTTCAACATCATAAAGGTATTGGTATAACATGTATTCAGGCAAAGCAAGCATCATTCTTCCAAGGGCTTGGTCACCTTTATTCAACCAGTCAATCTTCTCTTCAGAGGATTCGAACTCTCTTTCAAAACAACAATCAAAGAGATCATGGCTCTTCAAATATGCAATCATTTTTGGTTTCCTTTCATCATAGTTGAATGAAGAAATAGGAGGGATTTCTTCTGAATACATTGAAGCTGTAGAAGACCTGCAAAAACAATAGAGAATATCTACAACTACTACTACTGCAAAAATGCAGAAACTGCTGCACTCGAAATCTGGATAATAACCTGCAAAAAAATCTCAGGAATAGAGATAAACAATACTCTCAACATGCTCTGATACCATGTGAAAATCCTCACAGCCAATCTAAGAGATGATGTATACCTCACAAGAGTAATTATGATTAAGCAAGAAGATAGAAGAAGAGTGGTTAATGCAGTGTAATGAGCAACAGAATAGTAATACAGTAGAACTCGGATAGAAGCAAAAATACTTCACACACACTAATTAATTAATCACAATATGGACAAATAAGTAGTACAATGCATGAGGATTCAAATGCCAAGGTGGCAATTCAAATTAGCCTTCATGGAGTGATCAAAAGATCACTGGAGTGTCATCGGAGCACAACTAGTAGTCTATCTCATCATCAGTGGATTCATCAATGCTCAAGTAACTGTCAACCATCAGTCAAACTGAGTCAAACTGAGTGTAACCGGAACTAACTGAATGAAGGAGGCTCAGTGGAGGGCGCATGAGGAGCTAACTGGAGTTAGAATGGGCAGTTAAGTCTCATTGGAGGTCCATCGGAGCAATACAATCAGTTGAGAGTCAGTCTATCCTTAAATCAAGGAAAGAACTGAAGATAACTGAATGGTAGGTAAGGAAGGGCGCCTTTCTCAACTGGTAGATGAAAGGAGGGCGCACTAAGCTCTAGGAGGGATAAAACTGAGTAGAAAGAAGCTCCGGGGGATAGCTAACTGAGGGCTAGGTGCTGGGACTGATGACTGGGATGCATGCAAACCCTAAATAATGCATGCAAACCCTAAAAGTGCATGCATGACTAAAAATGCAAAGGATGAAAATGCTAGTAGGACTAGGATGGAGTATAGGAATATCCTCACAGCACATACATAATGCTATGAAGCATGTAGATGCCAATTCAAATGGTGATTTGATGATCGACCAAATAGGAATACGATACAATCAAAATAAACTTTAACATAGCCTAAGAAAAGAACATTCTTTGCATATTTGTTATGTGCATTGAATTAATAGGAATCTTGGCTCTTCATGATGTGTTTTACTTAGTAGTGACATGCAACAATACTCAAATTGCATAATGCATTCTTGACCAATGCCATTATTCTACAAGGGATCAAGTTCTTGACAATGCGAAAAATATTTGTCCAATATGGAAGGAAAAATAGACAAATAAGGTGATAACATTCCTATAACAGAAAAGTATATTCACAAAAAGAACCATACTAGTTTTTAGTAAAAAATAAGAAGTCCATAAAAGATCAATTTTCTATGAAGCTTGAGCCTACAAATAAGAAATATGCAATAATCAATTTCATGACAAGTGTTGATTAAATATAAGATTCTCTTCAACACAAGTCTAAATAAGAAGAAATTACTAACACTACCTAGATTGAAAGACACAAGATAATTTAACAAGCTATTTCAAGGTTTGATGTCTTTGTTGTTAAGGTTAGGATGGAAAAACTTTGGGGGTCTATCTTTCCCAACATGAAATAAAGAGAAGACAAAGAAGTAGACCACTAGAAGGTTAAATACCAACTATTCATAAGAATTCAAGGGAATAACTAATTAACCCTACAACGAAAACAAGGAAATTGGCAAAGCAAATGGATAATAACAACTCAATAGACCATTTAGTGACATAGAATATGTAACAACCCTCATATACAAATATAGGGAATATTTAATATAATAAATATAATGTAATATAATATAATGTAAGATAATAAAAAGAAACATGAAAAAGAAGTAACGGAAAGCAAATTTTGTTTAAAGAAATAAATTAAATAAGAAATTAAGAAATTGGGAGAAGGAGGAGAAGGAGTGAAGAGAAGGGGCTTTTTGTCTTTGGGCATCTTGGAAGAGGAGCTCTAGAGGAGAGGAAAGCAAGATAGCACTGGCATAGGGTTAATTGTTGGGGGCTCGGGGGTCTCAGCCATGGGCTGGGGGTTGGTTGGGTGGAGAGTCGTCCCCCCACCTTCAGTTGCACACATGGAGCTGTCAAGGTAATGGTAGCTATAAGTCATCTAATCAGGTATGGCTCAATAATTTTCACATTATATTTTCTGTTATTGATGATTAGATCCACATTGTTTTTGTCATATCTTACTTTCATTTTGTTCTTAGATCCACATTGTTTTTGTCAACGAGCCTTTATACTTTGTATTTCCTTGAAGCACACCTTATGCATCAGAATGATAAGCATCCCCAATTCCAAATGGATCTCCTATAGCTTTTCCTTTCCACCAACTGAAAAACCTTTGATCCCGTCACTATTCATCGGCAATAGATCCAAGAAATTCCTGGTGAAAGTGTGGTAGATAACAGTGCTTTTCTTTGGAAGGGTGGATTATAAGATGCTCTTCTCTATGACAATGAATAGACCTATTGCTTTGGTAGCGATTTTCATCTATAGGGCTTGTGTGTATAATTGCTACTAGTTCCTTGGCCTCAAAGGACTATGAGATACCACTAATTTGGAACCCTAAATCCGTCCTTTTCCATTTGTCACCATCAAGAATCCTTCCTAGCATTTTCTGTTCAAATTCCAAAAGCCTCTTGATGTTGTTGATACAAAGAAGGTCCTCCATGATCGATCTCTTGGCATCTAGGTGGCTCCACAGTGTTGTAAAGATGAAAATACAGACCATTACACCTTTATCTAGTTGTCTTTTCTCCAAATCCTGAAGAATTTTAGGAACACTGATCGAAATACCTTTGGGCCAAACAATCAGTTAGAATCTCTGCTAATTGTTCGCAGCACCCAATCAGTAGCACGAATTTGAGAAAAACCCTAAAACTCATTTTTAAGATGCCTTGTAGATATGAAAATAGAACTTACATCTTTTTCGAAGATCGACTAAACCAGGTTGAATATGAAATCTAGACCATTAGAAATGTTGGAGTATCAATTGGAATAATTCAATGCATAGAAAAAAAAAGCCTTTTAGTGCTTGATCACACCAAGATTCAAATACTTCATGAGAAGTGAGCGATAAAATATATCAATGATCTTCACTATGTCAAATATCTGTGCATAATGTTCAAACCATTTCTTTTGCGATAGCCATTTTTTTGGTTAGAATACACCTTTCCAAAGGTTGTAAATATAACCTGAAGTTCCGACTCAAAACATACCTAAGTGAAGTTCCATGCGCACCGCATTTCTTTGACAAACAAGGACTGTAACACAGTTCGTTTGAATTTGATATCATGGAATTTTTCCAAGCATTTGTAGCTTTGGTTATTTTTTTTCCTTACCAAATTTAAGTATGAGGTGGCTTCCTCTATGAGGTACAGGTGTACTCTACATAGTTTGTAGGTTTAGTTCATGAGGGTATTAGACTATATTGACAGTAAATTAATTTGGTTAATGGCACATTAGTGAAGCTTTCTTGAACGAGCATTGATCTGGGCAGATCAAATATATATTTGCATAACTGTGTGACTGGATATTTGCATATGTTTGTGGCATTCGACACTGCTCTTGAATCACATGACGTTAGCCTTTACAAGAGTGAGTGTTAAGGTTGGTGTTAAAGGTTTGCTTCCTTGAGCATGACTTGTAGTGTTGAGCTGACATACTTTTCATTTTGCAAGGTTTCTTTACCTTTGAATTGTCAAGCAAGATAATTTTATTAAGGTCAACAAACTAACCGCAACATAATACGTTGGGAGTTACATGCAGTCGTTGGCCGTTACACTGTCACAGTCCTGGCAGACCACCTTGATGACAACGCAGCATCATGCTGGTTGTTTTTGTCAGATTGAGCGAGAGGGGCATTCACAGAGCCATTATTAATGCTCACAGTCGTTACACCTTAATTATTACATTCTACTATACTCCACCATGAGACAGAAACCCTAACGGTTGCTTAGCACGAGCTGAAAATGTAACGCCTGCCTCCTGGAATTTGGCCTCATGCTTATTCCTGCCAGTGGACTGTCATTGGGGGTGTTTTCTTCTTGAGTAGGCGAACAAGTGGACATTCCTTAATGGCCTCCTGCTCGTGATGACAATGCATTTCTCTTCCTAGGGAAATGAATACCACTAAGCTGTTCTTGTTCTTGTTTTCTTCTTCCATTCGAAATTAACTAGCTTTGGTCTGCGTTATGCCAGGTCATTTCATTACTTTCCGTTACATTAGGTTACATTCATTATATATTACTCTCCAATACATATCACGATTGGAGCCTACTGATAACGATGATGCCAACAGCATCGCTTTGAAAATTCAGCAATAGGTTAAAAGTGGAGAGTATCTTGAGGCAACATTTTCTTTACACGATCTACAGATGTTGATTGGCTCAGGTAGCAAAAGTGGTGTATGTGCACGCCTGGGATCCAGAAAGGAAATTCGAAAAAGTTTACATTCAGAGATGCATTTGATTTCATGCATGGTGCATAAGATTTTAAATTACTTTCACATTTCTTGTTTTTCAATTTGGTGTCTCATTGTCTTGTGACTTTTGTTTCCTAACCAAATGGAAAACATCTAACACGAAAATGCTGAAGTGGCAGGAAACGAATTAGTATAACACAGATGTTTCTTTGCCACAGAAATCTGGAAATAGGAAACTCTTTGTTTTTAGTTTTTACTCTGAATGGAAATTGTGTAATTTCCAAAAATGACAACAGCTGTCAATTCATATGGTAGCTTCAGAAATTTAAATAACTGAGTTTCATTGAAGTATATTAGAATAAGCAGCCTAAAACATTTCCCATTGCAATATTATTCACTGGGATGGATTTGACTCAGTGGTAGTACTAGTTCATATAAAGATATTTTCAATACAAATGTTTTCATGCTTTTTTTTATCAATAAATTCAGGTCTAAAAGATAGAAAATGCTATCATTAAGAGCAGGATTAAGAGCATCCATAGTTAGTACTGGGTCATACACATTCCAGACACATCCTAAAACTATAAAGTTCATGAAAACACAGTTTAGCATGTTGTCATGGAATGACTGGTATAACTAAAAATGAAGATTGATGACCATAAATGTCAAGTTTATGTTAGCCTTGATGCACCTGTAGGCGGTATCTGAATATGAATAATGTCCAATTGTAAATACAGTATTTCAAATTTATTTAGGGTTTGCTTCTGAGTTGATTGGTGTATGTACCCAGAGATGCTATAGATCCAGATCCAGACCGTCCCAAGAAGAAAATTTAGTGATTCCCATGAAAAGTCCTTAACAAAAATTAATTGTAAAATGCAATCAAGTAAGTCTGACAAAATAATGTGTAGTCGTCCGATATTATTTGTATGTTGTTGTATGTTCAATATTTAAAGTTAGTATTTGATCATGTCGATCCATATTAATTTTAGGTTCAATATCTAAAGTAATTGCGGATCCATATTACTAGACTTAAACTATAGTGGTGCACTTAACAGAGTAGCTTCTATTTTGCAATTCTTGCCTGTACGACTCTTAAATCACTCCTGGATTTTTGAATTATGCTACTATGGTGTGAAATCGATTGTGTCTTATTTAATGCCAAAAATCCATATCACTCTTTTCGATATTCTTGTCCATTATGAGATCCCCATCGCCCTTCCTGAAGTTCCTTGACAGTTCAATGCTACAGAGCAATCATCATGTAGTTTTCCTGTACAATCCTTTTTCTATTTCTATTAGAATGAAAGCTTTTAAACCGTCATAGTAATTATGAAGTAGAAGAGAAAGAGAAATGGTATTAAAAGCCAGGTTAGAATGAATAGTAATTATTGTTGTTTAAATTTAGATAATGTTTATAAAATATTTAATGATTATATCCATGTAATTATGTAGAAGAAAGAAAGTGAATGGAAACAAAGATAGATTGAAACGAATAATGAATATTGCTTAAGTTTAAATAAAATTCATAAACATAATAGATTTACTATTATAGGAGAAAATAATTATAAAGGGATTACAAAAGATTTAGTTGGGTAGATCTAATATATAAAATTTCTTATTAAAAATTAATTAATATCCGAAGTCATTAACATTATATGATTAAAAATTAATTGATATTCGAAGTCATTAACATTATATGATTATTAGATTCTAAGAGATAACTATTTTGGATAAGTTGTTTGGCCAAAATTTTGTACCAATTAATAAATTATGAGCAATTTCCTTCTAGTTTATAGAGTGTGGGTTTGAGATAAGTGTAACTTTCCTTTTCATAATTTGTCTATGAACTAGCTCAATGTTCTCCTTGTTGATTAGCTATGCATAGTTGTCATCTACTAGCCTCTATATAGGAACTCATGTGTGGAGTATGCATGAAATATAAGGGTTGTTTAAAAGTCTTGGACCCAAAATTCATCTAAAATAGGGGTTTTCTAAATAAAAAATAAAAAAATTCAAAGTGTTTTCTGGTTCTTATACATAGCTTTGGATAAGTCTTTGGCAAATCTCAAACATTTGGGTATACAATTGGAAACATTCAACAAAAAAGGGGGTTGTGTTAACACCCAAAAAGTGCTCACTACCTCATCTACCCCATTACATGACTCATTTGTCCATATTTCCTACCATATTTACCTCCATAACCTTAAAATCCCATTAAAAAGCTTCCAAAAAGCCAAAAAACCCCCTTTTCCCCCCAAAATAATCCAAAATTCCTCCAAAATAGCAAAACCCTCTAAAAAGGGAATAAAAATACAAAAAAAGAGGAAAAAGAGGGAAAAGGGAGGCAAAAACCCTATACAGCTGACCTAAACCATATGGTTCCCAAAACCATGGGCCAACACTCCACCACTAAAAACCTATAAATAGGTGATGGAGGCCCCTCATTTCACATCCACAGTCAAACACACCCTTACTCCGCCAAAATCACTCTTGAAACCCTAGCTCACCCTTGAGGTACTTTCATATTTGAGTGACCCTTTGGAGAAAGAGAAAGGAGCAAACCTGGAAGCTTGGAAGCAACCCTCCTGGACTGCTACAAGAGCTTCACCAACCTTCACATTGGAGGTATAATCTTTAATACAAAAAGAGAAATCTTTTGCCATATTTCCATGTTTTGTTATTTATGTTAATGCTCATGCTAGGTTAAATTTCATACTGTTTTACTGTTTTTATTTGCTGTTTATTGAACTGCTACTAAGGAGTCCCTTCTCCTTAGTAGGTGCTCATTTGCACAAGCTAGGGTGAAAACCCTAGCTATAGTTTTGGTGACTCCCCTTGTGTTCATTTGAATTTCTGGTTATAGTTTTAAAGTTTTAAACATTTTTAATTTTCTGTAATATTTTCCTGTTTTTTCCTTTCGGCTACCGTAAACTGCGTCTTTTACCCCCCGCAGTTATGTTCCGACCGTGTCTTTCAGGCATTCACCTGCGATCCGATCGCGTCTCTCAGACTGTTTCCGGCGACCTACCGACGGTTTCCATTCTATTACCTGCGATCTGACCACGGTTATTAACTTGTTTCGTGCAGTCCGACTGTGGCTATTAGCCCTTTTTCCCATGTCCCGCTTGCGGCTTTCAGCCATTTTCCTGCAACCCACCTACATCTTTCGGCCTTTTTCCCGCGTCCCGCTTGTGTCTTTCAGCCATTTTCCTGCAACTCGCCTGCGACTTTCGACCTTCTTCCCGCGGTCCGATTGTGTCTTTCGGCCAAAATTCCGCAACCCGTCTGTGACTGTTGAGCTATTTCCCGTGGTCCGACCGCCCAGATTTTCCACAGACCCGCGGTCTGTTTTCTGCTCTTTTTTCACTGTTTTGAACCCAGCACTTTGCTGCAGTATTTTCTGCACCTACACAACCATCTGTCCTATCTGCAGCCATACTTCCCTACAGCCTTTTTCTGTAGTATTATTTCTGTTCCATTTATAGAATATTTTTTTTTTTAAATTTCAGCATTTTAATTAAAAAGAGAAAATTTTGCATTTCAAAGTTTAAATTATGTATTATTATTTTTAGTTAGAAAGTTGCCCACCCCGTGGCACTTTTACTTGGGTTCATCATCTCACATACACACACTCTGTCACCTAATTCAAGTGAGCCCTAAAATACTACTTAACACAACCAACATTCTAACCCCACTTGGGGAACACATAAGAATTTTTGTAGTTAGGTAGGATCGGGGGGATAGGCATCCAAATAACACCCCTCGGTTGCTTACACTTGAGACATAGTTGTTGTCCATTAGGGAACCAAAATCCTCTAGTATTTTTTGACATGATTTTAAACCAATTTATCAAGAAGGCCTCTCCACTAGGAGGGTTGAAGTTGCCAGACTGGTTCCGGAAGCCTGAGTGGAATACCGCAATCCATTCAGTAACCGAAGGATACCTTTCGCAGTTCTCGGTGCATCACCTGTATGGGGATACAACGGCGATAGAACCAAATGGCATATTCACCCAACTGAACTTGCCATGAACGTGGTATCTTAGTTGCTTTTCTTCTAGGATTGACTACCCGGTGTCCCTCTCGGTAGGGAGATATATTTAGCCACTTGGATCTACTATCCATATTGTCTGACTTTGATTTCATCACCTTGCAGAGGATATGTCTAGTTGAGTCAGAATACTATTTAGCTAGGTGTTTGCATGCTCCATTACCTCCTTTTGGTTTAGCGAGTCCACTATTTTTATATTTTAGGAAACCTGCTGCTTGTTGGTATTCTGACCATTTCTGTTGATACTCCACTTATTGTAGCACAGTTGTTACAGTAAGTGTTTTGAGTTGGTTGTTGGCCTGAGTGCCATATTTTTTGAGCTCTCCTTCTGCACACTCGGTTGCATTAGGGATTTTGAGCTGTTTTTAACTCAAACACAACCCCCAGATACTTGACACCATCTGTCACCATTGAGTCCCCGATACATTCTCAGCACCTCCGGGGCGAGCCCCCACAGCACGGTTCCCTTGACATCACCCGTCATAGACATAGATCTTCATCACTTGATACCACTCATCATAGATCTCGAGCCTTGTCACTTGACTCCACTCGCCAACGGCATAGAACTCCGTCACCCGATCTTGATGCCCCTTATTTTACCTCTGATTCTGAGGCAGAGTCTGAGAACCCCATTTACACTGCACCAACCAGCCCCATGGCTGGCGTGACTTCCACCCCTTTCTTTGTAGGGACCATTGGTGGAACATCCACCACCACACCAACTACCACACCTGCCTTGGGTATGCCCTCGATGGGGCCCACATCTACCATTCTGATCACTGTACCCATTCCAGTAGCTAGCATACCTATCGCCACTCCATCAGTGACTCACACTACCCTTGGCGGTGCAGGACCGTCCCATACCACTTTCGTTCCTCCACTTGGGGGTAACATCCCAAACCCAGCCCCTCCACTTGGGGGCATTGGCCCCAACATGGTCACACCCACTAGTATGTCACATCCTTCTACTAGTTTTCCATTCATGGCTAGTCTCAACCTTCCTGACCTGGCTATACTAACTAACGATCCCATCAGACACGACCCTGCATGGCCTCACATGCCCACCAAGCTCCCCTCCGACATCCCTAAGTTTGAGGGCAAGGTAGGTGAGGACCCCCAGAACCATATTATGTCCTTCCATCTATGGTGTTCCTCCAACTCCATAGTGGACGACTCTGTCCGCCTCCATCTATTACAGCGCACCCTCACTGGCTCTGCAGCTAAGTGGTACATCGAGCAGCCCCATGGGACCCATGCAACCTTTACCTCCCTTGCCTCGACTTTCCTGTAGTTCTTTCAGTTACCTGTCCACTATGACGTGGGAGTTGAGATCCTACTGTCTTGCAGACAGAACACAGCTACCCACATCACTGACCACATTCATGAGTGGCATCGACGCCGCAGCCTCTGCAAAATCAAGTTAGACGACCGTATATTCTTCGATTGGTTTCTAAAATCCCTCCTTCCTGTCATTTCCAAGGTTGTGGCATCCGAACGACCCTATTCCAAAGAAGAGGCCATCCTCAAAGCCCAGCAATTTGACCTCATTTACACCCAGTCGGGTTATCTGTATACCATCATACCTAACGCCCCTCGCGGTGATTCCTCCCAACACGATGCGTTGGGGGCATCCCATGCTGCAGATGGCATCATTGGATGTGTTGCCTCGCATCCTCAACCCTTTTCCATAGCACGTCCTAGCCATGGCCCCAACCTTTCACGGGCTACATCTCAATCCGGAGCAACCAATTTGTATGCTCCCATGAAACATCACCACCATTCCCACGGACCCTCCTGTCCACCTCGGTGCTTTGGTCATGCATCCCCCGCTTACGCCCCCCCAGTCGCACCTCAGCCATATTACCACCCACAGGCTGCACCAGCTCCTGTGTCCTCTCAAGCCCAACCTGCTTATTACCCGCCATAGGCAACCCCTGCGGCAACCCCACAACCCGTTTCGCAGACGTACCAGCAACCCCCACAAGGTTCAGCACCTGCACAGCCTCCCCCTACTTATTATCCACCGCAGCATACTCTCGCACCTGCACAACCCCAGAACCCACCTGCTGCCCAAGGGAAAGTATACGCCCAACAAAATTCGTAGCAAAACCAAAACAACCAGTGCCAACAGGGCCAGCAAAACCATGGAAAAGGCCGTAACTGTGGGAACAACCCCCCTCCAGACCAAGGCGGTCAACCTCCCAATCCCCCAAACAACAATAATGCGGCCCCTGCCAACCAGAACCCTGATCGACCGCCCAAGCAGGCCAAAAATCCTAATTTGCGAACAAACCATCCTTGTTCTATTTGCGGGGTCTATGGCCAATACACCCATGCGTGCCCCCATTTGGAGCGAGCTCGGTAACTCTGGACTAATTATGCCCATCGCCAAGGGCACATGGCTCCTCAGGCGCCACCCAACCCCCCACCTCAACATCAACCCTTGGTGTTACAAAACCCTTTACCAACCCAAGGCGTAGTGAACACTCAGCCGTTGGCTCCCCTTCAAGGCAACGCACCAACAGAACAGCAGATTACTTATGCCGCTCTTGATCAACCCATGTTAGACTCAGGTACCCATCACTTGTTAATGATGTCATCCACCGATGTCAACCTCCAAACACGTCGGACCCAATATGGCTCCACCCCTGAAGCCTCTCCTGTCGACAAAAGCACTAACGCTCATTCCACTGATCAGACGTTATGTATACCTCCGGCTCCACTAGATGGTGCCTCCAAAGCACCTCGCTTCCCACTTCGTCGCATCAATAATAACCCTAATGCTCGCGTTGCGTCAAATTACAACATTTTAGATGACTTATCCCAGTCTCCCGCAGCTATGTCTGCGTTATAAGTCTTAAAAAGCTGTCCTTCACAGCGCAAGACTTTGCTCTCCTCCATTGGTGCTATTGACCCAAATGATTCACGACTGATGGCCTTCGATTTGGACCAGTCCAAACCACGCCTACCTTCCACTTTAACATTCCAAGTTTTTGTTTCTGTTCGGAATCTTGTCATCCATCGGTGCATTATCGATGAAGGTGCCTCTACATGCGTTATGTCCACATTCGTTTGGGAGAATTTGGGATCCCCTACTCTTTAGCAGTCCACCACTACGTTGCGAGCCTACGACGGCCGATCGGCTCAACCCCAAGGTCTCTTAGCTAATGTCCCTGTCCAGTTGGCTGGTAAAACAGTGCTCATTGACATAGAGGTCATCAATGCCCAACTTGATTATAACCTCTTACTTGGTTGCAGCTACATGTATGCCATGCGGGCGGTTGCCTCAACCATTTTTCGTACCATGATGTTCCCCCATGACGGACGCGTGGTCAATGTCAACCAACTCACCTATTATGATCCCAATGCCCCCGCTGCACCCGAGAATGTTCTCCCCATGGTTGAACAACCTGTTTTTGGTGCAACTACCTCGTTTGTTTCCTCTGTGGGACCCAGACTTTACTCAAATACGCCGATGACCTCAACATTCCAATCCATTCCACCCCCATCACCCGCGACTGAAATATCTGACCTATGTACCCTTTCCCACAATACACAAACACCCAACAATCAACCTCCCTTATTACCCAAACCACCATTGGTACCTAGTCACATTGGAGTTACACCCATCCACACAATCCCCTTCCTATTCCCTCCCTCGGGAGTAGTAAGTGCCCCAGTTATGGCTACTCTCAGCCTCCCCGGGTTAACCATAGGATTACCTGTGTGGTATATTTCGCCTCTCGTTCCCCCGCCGACACCAAATGTCATCCTACAACCAGTGCAACCCATTGCCACTACTAACCAACCACCTCCCGGTGTCACTACCCCTTCGTCATCTACGAATCCCCCCCCTCTTATCAAGCACACTGGGGGCAGAGGCCCATAACCATACACTGCTGTACCCTCACCCAAAATAGTTAAACCCCTCGTGTTTTGTGCTCCCCCCAAAGGCTCGTTGTGTGATGAGTTAGGCCATCCGACTCATCAATGTCCACAATTACCTGCATTACAGGAACACATGCAAATGCTTGACGACGACCCCAACATCACGGTTGTTGAACTCGATCCAACTCCTAAGCCTCGTGATAAATCACTGCATACCAACCACCCTTGTGCAATATGCGGTATTTACGGCCATTACTCAAATCACTGTCCTGATCTCCCATATTACAGAACAGCTCTCTACGAGATGAATAATTTGCACCTTGAGATGGAACCCCCCACAATTGAGGAGATCCACCCCCCAGTATCGCCCTCAGCTGGCGAGATTAACACCATTTATATGATCTCTTCGACTACCACTCCCTCGTCAACCGATTTGACAACTCAAAGTTTTCGCAATGATGAGGAGATTCTAGAGGCTCTCACTGCCCTGGATTATCCCTGGGACGACATGCACCATCGTTCCTATTTCCTCCCAGAAGACTCCTCCTCTACCACAGCTACCCAATTTGCGGTTGAGTCCAAAGATTTCCTTCCCACCAAAGTCGACTGGTTTAAGGATCCTATTCCCGCTCCTGATGCCTTTGAGGAAGGTAACATGGCCAACATCTCACCCACAACCCAAATCGATATCTCTGACCCACCTGGTGCTCTTGAAATCATTACATTAGGAGCCTCTTGCAGTGAGTATGAGATTGGAGAGTACAAAAAACTTTTTCAAGAGTTTCGTGATGTCTTTGCATGGTGCTATACCAAAATGCCTGGTCTTGACCTCGCTATCATTGAGCCCCACATTGACACCTTTGAGTTAGGGAGCATAATAGATTACCTTGACCCTAGGATAGGGGGCATGATCAATGATTTTGAACCTACCCCATCACATCTATCTCAACACGTCAATGAACCCATCGTTCAAACCAACACATATGTGATCCACAATCACAAACCCCATGCACATAGCATGGGGGCAGGTCATTAACCCTGCTCACTTTTTCACATGCGTGATCTCAACCATTTTTGAGGTCACATATCACTTGTAGATTTGATTTGATTTGATACACCTAGTATTCTTCCCCCACGGGTCATCCTTTCTCTCCACCACTGCCTCCTTGGCTTGGTGGGCTCACTTTTATTTGCAACCATTTTTTAACCTAGTTATTTCCTTTGACCATTCCGGAGTTTGTATGACCTCCGTTTTTCGCACCATTTGCACCGTCGGATTCATATTTCCGTGCTCGTGATGATGCTTGAGATCATTTCTCGCTCTCACCAAAAACTTTAGGGCATTTTTCCCATGCCCCACGTTGCCATCTCGGTTTGCGTGCCACTTCAGCTGCTCTCCATTTTTGATATATTTTATATCATCGGATTCATTTTTCTGAGCCCGTGATGATGCTTGAGAACATTTCTCACTCTCACCCCCATATTTTTTGGGTATTTTCTCCAAAACGCCCCCTGTCGCCTCAGTTTACATGCCACTTCGACCGTTCTCCTTTTTTGACACTTTTTATATCGCCAGATTCATTTTTTTGAGCTCGTGATGATGCTTGAGGTCATTTCTCACTCTCACCAGGTATAGTTTCAACATTGTGTCCCGACACCTTGCTGCCTTGGTTTGTGCGCCACATCGGTTGCCATCGGATTGTTCCACCTTTTTACATGAGCCATTCACTCCTTTCATACTACAATTATTTCGTTATTTTGCCACCATTCATTATCTCGCAAGGAGACCCACCAGTGTTCCCCCACTCCCTCGTTCTTGGTCATCATCAATGTTCCTTGATTGAGCACTTCCTCCTTGCCTGGCCATTCCTTTTGTTCAGTATAATTTATCCCTTTTTTGGGCCAGACAAGTCCTTTACGAAAAAGGCACTTAGGGAGTTTTTGTTAAGCTCTTTTCTGACTCCTAAAACAATGAAAAGATCGCCGAGCAATCTTGCTTCCTTTCATGCTCGTTAAAGTACCTGAAAGGGTGTCTATCTGGTATAAGTTTAACCCTTTTCCAGACCTGGTAGACTAATTACGAAAAAGGAATACTCTAGTCACACCGGCTAGAAGAGTTCTTCATTGCATCCTTTTATGCTTCTTCGGGCCTTGGAGACTAACACACAAAAAAGCAACCCCCTGGAGTCTTCTTATCGCTTTCAGACTCTCTAAAATTGAAAGCAACCATAAGCATGAACTGTCCTAGGCTTGTACAAATCCACACGACAGTAGCATTCCATTATTTCAGAGTCTTCTTATCGCTTTCAGACTCCTTAAAATTGAAAGCAATCACAAGCATGAACTGTCCTGGGCTCGTATAAATCCACATGACAGTACCATTTTACACACACTTCTTCTAGTTCCTTCACCCGTGAAGAAGTCCACCCATGCCTCTTGGCACTATGATCGATCATCTCGGCAGCACCCCCAATTAGGTCACCTTTGTTCAGAGTATTCTGCAGTCTCCTGCCATTTTACACCAGCTTGAGTATCACTCATCCCAGTCACTATCCTCGATCTAGTACAGCTATGATCCCTTTCCCACCAGTCAGTTTCATATGCTTCCCGATCGTCCCCGCCATCATACTCTGAACAAAGGATGTTTGAGTCCACCCACCCTACTTGCCCAGTTAGCCCCCACAGTATGTCAGTCCTACCATCAGTACTCTCACACTTCGGTTCTCCACCTCACGCTCCTAACAAGGAACCATCATTGCCTTGATAGTTGCAGGTCTCCCTCTGTCGATGACAGCCCCTCTATTCTAGAGGATAGACCCAGACATCCCTGCGCCTTGGACCCATCACCATCTGTGGTGAGTGCCTACAGACCATTCTGAGAGGAGTCATCATTGCCTCTCCGAGTGGTTGTTTCTCACATGCTCGACTTCAACACCTTGATCGCATCGTTGAGAATCACGTAGGGTTTATATCCCTTCAGTTATTGGTCGAAGACCCCAGATTTCCCCCGAATCTAGCACATTGGTGAGTAACTTCAGAACGCCCAGTTATATGTTCCCGTGGATGTCCGGGTTGCATTGGCGATTGTATTCAGAAGCCATCCAGTTACATGCTTCCTTGAGTACCCAGTTCAGTTCCAATTCAGTGTACCATTGAGGACATGATTCCCTATCACTATGCTCCAGTAGCTCATCAGTTCCTCTAGTACCACACTCAGCAGCACTGTTGATATTCCAGTGTATCAGTTCTTCAGCTCAGACATGGTCAGCCCAGCAGTATGTCCCAGATTTGTGTCCCCTCTGGACCCTTATGATGTACACAGTGGTTATCTATGTATCCTACAGGTCCCCCTTTTCGGGCCTCACTGTTATTTTTTATGTATCTTGATACGAGCATGGGTATGCCCACCTCGTCCATATATTGAGATTCTTCCTCATTCATTATTTGAGGCCATGTATATTTCAGGTCCCCATGTTTTGGACCCCATTATTATTGTGGTTCTATATCTTGATACGAGCATGGGAATGCCCGCCTCGTCCATATGTTCAGATTATTCCTCATTCATTATTGAGGTCATGTACTTTCAGTTTTTGCAGTTTGTTCGGGATCGTTGTTCCGGGCTCTAGTTCGTTTCTTCTCTTCTCCACACCTTAGGAACACCATAAAAGAATTATGATGTCTATCATCCATATGATGAGCTCCTGCCCTCACACAGAAGGGGGAAATCTGTTAACACCCAAAAAGTGCTCACTACCTCATCTACCCCATTACATGACTCATTTGTCCATATTTCCTACCATATTTACCTCCAAAACCTTAAAATCCCATTAAAAAGCCTCCAAAGGCCAAAAAACCCCTTTTTTTCCCCCAAAACAATCCAAAATTCCTCCAAAATAGCAAAAACCCTCTAAAAAGGGAATAAAAATACAAAAAAAGAGGAAAAAGAGGGAAAAATGAGGCAAAAACCTTATACAGCTGACCTAAACCATATGGTTCCCAAAACCATGGGCCAGCACTCCACCACTAAAAACCTATAAATAAGTGATGGAGGCCCCTCATTTCACATCCACAGTCAAACACACCCTTACTCTACCAAAATCACTCTTGAAACCCTAGCTCACCCTTGAGCTACTTTCATATTTGAGTGCCCCTTTAGCCCATTTCCACCCTTTGGAGAATGAAAAAGGAGCAAAGCTGGAAGCTTGGAAGCAACCCTCCTCGACTGCTGCAAGAGCTTCACCAACCTTCACATTGGAGGTATAATCTTTAATACAAAAAGAGAAATCTTTTGCCATATTTCCATGTTTTGTTATTTATGTTAACGCTCATGCTAGGTTAAATTTCATACTGTTTTACTGTTTTTATTTACTGTTTATTGAACTGCTACTAAGGAGTCCCTTCTCCTTAGTAGGTGCTCATTTGCACAAGCTAGGGTGAAAACCCTAGCTATAGGTTGCATATTTTATGATGATACTCAATTTATTATGGTTTCCAGATGTATAGGACATGAAGTACATGATGCATTGAGTGTTGATACTCAATTGGTAATTTATAGTTTTATTTTGGCATCTTGAAATAAAAGTTATATGTTATGATGTTTTTATATGTTGTTCTTATAATGATGCCATCATGGTCATGCATTAGTCATGTAAAATTTGATGATTGTTAATTCTAGCCATGAAACTTATAGCCATGGGATGTCGATGCGATACTTCTTGATGCCATTTCATGACATTATGATACTATATAAGATAGATCACCTGCCGAACATAAAATGATATTATAGCCTATCATTGCATCTAGAGATAAATGACATTTGACACATAAATGGTATGAAAGCATGTTGTGATTAATTTTGGTATTTTACATCTATGTTTTGTGCTAGTGAAGAATAAGAAATTATATCAGATATTTGGTATGACATGTTATCGTTTCATGTAAGCCGTATTGCTCCCTGTAGAATGCATATTTGATATGATGATGGATTTTCTGGGTGGTTACTCCATGTTGATAGTGCTAATGCTGAAATGTAGCAGCTTATCATAACATATTAATGAGATTCTTTGTAAAATTATGAAAGTATCATGACTAGTTATGTTATAATGGTAGCACAGAGCACCTAAATGCAATAGATGTTAAACTTGGCATGACTTTTCATGGCAATGGCTTGTGATGCAATGTAATATGAACTGTTGGCTAGACATTCTTGTTAGCACATGATCCGAGGTTGATCCATGATATATTATTATGAGAAATGGTTACTAATTATTATTCATTATGGAAAGTGCCAGTTGTTCTAGGTGATCCACTCAAATAGCCTGAGGAGGCTAAGTATTCTATGATTTCATGGGAGCCATAACCACGAATGAGAATGGATACTATAAATATATTATGGGCTGGGGGACAAGCCCAACAATTATCTCTATGCCAGTAGCACTTGACTTTTGTAGCAGAAGTTGGGAAGGTGGCAATGCCACGGATACTTCTCGGAGAACTTTTGATGTGACCAGGGTCCACGGTTGGAGACATACTCACCGGGAGGGAGGTTTATGTAGAAGGACTTCTAATTCTTGGGGCTAGTTCCTTGAGGGTGCTGTGGAGGATGTTTAGTCTAGCCTTTTGAGATGCCTGGGGTATAATGATCTTGATATCAGGATCAGGGGTACCGGGAGTATCAGGATCAGGGTACCGGGAACCAGATGCCGGCTAGTACTGATGAGGCCTAGATTCTAGTTAGAATCCGATGAGGCCGTATTATTACCAGAAGTTGGGAAGGTGGCAATGCCGTGGTAACTTCCCGAGGAACTTCTGAAGCCTACTATATGATCCGTGGACAGGTTACAGTTCAGGGTCCGTGCCATGGCAAGCGGGACCATCCAGAGTTGGAGGGGAGGTTTATGGAGGTTCATCGGATGGTATGATTCTTAGGGAGAGGGTGAGTAAGGAAAGAGGAAGTAAACAAACACACAATTATTAATTATTCATTAATTATCTAATTCTTTTGTATGTATGATGCATGATTGTTGATATGGTTGCATACTAGAATCATAGGGAATTACTTAAGATCATGTTGTAACTTAGGGCATTTGATTGTATTAGTGTGGTTTGGAGAATTCTATGTGGTGGTCACACATATAAATATCTTAACTTCACAATAGTACTAGCTACCTATATATTCTAGTATTTACTTGATTGATTGATTGAATAAGTATTGTATTTATTGCTTGAATATTATAACTTCGGGACGAAGTTTCGTGAAGGGGGGGAGTATGTAACAACCCTCATATACAAATATAGGGTATATTTAATATAATGCAATATAATATAATGTAAGATAATAAAAAGAAACATGAAAAAGAAGTAACGGAAATCAAATTTTGCATAAAGAAATAAATTAAATAAGAAATTAAGAAATTGGGAGAAGGAGGAGATAAAAGGAGGAGAAGGAGTGAAGAGAAGGGGATTTTTGTCTTTGGGCATCTTGGAAGAGGAGCTCTAGAGGACAGGAAAGCAAGATAGCACTGGCATAGGGTTAATTGTTGGGGGCTCAGTTGCCTCAGCCATGGGCTGGGGGTTGGTTGGGTGGAGAGTCGTCCCCCCACCTTCAGTTGCACACATGGAGCTGTCAAGGTAATGGTAGCTATCAGTCATCTAATCAGGTATGGCTCAATAATTTTCACATTATATTTTCTGTTATTGATGATTAGATCCACATTGTTTTTGTTAGATCTTCTATGCATTTTGTTCTTTCTTTGATTACTTGGATTGTATGGGTTTACATATCACTGTTGGTATATGATTCCAATTGCATGTTGGTTCTTTGTCTTATATAATTTTAAAATGAGTTTGTGAGTCTTACATAATAGGATGCAATATATCATTGTTTCCCATGTTGCCTCTTCCTTAGCCAATATCTCATCTCAAATTACAAGTTGATTTAAAAATTTTAAAATCTTTATTTGCAATTCAAATCAAATCCATTGAAACTTATGATGCTTTCAACTAAGAAAAATGACAATCCATAAAAAATTGCTGAAAGAAATTAGAGAATCCACAAAAATAAAGTTCAAGACAATCCATAAAGCTAGTAAATATCCAATCTTCTCCAAAGTGGAAGACACCTAAGAGAATAAATCCTATATATTTGCAGACGAGCTTCTAACGCAATTAGGTGTTATCAATGCTAGTAGGAATTTGTATTAAATGGCTTATCTATATTAGTTTTTTTTTTAATATTAGATTGAATTGATTTGTGCCATGTGTCATGTAATGTTAGGTTATCATTTAGAAATATAAACGTTAAATGGCTTATCCATATTAGGTTTTTTTTTAAATATTATATTGATTGGATTTATGCCATGTGTCATGTAATGTTAGAGTAACATTGCACATCTCCCTTGCATTAGATTATAAAATATGAAGTATAAACATTCTACATTTTTAACATTTTTTTCTTTACTATCATTGAAATCCACTATAAAAAGTTTTCTAAAATTATAGTTATGAATTGTTTATATTTTAATGTTATAATGTATTCAATATTCTTGAATATCTTACTACAACTTAATTTTATAATGTTAATAATTGATATCTACAATTCTAATTCCATCTATCTAATTGAATTTTAAGTTAAAAATACTTATTCTCTCCCAACTTAAAAATAATCAATTCATTAAATATTTAAACTACAATCTAAAACATGCCTACATGCCTAGTTTAATGAAATAAATATTATATATTTTTTAAATAATACATAAAATATATTTTTTCTTATTTCATATAATCATTCAACCATGCAAACTATTTAAAAAAATATTAGTATTTAATTTATAATTCCATGTAACCATTACATCTTATCATTGATAATAATAATAATGATGTCCTTATTTTCTTGCACTTTCCATTACAGAGAATAAACTCAATCATCATCATCGGTCATTGTATTCCTTCTTCCAATTATTTATATGGTTTGGAATTTTTAAAATAACAAAGAGGTTTATTATAATAATAAGTATTATTTTTGAATTGTGATTAGTGGTTGGTATGGGCTCTATGTATGTGTGAGGTGAAGGTTATATGTCACTTGTAATTATATTATTTATTTATTAATTCATCAAAACTATTAAAATTTAAGAAAAAAAGTTTTACTCTTTGAAACATATAAACAAAATTGTTAAATAAATTGATTAATTTTTTATCAAGTTTTTAGGATACAATAAAGTATAGTAGCAAAATACGGTCGTATTAGTAATTGTTGTTAGGAAATTTCAACTAGTTTAAAAATAGGCAAATACAAAAAAATAATCGTGAATCAAAGAAAAATCAAAATCTTGTTTTCAATTTCTGGGCTAAGTTCAAGTTTCAATAGTGTTGTACATTTGAATTTTGAAGTTTTGAATATTACTATTGCTTTATTACTAATTTACTATTACATGTAGTTTTTTTATTTAAGTTCTATTTTATATGTAATTGTTATTTTAATTTTACGTTTTAGTATTTATTATTTATCAAAAAGTAAATTTATATAGCGTTTTTGTTCTTATTTTCTTTTAAGTCATTTTATATAAAAATAGATTTATGTAGTTTTAAGTTTTATTTTTAAAGTTTTCAATGTATAATGAATTGAGATGTTAAAATTTAGAATGATTATGTATAATTTTTTTTTTTTTTAAATTAAATTTGCATGTTTTTTGTATTTATAAGATGTCTATTTCTGTATTTTAGTTGTACTCGATTCTTTTGTTACTTTATATTCGAATCTATACTAGAATTTTGTTACTATGTAATAAAGCAAAAAAAATCAAATAAATTTCTTATCTAATTTATTTATATTTTATTTAATAATAATAATGATAGTTATTAAGTTCATTAGAACCAACTTTAAATAATATTTATATTTATCCAAAATTATTTTAAAAAATGGGTTCACATGATCAAAGCTGTATGACAGGCCATATGATAACTTCTAGCAAATTGCAGTGGACATGGCATATAGCTGCTTGTAGTAAACAGGAAAGACAAACACAGAGTGATCTATAAATTTAGATAAAACATAAAATGAAAGGTGAATAAAAAAATTCACCATTAGGTAGAGAAAGGGATGGAATTTGACAGGCAAATTGCTCGTCATGAGGTGATTTGCTCGTCAAATATGGTCAAAGTTCTTGGGTAACTATCATAATTTTCCATTAAAATGATTAAAACGTCTAATAAAATGGTTTAAACCATCCGATTTGACAAGTGAAGTAAATTTGAAATTCCTACTCTGTTAATGAAATTGAAAAGGACGTAGAATGATATCACAAATTTAAAGTGATTTCTACGGCCAAATAGTCGTGTATGAATATGAGCAATTCTTACCAAAATTGCAATTTGGAATACTCAGATCGTAATTTCGAGGATATGGTAGATTTAAAATTGTGCAATCGTAATTTCGAAGATATAAGTAGTTTTAAAATTGTGCAATTAGTGTAGACCAAGAAATCTCAATTTCTGAAATTACAAAAATGCGAAAATGACAATTTCCAGCCACTACGACTCTCTAAGTACTCAAAGTACTAAATCACAGATGGGTGAAATTACAAAATTGTGGAAATAGTAATTTATAGAAACAAATTTGATTGGTTTTTATCAAAAATTAACCGAAAAAGTAGGACTTTTTAGTTGATTCATGTATTTAAAACTTTACTGTGTTCTGTTTGCCGCATTTATGTCAGACTCCTATGGAGGCTGTTCGGTATTTATAGTTTTGATGGACCCTATATTTGATGTATTTGGAAGACTGTATATGAGACCTTTTATTTATTTTTGGGATGGATACATTTGTACTAGCCATTTGGAACTGTTCCTTATACAGGATGGGATCCTGTATTGTCTTGTGGACATATGGCACTTATTTTTGGCCATTTCTGTATTAGCCGACAACACATCTGTCACTTTGATGGCTTTTTCCCTGATCCTCTATCTGACAAGGATTGAAAGTTCTTGTATGTACTGACAGATGGTTTTATTTACTATTTCGTATATTAATAGTAAGTTGAATTTTTCTGTGAAAAAAAAATATAGAAGATTCACTTATTTAAAACTTTACTGTGTTCTGTTTGATCAAATAGAGAAGATTCACGTATTTAAAACTTTTCTGCACAGTATGGATTGTACCCGCCACGTTCTCGAACAATTAATCATGATACAACAATGATTTAACAATTTTATGATTTAAAAACAAAAAGGATCACGAGCACACTGCTTTATGACAGATATGCTCTAGTACCCTTCAACAAATTGCAGTTTACATCGGCTAGGTATATAATTAAAAAAATTCACTGAAATGAAGCTCCAGGTCTGGGAGGACTGATTTGAAATTTCAGTGGTACTGGTCATAACAAAAACAGAAAGACGTGAAATGATTTGACAAATGTAGTCATTTCTACTCCCAGTCTTTCAAACTTTCAACGTCAGGGAAAGGCCGGCGCAGTGATGGCAGGTATGGCGTATCAAGATTTTATAAAATGTACTTTCGTTCAAGGAGTTTTGTGTACAACTCCAGTCCTTCCGTCCTCAATGAATGTATGCGCGTATCTACTGAAAGAAGTAAATCAAGGCCGGGTGTCTGTGGTTAAAAGCTTTAGATGTTCCTTCTTTTTTTTTTCAAAAACAACTTTTATTAATAAAAAAGTTATATGCATAGATAACAAGTAAGGCCAACTGCTTATCCATAAAAAAAAACATTTACAATCTATTCTATTCTGAGTAGATCATATAGATACTATCATTAATAGTTCATATTGATCTTTTTTCAAAGTATTACACAAAACATAAAAATCCAGACGGGTTATCAAATATAAATATGGAATAGGTTTGGAACCATCCTTATACTCGGTGACAAGGATGGAACCTTCCATAACCCCTGAGCAAGCTTGAAGAGCTTATCAGCCTCAGAATTGAACTCCCTGTAAATGTGATGAAAAGAAATAGCAGAGAACCAAGCAATGAGAGTTATTTCTCTATACTTAAATATAAAACATAGAAGATTGATTATATTTTAAACTTTCAGGCGCCTTATGAATGAGACCCGTTTCCTGCGTTTTGGAAAACAGAGTCTCGTGAGGATTGATGGCCTGTGATATGAAGAATTCGGCACTATAAGCGCTGTACTTATTGGGCAAAGCAATTTTTGCGGAAATCGCAATTTGGAGTGTTCAAATCACAATTTCAGTGATCTTGGTAGTTTTAAAATTGGGCATTTACTTTAGACAATCTCATTTACTGAAATTGCAAAATTGTGGAAATAGCAATATCCAAGAAGAATATCCTAAGCTAAGAATTCCTATAGTCACATATGCAGCCATCTCGAGCAAAAATTGAGTGTGAAAAATATGATTTGGTGTATATGGTGGATTGCAAGTTGATATGACTGAGACAACATTTGAGCTCTGTTAATTTTCATAGTTTTTCAGTCAGAAAAGCTATGGAAAGGGGTCAAATGAGTGGGCCCCAAGGCAGTATGAATTACAAAATTGAAGTTTGGAAATTTGAATAGAAATAAGATAAAAATTAGCACAGCCACTTAACTCATGGCTTGTGAATATCGATAAATCATAAGTTAAGTGTTATGACCAAGTTATCTCAATTTGGAGAGTATACTTGTTCCATCCTCTTTCAATTTAGGAAGAAACTAAGATATTTAAAAAAAAAATACTATCGATGTAATTATTTTTTAAAAATGACTTAAAAATTAGATGTTTTATTTAGTTTTACAAAAATAAGTGTATGTTAAACTTTTTATGTTTTAGACCAATTTTAATAGATATATTAGAATTGTTGAAATTCTAGATATACATTATTGGAATTGCAGAATCTAAATATTTGAGATTTTTAAAGATGCTCAATCTATTGCTACAATCAAAAATTCAATTTCAATAATTTCACTAAAAATTCTATCACTATAAAAAAATCCAAAACTAAATAATTAGCCAACTCCTTAAAAACATTATTCATATATACAAGCGACGAGAATATAAAACCAACCAAAACAAAATTCTAACATAAAATCGAGTATCATACATAATCTAAATAAAGTTGTAAGACATAGTTGCTCACTGTCTTAAGGAATCTGAAGGTCTACAATATACACACGGTCATGACCGTGAAGCATGTAAATGCTAATTCATCGGACAAATAGGTATATTGTGCATTCCAACTCAACTGTAACATGGCCTTAATTCAAATGAGGATGGGACAAATAGGTATATTGTGCCTTCCAACTAATCTATAACATGGCCTTAGCAAACAAGATGTGCATTGAATTCAAAAGAGTCATGGAGTTCTTCTTGTCTTAAGTAAGACGAGAACTGATAAAGAAATATTCAAATTGCATGATACATTCTTGCTCCATGTGAATAATGAATAAGGAAGGAATATATAGACATTTAGGGTTATAAATGAGATAATATTTCTACAGTAAAAGAGTATATTGACATAGAGAACATTACTAATTCATGGTGAAAAATAAGAAATACATAGAAGATAAATTGTTTTTGAAGCTTGGCCTTATAAATAGAAAATCTATAATAATCAAATTCATCTCATATGTCCATCAAATCCAAGCTCCTCTTCAGCACAAATTAAGAGACATCAAACTTAGGAAGAGCTCTTAAATTAAGAGACATCAAACCTAGGAACAGCTCATAAAGATATATTGTGGCTTTCAATTTAAGTAGTCGTATTAGTTTCTTTTTCTTTCTAGCCAAATTTAGAATGGAAAAACCTTGGCCCAGTAAAAAATGACAAAGAAGTAGATGACTTGAGGTTGAAATTAGGAAATCAAATGGATCATAACAACTCAATATTAAATAGACCATTATTAAATAACATAGAACATAAGGAAATTAGCAAATCAAATGGATCATAACAACTCGATATAAAATAGACCATTAAATAACATAGAACGGGCTGCAAGAAAAGGCCGCAACAGCAACGCGTGAGCGGAAAAAACAAAGCGACACAAAAGTGCTTCCAAATACACGCACACGTCCCTGCTTTGGCAATGCCCTACACCACCTTGCCAACGATTTCTCTAGGTAGGTGCTCAACAAAGCATGAATTTGTTGTTATTTTTGGTTATTTTTGTTTTCCATTTCAATTTTAATTTTTAAAAAAATTTACAATCGATTAAAAAACCAAGAAAATTTCATTGCAGGCCATCTACACCTAACAAGATGACAAACACACCTGAACCATTAGATGAAACCAATGAAACCCGACCTTCAGAAGACAACATTGGAATGGACAATGAACCAAATGAAAACCTCGAAGACCAATCACACCAAGATTTAAATGAATTAAGGGTATTGAACGATGAATTGAAGAGCACCAAGGAACCCTATTGGGTTTCCATGGCTTCATCATTGCAAAACATTATTGAATCCATCAACATTGCACACAGCGAGATCACAAATTTGAGCCAATACAGAGCTCGAATGAGGGAACACTACTCCACTGGGATGTCCAAAGAACAGATAAAAGACCTCAACATCACCAAAGCCCAGTTGTATAGCAAATTCATAGTTCCCTCGACAAGACAGCCTCCAGATGTGAGGAGGAAACGGGTTTGCATGGACTGGTGTATTTACCAGCCATGGAGAGATAACTGGAGAAAGAGATGGTTCATGGTGTTTGACAGGCCCCCATGCAACAACTTGGAGGTCCCATAGTATTTCCTTCGGAAATTGTGGGCTGAGTTTGAGCTAGGCTACCATGTCAACTATTTTGATATCACTGAGTTTCAAGGTGTTAGTCTTGGCTCTGCCCAAGATCGACCTCAGGCCCACCGCAACCCACTTAGAGGACCTCCTACACCCAACAGAGAGCCAAACCCCCCTCCAGCAACCCAGGTTTGGTAGCGGCCTAGATGAGATTGATGAATTAGTTAGGTGTGCCACACATCATTTTCTTAGACATACCACATTTGTGGCTATGTATTCATAGAGCCCAAAGGACATCGATCAGACAGACACAGCTGCACCGTCTATGGGTGGTGGTCGGGACATGCCAGGTACATATGGAACCTAAGCGGGGCATTTTAGTTCTACTAGAACAACGACACATCATTGTTCTCACTATGATCATTCTTTCCATGGTCCTACGCATCAACATGCCACAGGGAGCTACATGGATCAGGTTAGCTATTGTTTTATTCAATGTTCAAGTTTTTGTTGTATTTTATTTGATATTGTATTGTTTAATATATTTAAATTTGAATTACACATTGTTGACTTTAGTTGTTTTAATGTACAATTATTCAAGCCCAAGTCTCCATCCTCCAGGTGGGAGGACATCTGTTCCTTTGACCTCGACCGAGCCATGGCAGCAGTAGAGGAGATTGCGGCACCATACACACAGGTAACTTCTTTACTTTGAAGAATTAGATCCTGTTACGAGTAATTTGTGTTCAGTAATTACAAATTAATTAGCACTGAGTAATTACCATATTATGATCATATTTTACAGTTGTGTTTATCATATTGTCTAAATTATTTGAGAGCTATAAATTCATATAATCCAACCAAACAAAAATGAAACCTTATAAAACATGAAAACCTAAGAAAACTAGAAACATCTGTTCATGTTCACTTTAGGCATCCTAGTCCTCTAATGATTATAGAAATGGGAGAGAAATTTCCAAAATTTGTCATTCTTACTTGACCAATGATGAGCCCGCAGCTAGGGTTTTGGTGATGCCCGCAGTTTCCTTCATCCTCGGACTACCATCCAATGCTTGCTTGCTCTTCCTGTGCTTGACCAATGCCATGTGTGTTATTGATGCGTTTCCATTTGTCACCATGTCATCCAAGTTATCTTTGCCATGTTTTCTCCTTGTCAAAATCATCTTCAAATGACCACAGCATGGGTCATTTGACTCTTGGCTCAATAGGTGTGCCAATGGCTCCAATGCCCATCACTTTGTCCACCAAATCAACCTTTGTTTCCATGCCCTTACGCCATGTGTTCTTCAAGCTTAAAGTTTTCCATTAATGTTGTCATCAATGACAATTATAGACAACCATATTCATCAAGCTCTCCTCAATCTCCCAAAATAATCACACATTGCTTCCTTAAAAATGAAACTTGTCTTCTATTTATACTCTTGTCTTCTATGAAACTTGTCTTCTATTTATAGTTTTATCATTAAGATGATTAAATGAATCAAATATGATTTATTTAATTATGGCCATTCCATGTCACCTTCTTGTCCTTAGCTTGCCATGTCCTTCTTCCATGCTTGTCATAAACACTTGTCATGCTTGCCACGTTTGATGCTTGCCATGTTTGTCATACTTGTCACCTTTTCCATCCCTCAAGCCATGTCACCATCTCCATTATGCTTGCCATAATGTGTATGCTCCATGTTCTTAACTCTTCCATTTATTTGTCATTAATGTCATTATCAAGTTCTTGTCATCAATCCTTTGTCATGTCTCCACTTTGTCAAGTCTTCTACACTTGTCATGCTTGCTTGCAACTTGTCAAGTCATCAAAGCTTGTCATGTTTACCATTTGTCCAGTCAAGTATTTTCCATGTCATCACTTCCCCCTTTGTCCTTAACGTGTTGTCATCAATGACAAATTTGGCCATCAAACACTTCAAGCATAAATTTTCAACTTTCTTTGCCAAATTATCATGGGCCTAATCCATTGTTGGTTAAAGGACACGATCCCCACAACCATGTTCTTTACCAAGTCTTGAACAAATGGACTGCACCAATACGTTAAGAACGTTATATAATATCCAAAGCCCAATAAACCACTATCATCTAACTTGAATATAAATTAATTGTAGTCATGCTTTTTAAGTACCATCGTTTTCATTCTCATTTGCATTGTGTTTAATATTGTTAATATTGTTTTTATAAATTTAGTCTAAAAATTGTAGTGTTCGCATAGTTGTCCACAGGCTCCAGCGACCAGCCATCGCCATCGGGGATCGGCAAATGTCCACATGCACAGGTATCGTGTGTATTAAAGCATAAATTTAATTTCAAATATGATGACTTGTCTGTGCATATTTATATTTTTCTATATTAAACCATGAGGTTATAAATGTGTATGCAGGTGTGAGTACCTTGGCCTAGAAGTGTCATTATTCCTCCCTCCCTGGCCTTTTGGCCACTATATATGCCAGTTGTATCCCCTAGCATACATTCCCCATTCCATGCATTCGTCCCCACCCCCTTCATCCAGCCCTGCCCTCCTATATAACACCACAGTTCCATCCAGCTCCCCCTTAAGTTTCATATCTAGATCCACCTCCGTATCAGTTTCCCATGTTCCCACCCTCCCCCATCCGACCACGACACACCACCCATCCACAGTCACCCATCCCTCCACCGCAACATAAACCTCGACCCCCCCCACATTCCCCCACCACAGTCGCTTCCCCTTCCTGGGTGCCCCGACCGATACTATAGCCAGTTGGGGTTTATAGCCCTAGACATGCACATCCACTTCGCCCACCCCAGTCCATGCCTCCTTCTACCACCCCCCCCTTCTTCCACTGTGCCCCCTAGTGGTGTAGCCACCGTCGATGTGGCTACATCCTCCCCTATACCGTCCACCTTAGCACCGGAGCAGGTTTTCCAACTGACTACTCCATCCGCCAGCCCTGAAGACCAGCTAGTTGTGTTCACGGTGAGATTGACTTGTTTATGAAAATCTCGTTCAATTTTAACGAAAATTACTATATGCATCTAATTTCATCATTTATCTGATTGTTCTAAATGTTGTAGGGTGGCATTGCTAAGAGACTAGGAGCACGGAGGAGGGAGACCCCCTCATGACTTACAGTCTCGCATGAGGTGATTTATCTAAGATTTGAAAACTATTTTTACTTTAAATTATGTTTTATACTTATATAATTGCCAGGAAAAGTTGACATATTATTGTTGTCGTTTTAGGGCTCACGGGGACATGCTCCAAGACACCCGAAAGACCCAACTTCCTCTAGCACGAAGAAGAGGAAGATCGATTTTGGAGATGCACTTGGGAGCTCCGACGGTGGGCAGGAGGATTGAGAGACCCTCCTATGTACACTAGCCACGATGTGACATTTTCGCCACGAGTTGCCATATTTTGTATAGGGCTCCATGGGCCATATTTTGTATAGGGAACAAGTTGCCATATTTTGTACAGGGAACGAGTTGCCATTATATAGACGTTGGGAACGATGTTCCATTTTTCCAAAAAGTGAACATGATTGGATAATTTTTGCATATTAATAGATGGATCTGCACTTGTCTATATGACTTTGTCTTTGATTACATTTTTGCATACATGATTTTGTCTTCGATAAGAATGTTATGGAATAGTTTTCACATACATATAGATGTTATTTCTAGACACCAAGTGACCTCAATATGAGTCCCTTGTATTTGAATGGGTATTGCATCTTTTCCTTTCAACAACAACATACCTAACCAAGCAAACTAAGGAGTGATATTTACATTACAAAGTGTCGTGAATTTAGGGCTACAAAAAAAAAAAAGAGACAATGGCTTCTTCCATACTTAACTTTGTAATGGTTATAATAGTCAACTCTAACAATCATTGCATCACATATTATATCAAATTAACCTAGATATATGAGAAGTTCATATGTGTGCTTGGATGGAAGGGTTAACCATATCACTTGAATTAGTTCAAACACGAGGGGTGTGCATAGGTGCAATTGGATTGAGCAATAAAAGAGAATTGTTAATGTAGTTACATATGGATCGTTCTCCTTGTGTTAGTATGTGCCTTTAATGAAAGCATGGTTAATGTGTTGAACTACTACTTGTTTAAGTTGGCATAGACTCTTAGTGTTGATAATGTCTTCAATGTTTTGGTAATATTGATAATCACTCTTTGTAATTTAAGTATCTTGGATTTTTTGAGGTTAAGACACATATTGAACATAGTCAACTCAATGGTTCAAGTCATCATTTTACCCCATGATCCATGGAAGATTCATTGGGGTCATATGAACCTCATTGTCATCACCTCAGCCATGGTCAAGACGCCGAGATCCATCCTTAGTAGTCAAAACCTCATGTTGGCACCCATATCACACTCAAAGATAAAAAATTCTTTTAAAGGGCATGTCTGGGGATTGAGGGAATCTTGATGGATAGTATCCTTAAGACATTTATATTCGATTTGAGGCCTCATATGTCGTCACCTTATGATTGTCAATACCTAAAGACCCATCCTTAGAGCACAAAACCTCCAAATGGAATCCATATCCAAAACAAAGGCCATGTATCCCATCTAGAGAGCTTGTGTAGTGATTCAAGGACTTGTTCATGGCTCATGAGCATGTAGATATTCATTTAGGTCCTAATAACCTTTATATTTTTTAATCACCATGCTCGAGGTCTAGAGACCCATCCCTTGTGTTGAAAATCCTCTATTGGCATTGTTGTAGTAGCTTTATTCAACTAGTCAACTAGGATAAAGAGTTGACTGGAGGTATACATTGTAAAAATGAATATTTGTTAGGGATTAATAAAAGGCTAATTATTGATGGCTCTAAAGTTACATTATCCCCTTTCTCACTTTCCATTTATGTGTATGAATATGTAGATATATCTTGGATAATGACACATAATGACACTTGGATAGATAGATTGGGAAAATTTTAGATGAATGCCTAGAGCTCTACACATAAGTTAAAGAAAAAAAAAGAAAAACTCCTAACATTGGGAACAAATAGCCAAAACCAACAATGCAACTAGAACACAATGACAAAGGGAACTTCAAGATGCAACACCACTCCACAAAAGAATTTTCTTTAGACCTACCTCATTTGGTATGAGAGAAGCTGCTTTAGAGACCTAGAGACCTACCTACCACTTCTCTCATTTGGTATGAGAGAAATTGATTTAGACCTACCTCACTCATGTCAATGCTTGATTTTTTGGAGGCCGACCTCCCACCCCACATGTCCTCTTCAACATTTTTTGTTCTCTTGGTTTTGTGCCCACCCAAACTTTTTCATGCTTTGGGTACCTTGAGGTATATCCCCAACCCAAAAACTCTTATATTATGTTAACTATGTTGGTTATTGGCCTCACCCAACAAAATTATATTTAACAATACACATATTCATAGGCTTGGTTCCCCATGCTCGATGATCACTATATTTAACAATACACTTATCTTAAAATTAATTCATGTCTTGTTAAATATTTCATAATTAAATAGCTATTTGAGAGCACCACCTTAGACCAAGCCATACCATTAATATAAAATGTACATTAGAGAAATGACCTAATTCAATTTCCTTCTATAACTATAACCCTAACACTCACCCAAACCCTAGCATTGAACCATCTTATTAATCATCACCATCACCATCACCATCACCATCACCATCACCATCAACGTCTTCATCATCATCACCATACTCATCATCATGAACATCTTCATCATCATTGCCATCTTTAGGTTCCTCATCAACATCTCCATCATCACATCTTCTTCGTCATCATCATCATCATCTTCATCACCATCACCATCATCATCAACATCTTCATCATCATCACCATCTTCATCATCATTGTTAACTCTAACTCTAACCATAATTCAATTTCCTTCTATAACTCTAACCCTAACCCTCACCCAAACCCTAGCACTAAACCATCTTCTTCGTCATCACCATCACAATCACCATCACAATAATCATCAACATCTTTACCATCATCACCAACATCATCATCATGAACATCTTCATCATCATTGTCATCTCTAGGATCCTCATCAACATCTCCATCATCACATCTTCTTCGCCATCACCATCACCATCTTCATCACCATCACCATCATCATCAACATCTTCACAATCATCACCATCTTCATCATCATCATTAACTCTAACTCTAACCCTAGTTCAATTTCCTTCTATAACTCTATCCCTAACCCTCACCCAAACCCTAGCACTAAACCATCTTCTTCATCATCACCATCACCATCAACGTCTTCATCATCATCACCATCATCATCATCATGAACATCTTCATCATCATTGTCATCTCTAGATTCCTCATCAACATCTTCATCATCACATCTTCTTTGTCATCATCATCATCATCTTCATCACCATCACCATCATCATCAACATCTTCATCATCATCACCATCATCATCAACATCTTCATCATCATCACCATCTTCATCATCATTGTTAACTTTAACTCTAACCCTAATTCAATTTCCTTCTATAACTCTAACCCTAACCCTCACTGAAACCCTAGCACTAAACCATCTTATTCATCATCACCATCACCATCACTATCATCATCAACGTCTTCATCATCATCACCATCATCATCATCATGAACATCTTCATCATTATTGTCATCTCTAGGTTCCTCATCAACATATCCATCATCAATTCTTCTTCATCATCACCATCACCATATCCATCACCATCACCATCATCATCAACATCTTCATCATCATCATCATCTTCATCATCATCATTAACTCTAACTCTAACCCTGATTCAATTTCCTTCTATAACTCTAGCCCTAACCCTCACCCAAACCCTATCACTAAACCATCTTCTTCACCATCACCATCACCATCACCATCAACGTCTTCATCATCATCACCATCATCATCATCATGAACATCTTCATCATCATTGTCATCTCCAGGTTCCTCATCAACATCTCTATCATCACATCTTCTTCGTCATCATCAACATCATCTTCAGCACCATCACCGTCATCATCAACGGCTTCATCATCATCATTAACTCTAAATCTAACCCTAATTCAATTCCCTTCTATAACTCTATCCCTAACCCTCACCCAAACCCTAGCACTAAACCATATTCTTCCTCATCACCATCACCATCACCATCACCATCACTATCTTCATCATCATCACCATCATCAACATCGTGAACATCTTCATCATCATTGTCATCTCTAGGTTCCTCATCAACATCTCCATCATCACATCTTCTTCGTCATCACCATCATCATCACCATCACCATCACCATCACCATCATCATCAAGGTCTTCATCATCATCACCATCTTCATCATCATCACCATCTTCATCATCATCATTAACTCTAACTCTAACCGTAATTCAATTTCCTTCTATAAGTCTAGCTCTAACCCTCACCCAAAGCCTAGGACTAAACCATCTTCTTGATCATCACCATCACCATCACCATCACCATCATCATTAATGTCTTCATCATCATCACCATCTTCATCATCATCATTAACTCTAACTCTAACCCTAATCCAATTTCCTTCTATAACTCTAGCCCTAACGCTCACCCAAACCCTAACACCAAACCATCTTCTTCATCATCACCATCGCCATCACGATCACCATCATCATGAACATCTTCATCATCATCACCATCATCATCATCATGAACATCTTCATCATCATTGTCATCTCTAGGTTCCTCATCAACATCTCCATCATCACATCTTCTTCGTCATCATCATCATCATATTCATCGCCATCACCATCATCATCAACGTCTTCATCATCATCACCATCTTCATCATCATCATTAACTCTAAGTCTAACCCTAATTCAATTTCCTTCTATAACTCTATTCTTAACCCTCACCCAAACCCTAGCATTAAACCATCTTCTTCATCATCACCATCACCATCACCATCATCATCAACGTCTTCATCATCATCACAATCATCATCATCATGAACATCTTCATCATCATTGTCATTTCTAGGTTCCTCATCAACATCTCCACCATCACATCTTCTTCACCATCACCATCACCATCATCATCACCATCACAATCACCATCATCATCAACGTCTTCATCATCATCACCATCTTCATCATCATCATTAACTCTAACTCTAACCCTAATTCAATTTCCTTCTATAACTCTAGCCCTAACCCTCACCCAAACCCTAGCACTAAACCATCTTCTTCATCATCACCATCACCATCATCATCAATATCTTCATCATCATCACTATCATCATCATCATGAACATCTCCATCATCATTGTCATCTCTAGGTTGCAAATTTGACCCCAATGTGAAGGCCATGCAAATTTGCTCAAGGGGGGCATTTTTTATCTAAAGGCCCACAGGCGTGTGTGGCCACCGTGGATAAGTCCAAAATGGCCACGTGGACCTATGGGAGCCGACAGAATCCAAGTCCGCACATCGGTTTGGGTTTCGTGGCCCCAGATCAAATCCCCAAAGTTTCCCTGAATCGCCCCGGGGTTCCCGACTAGAATGCCCGTAGAATCCAAATCATGGCTCTGTTCGTGAATCCATCAATTCTGGTGGATCCAGGATGTCGGGTTTCAACTAGCACCCCCCCCATAGTGTGCCTCGAAGACCTAGAAGCGGTGCCAATGGGCCATCTCCGGATCTAGAGTTTTGCTCAGTGAGGGCCAATGCAAATTTACTAAAGAGGGGCATTTCTCATCCGCAGCCCCCTGGGCATGCATGGCCACCTTGGACAGGTCCACAATGGCCACATGGACCTGTACGATCCAGCGGAATCCAAGTCTGCTTGCCAGTTTGTGTTCGGTGGCCCCGGAGCAAATCCCCAAAGTGTCCCTGAATGGCCTCGGGGTTCCCAACTAGAATGCGTGTAGCATCCAAACCGTGGCTCCGTTCATGAATCTGTCAATTCCGATGGATTTGGGATGCCCATTTTAAGCTAGGGGACACCCCATAGTGTGCCTCGAAGACCCGGAAGCGGTGCCAATTGGCCATCTCTGGAGCTAGGGTTTTGCTCAGTGAGGGCCATTCCAAATTCGCTCAAGGGAGAATTTCTCATCCGGAGGCCCCTGTCCATGCGTGGCCACCGTGGATAGGTCCACAATGGCCACATGGACCTATGGGAGTCGACAGAATCCAATTCCGCTCACCGGTTTAGGTTCTGTGGCCCCGGAGCAAATCCCCAAAGTGTCCCTTAATGGCCCCGCGACGCTCAACTAGAATGCCCGTAGCATCCAAACCGTGGCTCTGTTCGCAAATCCTTCGATTCCGGTGGACCTAGGACGTCGGGTTTCAGCTAGGGGACCCCCCAAAGCATCCCTCGAAGACCTAGAAGCAGTGCCAATAGACCATCACTAGAGCTAGGGTTTTGGTAAGTGAGAGCCATTCCAAATTCGCTCAAGGGGGCCATTTCTCTTCTGGAGGCCCCTGGGCATGCATGGCCACCATGGACAGGTCCACAATGGCCATGTGGACATGTGGGAGCCAACAAAATCCAAGTCCGCTCACCAGTTTGGGTTCCGTGGCCCTAGAGCAAATCCCCAAAGTGTCCCTGAATGGTCCCCGGGGTGCCTGACTAGAATGCCCGTAGCATCCAAACCGTGGCTCTATTCACGAATCTGTCAATTTCGATGGGTTTGGGACATTGGGATTCAGCTAAGGCCCCCCCCCATAGTGTGCCTCAAAGACCCGGAAGCGGTGCCAATGGGCCATTTGTGGAACTAGGTTTTTGCTCAGTGAGGGTCATTCCAAATACGCTTAAGGGGGCCATTTCTCGTCTGGAGGCCTCGAGGCATGTGTGGCCACTGTGGATAGGTCCGCAATGGCCACATGGACTTGTGGGAGTGGATGGAATTCAGGTCCGCTCGCCGGTTTGGGTTCCGTGGTCCCGGAGCAAATCTCCAAAGTATCCCTGAATGGCCCTGAGGTGCCCAACTAGAATTCCCGTAGCATTGAAACCGTGTCTCCCTTCACAAATCCGTTGATTCCAGTGGACCAGGGACATCGGGTTTCAACTAGGGTTTCCCCATAGCGTGCCTCGAACACTTGGAAGTGGTGCCAATGGGCCATCTCCGGAGCTAGGGTTTTGCTTAGTGAGGGCCATTCCAAATTCCCTCAAGGGGGCCATTTCTCATCCAGAGGCCCCCGGGCGTGCGTGGCCACCGTGGGCAGGTCCACAATGGCCACGTGGACCTGTGGGAACCAATGAAATCTGAGTCCGCTCACCGGTTTGGGTTCTGTGGCCCAGGAGCAAATCCCTAAAGTGTCCCTGAATGGCCCCGAGGTGCCCGACTAGAATTCTTGTAGCATCCAAACCGTGGATCCGTTCATGAATCCATTGATTCCGGTGGATCCGAGATGCCAGGTTTCAGCTAGGGGACCCCCCACATTGTGCCTCAAAGACCCGAAAGCGGTTCCAATGGGCCATCTCCGGAGCCGACAGAATCAAGTCCAGTCATTGGTTTGGGTTCTGTAGCCCCAGAGCAAATCCCTGAAGTGTCCCTGAACGGCCCTAGGGTGCCCGACTAGAATGCCCGTAGCATCCAAACCGTGGCTCCGTTCGCGAATCCAACGATTTTAGTGGATCTGTGAGACCACAATGGCCATTGTGGACTCACGGATCCACTGAAATTGACAGATTCGCGAACGGAGCCATGGTTTGGATGCTACGGGCATTCTAGTCGGGCACCCCGGGGCCATTTAGGGACACTTTGGGGATTTGATCCAGGGCCACGAAACCCAAACCGGCCACCGTACTTAGATTTTGTCAGCTCCCATAGGTCCATGTGGCCATTGTGGACCTGTCCACAGTGGCAACGGATGCCCAGGGGCCTCCAGACGAGAAATGGCCCCCTTGGTGAATTTGGAATGGCCCTCACTAAGCAAAACCCTAGCTCTAGAGATGGACCATTGTTACCGCTTCTGGGTATTCAAGGCACACTATGGGGGGTGCCCTAGCTGAAACTCGACATCCTAGACCCACCGGAATTGACGGATTCGCGAATGGAGCCACGGTTTGGCTGCTACGGGTATTCTAGTCGGGCACCCCAGGGCCATTCAGGGACACTTTGGGGATTTGCTCCTGGGCCACAGAACCCAAACCGGTGAGCGGACTTGGATTCCGTCAGCTCCCACAGGTCCACGTGGCCATTGTGGACCTGTCCATAGTGGTCACGCACGCCTGAGGGTCTCCAGACAAGAAATGGCCCCCTTGAGCAAATTTGCATGACCTTCACATTGGGGTCAAATTTACAAAATCTTCAACTGGGAAAGTATGGCTAGCGTTCCCAGCTAGAACCTTCCTAGAAACACTTGCAGGACTCCCCGGAACCCAGTTTTGTTGCACGGTTGGAATTATATGCCCCCAGTAGGTGTCCAGCAGGTGTCCCTGAAGGCCTTTTGGATGCAAGACAGAACGAGCCATAGAATGATGATCATGGCTCAGATCGACAAACTGTCAACTTCGTTAGATTCAGGATGCCAGGATAGTGCCAGGGGTGCTCCTCTCCTCCAGTCACATGCCGAGGTGCCATCTTGTATGTCCATTTTGGAAACTAAGGTTTTGCTTAGTACGGGAGTGTGCAATTTTTGCATATTGGGGTCAAATTTGCAAAATCGTCGACCAGGAAGGTATGGCTAGCATTCCCAGATGGAACCTTCTTAGACACACTCGAAGGACTCCCCATAACCCAGTTTTGTTGCACGGTTGGAATTCTATTCCCCTAGTAGGTATCCAGCAGGGGTGCCTAAAGGCCTTTTGTATGCGAGATGGAACGAGCCATAGAATGACGACCATGGCTTGGATCGACAAACCATCGACTCCGTTGGATTCAGGACGTCGAGATAGTGATAGGGGTGTCCCTCTCCTCCGGTCCCGTGGCCCAGGTTTCATCTTGTACGTCCATTTTGGAAACTAGGGTTTTGCTCAGTATTGGAGCATGCAATTTTTGCACATTGGGGTCAAATTTGCAAAATTGTCTACCAGACATGTATGGATAGCGTTATCAGCTGGAACCTCGCTAGACACACTTGCAGGACTCCTCGGAACCTGGTTTTGTTGCACGGTTGGAATTTTATGCCCTCGATAGTTATCCAGCAAGTGTCCCTGAAGGCCTTTTGGATGTGAGACGGAACAAGCCATAGAATGACGATCGTGGCTTGGATCAACAAACTGTCAACTCCTTTGGATTCAGGATGTCGGGATAGTGCTAAGGGTGTCCCTCGCCTCCGGTCCCGTGACCCAGGTGTCATCTTGTACGTCCATTTTGGAATCTAGGGTTTTGCTCAATACGGGAGTGTGCAATTTTTGCACATTGGGGTCAAATTTTCATAATCATTGACCAAGCACCTATGGCTAGCGTTCCCAGCTGGAACCTCCCTAGACACACTTGCAAGACTCCCAGGAACCCGATTTTGTTGCACAGTTGGAATTTTATGCCCCCGACAGGTATCTAGCAGGTGTCCCTGAAGGCCTTTTCAATGCGAGACAGAATGAGCCATAGAATGACGACCGTGGCTCGGATCAACAAACATACGACCGTGGCTCGGATCAACAAACATACGACCGTGGCTCATATGCGCATGTTGAATATACTACTTTGTTTTCTCGTAGAAATCCGTCAATAAGTCACATACAGGTACGGTTACCATGAAAATAAGGAAAATATTACAATGTGGCATTTGGAAAAATGTATCTGTCATAAATTGAACGTGTAATATGAAAAATATGCAATATTCATTTGTACCTGTGACTTCACTAATGCAATCTTTTTACTTTCCCTAGCATTGTCTAATTGATAGGTTACGTACTTGAAGCTCTGCATCTCCATGCCCATCCTGCCAAATTCGTGCTCCTTGGTTTCATGGATGCAATGGTTCAAAAGAGAAAACCCACCGCACCTAGAACATGTCCCATATGGACATAATTTTTCATAATCTCTTTGTCCTTCGGGCCTTGGACACATGATGTTGTGGATAAAGTCTCTTGATGCATTCAGTGGTAGTATGGATCCATTGCAGCCCTGCACAATGTTAGTATGCAAATCAAAAAATATATGTGTATATGTGTCATAATAATATTCATATTCTACGTGGTATCTACAACAATAGGTGTTTCGATCAATGCATATACGAACGTACCATGGTTTTCATTTCTCAAAGGACCTTTGGCCTAGGTTCAATTGTGTGTGCTCATTCTTGAATCTCTCATAGCGTTCAGTCTATGTGGTGTCAAGGAAGTGTTTAACATGGGGTTCATGTTCAGTAGAACCTTTTCTCAGCTTTAGCATGTCTCTTTGGTTTGATGAAGGTCTAGTATGATCATGCCAAAACTTTTGTACTAACTCCTTAACAGCATGAGGAAACCTACCAACAAAATCCCAACAATTGTTTCCACCCGGAGTGTCAAGATTTTCTCTTATAACATAGTACTTTTTAATAGCTTTTCTATTTAATTTGAGTATGTGAGAAGTGTGTGATAGCAGGCGACATTGCTTTGTGGACTTGCTTACAACTGATTCCTCCAAAACACGATGAACCGCACAAATATATTTTGTACGAGACATCTTCCCAATCGCATTAAATGCAGATTGGATATTTCTAACAATATGACTGCTAGCCTCTGAACTTTTAACCATCTTTATGCCCAAAATTATCCTAACAATAGCTAAACAACGCGACTTTAACAAACATAGCAATAATTAATATTTACCTGCATCACCTTTGGATTCAAAATATTCTTTGACAATTTTGTTGCATTGCCATTCGATAGTGTGTTTTGGCAACTTTCCTTCAAGCCCCGACATAGCACTTTCATCCACATGAATACGTCTAGGAGTTCTTCTTCTTACACTGGACAGTCGATGTAGGGAGGCTTGACATGAAACATGAATACCAAAGCTTGTTTGTTGTGGTGCTTTGTTCACAGAGTGGGCCATAATGGGAGTGTGGTCGACATGGTTGTGGTCTTCTTGGGGATATTGCAAATTAAGCACTGCTTGTATGTCCATCTCTACACATGCAACATCTCCCAATATTCCTATGTCGTGATTAAATTTAGCATGACTCGTTGATGGATTGTTGGTTGGATATTGTGTTGATGTTGGAATTTGAGTTGGTTTCATGGGATGCGACCGCTTTACTTGTGGTTCTGAACAAGAGGTTGTCATGTCAACAACTGTGTTAGGATCAGTGGCAGGTTCCGGGGCAATGATAGGACCATGTCTCAATATTTCCATTCCCAACCTGGCCTTTTCTCTTAAGTCATTGACCTTTTAAATGGACAGATTCCTTCTATATTTTTTGGTTGCGTTGCGTGAGTTTGCCATCTCCAAAAGTCCCTTTAACACAACTATTAGGCCTACCCCTACAAAAGAAACAATAAATGAGATATTAGTGCCATTATACAATGAACTTGACACATTCCAACATAACTTACCACTTTACAAATTAACACATACAACTACAGACTATGTTGGTTTATTTGTGTTCGAATAAGCATCATTATACCTTACAATTTCATTCAATATAGATGATGGTTGGTCAAGTGTAGAGTGGAGAAACTAGTGTCTTGCCTAGCCATGATTTCACAAAAATTATGGTAGGAACACCCTACCCTAGAGATGGCTAGAGATTCCTTGGGAATAGTTTGATAGTTTTTATACATCAAATAAGGTAAAGAGAATAAGTTTACTAATTACACAATGAGGAGGTTGCAAATTCCCCCAAGGAATTCTTATTGGTTTACATCATATTTTTCACCTTAATTAGTTGCATTTTTTTCTCTCCCTTAATGTTATCAATTCTAAATTTTGCACCTAGTTTGATTGCTTTGTCTTCATAGTGGAATGGTATATCCTTCCATTTGAGGCAATGTCCTTTACCATCATAAATTACTAGGTTATATAACACCTTAAGGAGTTGAAGAAACAACAACAAACTATTTCCTTATCTATAAACCTTAAGATGATAGAATGTGATTTTGAGTTTAAAATACCCATGGTTGAATTCAACAATGCATCACAATAGAATGAATGTATACTTTGTATTGTGCAAAACCTAAGGAGGATGCAAAGGTTTCTAACAAGGATCGTAGTCTTGGGAAGGGTGATTAGGGGGAATATAATTTGACCTTTCAATGTGCAATATGGAGGTGTTAGAAAGTGGGGAACTACATACTATACCAACAATGATCATGTTGGCTAGAGCATGAAGTGGGAAAGTATTGGTTTTTGGAAAAAAATCATTATTAAAGGTGAGGGGATATTGTAAGGACGGTAAATATGGATGAATATTATCATATTTGGATTCATAGAGAAAGGAAAGGTGCATATACTTACATATATACTCCAACCATACAATGGTATTGAATAAGAGATGAGAGAGTTGAGGTTTTGTGGATGAGTGAAGTGATCTTTTTAGTCATGTTTAGTGAGTGTGTAATATTTTTTGCTAGCATAATATGAGGTGAAAAGAACAAAATTAAATTGGGAACTAATTACACAATGAGGAGGTTGCATACTTCATCTTGTCTAGTGTTAATATGAGTTTTTTTAGATGTGAACTAGGGAATTCTTCTTGTCAAATTCATTGTTGTCTATGCATGGATATTTCTATAGACATATGATAAAAACAAAAAGGCATGGGAGAATCTCAAATCTTGTGAATGAAAATAATTATTTACAATTCACAATACCTCTATAGAAATGATCTCCACTTGCAATGGAAACTGGTAGCTTGAATGCGTCCACTAGATTCCAAGACCACTGAAGATGTTTGTTAGATTCCAAGGGTGATTTTGTGTCTAATAGATCAATGAGTGTCCAAAATATCAATGAGTCTGAACCAATAAGAAACCTGTAAGAGCTTGAAACCTACGAAGGAAATGAAACCCGTGTTCTTTGGTAGAATTCCCGGTAAACAGGGAACTCTTTTTTTTAACTAGTAACAGGGACGCGCACGCATGCGTTTTTTTAGCACGAAAATGTCACTAGCGCGCATGCGCTAAAACACGCGCACATGCCCCTATATAATGTTTACACCATTTAATGCCAAAACTCCCCCCACTGCGAAAATATTTGCATTAATTGGACTCGATGATGAAGTTTGAAGGGTGGGTCTTAATTTTTATTGGAAGGGCTTACTCTTTGCATCTTGACACATTTGATAATTTATGGTTGTCTATGCACCTTGACCCAATTGATATTGTAAGGTGAGGATGTGCATGCATAATAATCCTTATTTATGACTATGCGATGAGGATTTAAATGGAAGAGGATGTAAAGACATGTTATTTTTATACGTATTTTGATGGCGAGTGTCGAAGAGAAACGTGGTGATAAACCACATATGTTTGGAAGGACAGAGGGAGGTTACATGATCATGATCATGCCACCCATCAAATTGAAGACAATTCCTGAGACAAAAATTGTTTTTTTAATTTTATTAATAACCATTGTGGTACTTTGGTCCAAATGTTTTTTCTAACTCATTGTTTCTCCATATTGTGTGCCTACTGCCACCTCTCTATATCAATGCATAAAATCAACTTCTGCTTGGTTTGTGGTTATAGTTGCATGCCATTATTTGTAATTGCATGCCATTGAGTGTTGTTTAGAGTTTTCGTGAGTCTGTGACATTCATGCAATAAATGAAGTCTTGTAGAGGAAGACTCATCAAAGAGGTAATTTGAATTTCATTTTGACAAAAAACATATTTTGTAAAGATCAAATGCCATGAGTGCATCCTCAGCATACCATGCAAGACCATGGATATGTTGAAAAGTATTGAACATCATCGAAGAATGAAAACAGGTTCCTCAAGATCTTATTGAAGCATATTGAGCTCAATTGAATTCAACTTGGGCCTTAATTGAAAATTCTAGACCTCAAGCATCATCAGTAACACATAGAGTCCATGACACTATCCCTCTGCAAGGAGCCTTTTGCATATGAATTGAATATTGTTTCCATTATAATGTCTTAGACATCAAGGATTTGTCTTGGCTCCTTAACCATGGCTAGTGGAGGGAAACAAGAGCCTCCAACACTAACTCTTGCTTCTTAGGCACACACACCATGAATGAGTCCCTTCACCACCACATATGAAATCTATAGGGTATTAGTCAACTTCAAGTGTGTTATGTGTGTGATGACTAGGTTAGTTGTGAACCAAAAATGGGTCTTGAGGTCTGACCAAGGTATATGGACAACAAGAAGCTTCTCATGCCTTAAATGAAGCTTCTCAGGATCAAGCACGATGAACAACATCTACAACTCAAGAAGCTTCTTAGGATACGATGTTGAATGCATCTTCAAACCACCACACATAACCTTGTGGGGTATCTCTAGCAAATGTAGAGGGATACATATACCATGATTAGGCTACATTGCACGCCTTAAAAAAGATGATGATCATGATCATGACTAATATCGTGATCAACATACTCATCATCGTAATCATCATCATCATCATCGTCATCATCATCATCATCATCATAATCGTCGTCACCATCATCACTATCATCTTCATCATCAACATCATATTCGTCGTCATCATCATCATCATCATCCTCATCATCATCATCATCCTCTTCATCATCCTCATCATCATCAACATCTTCGTCGTCATCATCATCATCATCATCATCATCATCTTTGTCATCATCATCATTATCAATGATGATGATGAAGAAGATGATTATGATAATGATGATGATGGTGATGAAGATGATGGATGATGATGAAGAGGAGTAAAAAGATGAATATGTTGATGCTGATGATGACGAATATGATCCTCCTCCTCCTCCTCCTCCTCCTCCTCATCATCATCATAATCATCTTCATCATCATCATCATCATCATCATCATCATCATCATCCTCGTCATCATCATCATCTCCATCTTCATCATCATCATTATCACCCACTTCCTCATCATCCTCCTCCTCCTCCTCATCATCATCTTACTCACCATCTTCATCATCATCTTCATCATCAACATCGTCATCATCGACATCATCATCATCCATCATCTTCATCATCGTCATCATCATCTTCGTCATCATCATCATTGATAATGATGATGATGATGACGATGATGAAGATGATGGATGATAATGAAGATGAGTACAAAGATGAAGATGATGATGCCGATGATGATGAATATGATCATACTCATCCTCATCCTCCTCCTCCTCCTCCTCCTCATCATCATAATCATCTTCGTCATCATCATCCTCCTCCTCATCATCATCCTCGTCATCATCATCATCTCCATCATCATCATCTCCATCATCATCATCATCATTATTACCCACTTCCTCATCCTCATACTCATCCTCATCTTTGTCATCATCTTCATCATCAACATCATCATCATAAACATCATCATCATCATCATCTTCATCATCATCATCTTCGTCATCATCATCATTATCTTCTTCATCATCATCATTGATAATGATGATGATGACGAAGATGATGATGATGATGATGATGATGATGATGATGAAGATGATGGATCGTGATGAAGATGAGTACGAAGAGGAAGATGATGATGTTGATGATGATGAATATGATCCTCCTCCTCCTCCTCCTCATCATCATAATCATCTTCGTCATCATCAGCATCATCATCATCAGCCTCATCATCATCATCATCAGCCTCGTCATCGTCATCGTCATCTCCATCATCATCATCATCATCGATATCACCCACTTCCTCATCCTCATCCTCATCCTCATCTTGGTCATCATATTCATCATCAACATCATCATCATCATCATCATCATCATCATCATCATCATCATCATCTTCGTCATCATCAGCATCATCATCATCATCCTCATCCTCATCATCCTCATCATCGTCATCATCCTCGTCATCATCATCTCCATCATCATCATCATCATCGTTATCACCCACTTCCTCATCATCATCCCCATCCTCATCATCATCATCATCATCATCATCATCTTGGCCATCATCTTCATCATCAACATCATCATCATCATCATCATCATCATCATCTTCTTCTTCATCATCATCATTGATAATGATGATGATGACGAAGATGATCATGATGATGATGAAGATGATGGTGATGATGGTGATGAATACGAAGACGAAGATGATGATGCTGCTGATGATGAATATTATGATGATGATCATCATCATCATTATCACCCACTTCCTCATCATCATCCTCATCCTCATCCTCATCATCCTCATCATCATCATCATCTTGGTCATCATCTTCATCATCAACATCATCATCATCGTCATCATCATCATCATCATCACCGTCTTCCTCCTCCTCCTCCTCCTGCTCCTCCTCATCATCTTGGTCGTCATCTTCATCATCAACATCATCATCATCAACATTATCATCATCATCTTCATCATCAACATTATCATCATCAACATGATCATCATCATCTTCATCCATTCAATAGGATTTTTGTATGGATGCATATGTGCTTGAGCTATGGTTTGGTCCGATTTTACTAAATAGTGTGTATGCACTACATAGCGCATGCGCACAGCATAGCACGTACACATTATTAGTGCATACACGTTATTTATGCGTATGCGTATTTGAATCAGTGCGCACAGCATAGCACGCACACACTATTAGTGCATACACGCTATTTATGCGTATGCGTATTTGAATCAATGCACACGTGCCATTTAAATTTTTAAGTTTTGGTGGGTAATCCACCAACGTGGTTGATGATGAGTTGCCAAACAATGTGTTATAACAAAATACATCATATTATATAAGTTCTTTTGTTTTGAGCATGATTCTGTGTATGCTACACTAGTCCACTACTAATGAAATTGCACACACTTGTAGAACTATGTGTGCAGGTTCCGAATATGTAATTTGATATTAAATATATTATTTGTTCCTATTTTTTAATTAATTTCAATTGCACTAACGTCAATCTTACACAAAAAGTAGGTTATTTCTTTCGTCTATAACTTTTGATTGGCTCACCTATTTTGAAAATGGAAAAGAACCGACACAAGTATACACAAAGACCTACATCCTAAAAAAAAAGTCCATTGATTATGTTAAGACCATGATGTTGTGGACTAACGCTCGACCTAGTCATTCTAGGGCTTGGTTGACTTCCTTAATTAAAAAAAAAAAAAATTAATATAAATAAATATGGAAAAATAGTGTTGCACTAGAACGGCCTGTTATCTACGACTGCATATAATTTTTTTCACAAAATTCCACCATTTGCATACCGAACTAGGGAACTAACGCAAACATATTCATTATGTTTTCTTAAAAAAATAACATACCAACCTTAGGACAACCCCATTTTTTGGGAGTTATACTTAGTTTCCATAAATAATATTTATATATTCCGGAAGGTAATCTGATTGTCTATGTTTAATCTTCTTGCGCCATATTCCAAAAAGTTGTGTAGGTAGCTCTAATAATTCTTTTTGATGTTCAAATTTCTGTTTTTCCAGGAGTCCATTGCGACTAATGCGTCATGAGTGGCCAACATTAGCTTGCACCAACCCCCGTGTTGATTCTTTCTCAACTTGAATTAGTGAGAAACAAGCTTATGTACAAAATTGAAAGTATTTATTTGCAACTCAAATTAATGCCATTGAAATGTTTGATGCTTTGTAGTAACGAAAAATGAAAAATGTTTCAGGCGGTAAAACTATTCAAAAAAATTAGATAAGCTATGAAAAATAAGTTCAGGACCATCCCTAAAGATAATGAATATCCAAACTTGTACAAAGTAGAAAGACACCTTAAATGAAGAAATGCTATATATTTCTAAATATTGCAACGAATTAGTTTGACAACTTGTCATAAATATTGTTGGGAATTTTTCTTGTTTTATGTTAGAAGTGTTTGGTTCAAAATTCCATAGTCTAGGTGTATTAGTATATCCCAACAAAGTTATTAATGTTGGTCACAAATATGTACAAGCATCGTTTATGATTATTTGCAAGGTTTTTCTTGTAAAATTAAGTTTTTTTAAAATTTATATTGAGTGGACTTATGCCACTTGTCACACAATGTTCTTCAAGCAATATTACGCATACCAACTATATTAGTCTATAAAATTTGAAGAAGGTTAAACATTCTATAATTTTGACTTGTAATCTTTTGCTGAAATTGCAATTGACATTTTCTTGTTTTCCATTATTTGAATCATCATATTTAATGTAGAAATGGATTTGGAACCCTTGAATACCCCTATTACATCTTGAGTTTGTAATGTTAGGTCAAAAATACCAATTTCCATTCCTTTTTTTGAGCATTTGAAAAATAACCAATTCCTACAAGGTTTAAATTGCAACATAAAATATACCTGGTTTTATGAAATAAATAATTTATATAACACAAGGTTCTTTAAATTTAGAAAATAGACTATAGATTAACTAACTTTTAGATTATTGTTAATTTCCATTTCATTATAATTGCTTACAATGTTGATTTTCTTGTTTTTGGAAATTTTTATGTAGTGGAATTTATAAACTAATGAAAGAATTTAAAAAAAAATCAAAATGATAATTCAAAGTTATAGTTAGCCAAAAAGAAACATATTGATTCAGCTAGTCCCTTATTATATGCTTACATGACAGTTACTACCTATAACATTAATGTGATAAAAAATACAAAATATTTCTTTTAATGAAAAGATTTGGAATGAAATTGTTCAACCACTCAAACTCCATGTTCAACTCTTTTAATTCAACCAATCATAACATAAACAGTTTTGTCCTTAATGTATATATAACATAAACCGTTATTAACAATAAAGACAACTTAACTTTCTCTAAAATCCCTATTCAGAATATATATGATGAAATTATTGACCACAAAGGCATTATTTACAACATTAATAAATCAATCCAACGTAAATATTGGATATGACGTAGCTCTAGTATAATTAATATTGGATATGACGTAGCTCTAGTATAATTACCTTTCAATAGAGAACATGAATGTCATATATCTATTTATAAAGGCTGTAAATATGCACATGTTTCCTGGTTAGACTGTACTATTAATCCCCAAATTACTTATGAATTAGCTCGAAAATAATCGATAAGTACTCTTGATATTGCATATACGTAATGTCATTACTTATAAATTAGCTCGAGAATAATTGACAAGTACTCTTGATGTAGCGTATACATAATGTCATGAAGCCAATTCAAAAGATGATCAAACAAATAGGCATACGCACATTCAAACTAAACTTTAACATAACCTAAGAAAAGAACATAACTATGTGTACATTTGTTATGTGTATCCAATTAATAGGATTAATAGTTCTTCTTGATGTGTGTTAGGTGTGGATTGAATTGATAGGAGTCATAGTTCTTTTTTATGTGTCCTCCCAACAAGTGACTTGCAGCAATATTCAAATTGCATAATACATTTTTAGCAATATTCAAATCGCATAATATATTTTTGACTAATGACGTTATTCCATAAGGTATTAAGTTCTTGATTTTGGGAAAAATAACAATAGACACACTAGGTTATATAGGAAATCAAATTTCTACAATAAAAGAGTATATTCACATGAATACAAATAAGAAGTCCATAAAAAATAAATATTTTTATGAAATTAAACCTATAAATAAGGAAATTTGCAATAGTCAAATACACATGTCAAATGTTGATTATTTATTTAAGATTCTCTTCAACACAAATCTAAAGAAGAAGAAACTACTTTAACAATACCCACATTAAAAGACAAAAGATATATTTACAAGTTATTTCAAGGTTTGATGTCTTTTTGGTTAAGGTTAGTATGGAAAAACCTTGGGATGTATCTTGCCCAACATACATAAAGAGAAGACAAAGAAGTAGACCACTAGAGGGGGCAATACTAACCAATCATGAGAATTCAAGGGAATAACTCATTATCCCTCCAATCATGAGAATTCAAGGGAATAACTCATTATCCCTTGAACAAAAACAAGGAAATTGGAAAACGAAATGGATGATAACAACTCACTATAAAATAGAATATCTAGTAACATAGAATAGGATGCAAGATATCATTGTTTCCCCGTGATGCATCTTCCTTAGCCAATATCTCATCTCTAATAAATGAGATACAAATCGATTTTAAAAATTGAAATTCTTTATTTGCAATTCAGATCAATTCATTGAAATCTATGATTCTTCGAACTAAGGAAAATGACTTAGTAGGAAAAATTTCTCAAAGAAATTAGAGAAGCCAAGAAGAGAAAGTTCAAGACAATCCATATAGCTAATCAATATCCAATATTCTACAAAGTGGAAGACATCTAAGAGAATAAATCCTATATATTTGTAGACGATGCAAGGGATTCTAACTCAATTAGCTGTCATCAATGTTAGTAGGAATTTATCTTAGTTTTTGCCACTTGGTGCTTAGTTTGAATCTCCTTAGGCTTGGCACATTAGTCAATGCCAACAAGGTTACTAGGGATCTTGTCCTAAAATATGGGCAAGCATCCTTTGGGTTTCCTTTCAAGGTGCCAACAAGGTTACTAGGGATCTTGTCCTAAAATATGGGCAAGCATCCTTTGGGTTTCCTTTCAAGGTTTTCCTTAGGGAAAAAAACTAGATCTGTGTCATGAATGATAGGTTTACTAGGGATGCTATACATGAATGAGGGGAAGCATCCATGCATTACCCATGATATTTTCTTTGAAAAGAAAATAGATTTAGAATCATAAATGTTAAATGGCTCATTCATAATAGGTTTTTTTAAATATTCTATTGAATGGATTTATGCCATGTGTTATGTAATGTTAGAGTAACATTGCACATCTCCCTTCTATTAGGTTATAAAATATGAAGTATAAAGGTTCTACAATTTTTACAATTTTTGTTTTGCTAGAATTAAAATATGCTATAAAACGATTTCTTAAAATTGTAGTTATGAATTGTTGATATCATCATTTTTAATGTCATAATGTATTCAACAATTTTGAATACGTTACTATAACTTCATTTTGCAATGTTAATAATTGATATCTACAATTCCATCCATCCAACATATCCATCCAACATAATTAGAATTAAGGCAAAAAATAAGTTAGTTCTCCTCCCCAACTTAAAAATTATGAATTCACCAAACATTTAAACTACAATATCAAACATGCCTACTTTAATGAAATAAATGTTATATTCACATTATAATATTTTTTAAATAATATATAAAATATAAATTTTATTTTTTCATATAATCATTGAACAATGTAAAACTATTTATAAAAACTATTTAATTTAATTTATAATTTTATGTAGTGATTACATCTCAATAATAAAAATGTCCTTTTGCTTCTTGTACTTTCTATTATCGAGAATAAACTCAATCATCATTAGTCATTATATTTCTTCTGCTAATTATTTACATAACTAGTTATCATTTTAAGTTGTTTGAATTTTTCAAATAACAAAGAGGTTCATTGTAATAATAAATATTATGTTTAAATTGTGGTTTGTGGTTGATAATTGGTTTTAGATATGAGATTAAGGTTAAATGTTATTTGTAATAACATTAATAATTTATTAATTCATCAAAACTATTAAGATTTAAGGATAAAATTTCCAATTTTTTGAAACATATAAATAAATTGTTAAATAAATCAATTATATTTTTACCAATATTTTTAATATACAATAAACCAAAAAATAAATAAATTCATAATCTAATTTTAATTGAAAAATATTTTTTTTTAACAACATGGTATTTTATTTAAAGATATTGATGATAGTTATTAATGTTTATTAACATCAACATTAATTTATTACCTTAAAAATGAAATGAATAACTTAGTTTTTTATAAAAAATTGTTTGTTTGCTAAAAAAAATTCATAAATCTTAATTATAATAAATTAAAATATAAAAAAAATCATTATTATAACACATGTTTCTCTCCCACATCTCAATGTCTCATTACTCATTCTTTATATATCTTAGCCATCCATAACTGTGATGGACTTCAATTATTTATCCAGAGTGATATAAAAAATAAATAAACAGGAGAAAAGCTTATATATAAATAATTTCTAGCAAATTGCACTGGACATGGTAGATAACTACAACGTTGTCTAAAAACACAGGGCTTTGCATTTTCTTGGCTGGAATGGGGCAACTCAGAAAAGGCAATGTTTTATAGAGCAACTATGTCATTACATTCTTGGAAGTTTGCCCCCACCTGGAATTTTGGTAGGATACATAGACAATTCTGCCATAAAAAAAAGTGTAAAGCTTTGATAGCTGCTTGTTACTTGTAAGCATAAAAATTTGAACAATGTATAAATTTACATAAGTCATGAAATGAAAGGTGAGTAAAAAAATTCACCATTGAGCATAGATGAACTGAAATTCGATGAAATGAAAGGTGAGTAAAAAAATTCACCATGAACTGAAATTCGAAAGGACGTGAAATGATATAACAAATAGGAAGTGATTTCTACGTCCAATGAATAGTCGTGTATAAACGTTTAACGTTTGGGAAAAGGTTAGCGCATTATATCGCAGTTTATGGCGTACCATGATTTAATAAAATGTGTATTAGTTCATTAGTAGCAGGTTTGTTGACTGTTGGATCTCAAGCTGCTTGAACTATCAATGACTAACAAACTTACTGTAGTTATATTAAATGATCTGCAACAAGGTTCACCATGAATGTCCGTAATGTCGATAGGTACTCAAAGAACTAAATCACGGCTGAATGTCTATCGTTAAAGTAGCTGTAGTTGCAACTTTGCATATTATGTTAGATAAAATACAGAAGATTGCATTTAAAACTTTTCTGCACAGTATGGATTGGATCCCGTCACGTTCTGGATCAGTTAATCATGATAGAACAACGATTTAGCAATTTTATGATTTAACAACAAAAAGGATCACGACTCACGAGCACAGCTTTTTGACAGATATGCTCTAGTACCTTTCAACAACTTGCAGACTGCAGTTCACAACGGCTATAACTAAAAAATTGACTGAAATTCTAGGTCTGGGAGGACTGATCTGAAATTTGAATGGTCGTAACAAAAATCGAAAGGACGTGAAATGATTTGACAAACGTAGTCATTTCTACGGCCAGGAAAAGCTGGCGCATTGATGGCAGGTATGGCGTATCATGATTTTATAAAATGTACTTTCGTACAACGAGTTTTGTGTACAACTCCAGTCCTTCCGTCCTCATTGAATGTATGTATATATCACGGCCAGGTGTTTCTCGTTAAAAGCGCTGCTTATTGCTCTAGACGTACGTGCATATTCTCTAAAGATAAAATATAGAAGATTGTATTTAAAACTCCTTTCGGAAAAAGAGTCCTCTGAGGATTGATGGCATTCGTATCGTCACATTTGCAGCGAGCCGGCGATCTCCATGGAATCTGGCGCAAAAATTGACAATTTGACTGTGAAAAATGTGATTTGGCTTCTATATGGTTAAAAAAAAATTATGAGAGAAGGCTCAATCTATTGTTAAAAAAAAATTGTAATTTTAACATTTTAACAAAGTTTTTATGACTAAAAATAATCCAAAATATAAAATGATTAACTAACTTTATAAAAATATATTTCCTTATGCTAATAAAATTTGAGAATCTCTAAAACTACCCAAAACCAAATTCAACAAATAAAATTATCATATATAATCTCATTGACTAAAGTTTGAAGACATACTTGCTCATTGTCTTTAGGATCTTAAAGGTCTACTTACAATTATATTACATATAAATTGTTTACTGCTTCAGAGTTTAAAAAATGATTTTTTCAAAATAATTTTGAATATATAATTTTTTTAAAAAGTAATCAAAGTTTTTTACAAATTATATAATTTCTTTAAAAAATTTCACTCAATAATTGTTTGGACACTTCTAGTTGGTTTGTGCATAAATTAAAAATCCCAAACAAATAATGGCGGCAATCTATAAAACTATATAGATAACAAAGAGATCTTTACAATAACATGAAACATGCAAAACATCACTATATATATATATGATGATAAATTAAAGATTCCAAACAAAAGTGGTGGCAATCTATATAAATTTGGATAACATGTTGAGAGAAATCAAACTTTTTGAAAATAATTGTATTTGAAAGAATTTGATGTTTTCAATATTTAATAAATATTAATTAAGATAAATTTATTTTATAAATACAATTTATAAAATCAAATATAATTAGTAAAAAGAATATTAAATTAATTTTTTTGAATTATGGTAATACTTTCTATGGTTTAAAAAAATTAAATTAGTAGGTATTTGGTGATGCTATACTTGTAATTGATTGACTTACATAAGTGAGTGTAATTGATTGACTTACATAAGTGAGTGCATATGGAGTAATAACTAATTATTATCATTTACCTTTTTTTATGATATTCTAAAAGGCTTATTATAGGAGCCTTAGAAAGACTTGTCTTGTGTGGTTTTGATTTTGATTTTGGTGTGTTTCTTGGAGCTTCCATTGCTCAGGAATATTGTAAACATAACCTTTATAACATAGTTGTAGTGATGCAACATCATAGAGAGTTCATGACTTCCAGGAATGCAATTTTTTTTAAAATAAAATTATGATTTTTTTCTTTTGAAAAAAAAATGAAGGCAACTTGGCTTTACAAATCCTGTTATATATAATAAAAACCACCAAGATATTAATTACAACATTAATATATCAAATAACTAGAGTATATTTACCTTTCATAACAAAACATATTCTTTAAGGGTATAGATATGTACATATTCCTGGTTAGAAGTCATTATTCCCCTCTTTACTTGTTGATTAGCTAGAAAATAATTGATAAGTATTCTAGATGTAGCACACACACATAGTCATGAAGCATGTAAATGATAATTTAAAAGACGATTAGACAAATAGGTTAAATCAACTATAAAATGGCCTTAATTCAAAGGGTGATTAGAAAAATAAGTATATTGTGCATTCCAATTAAACTATAACATGGCCATAGCAAACAAAATGTGCATTGAATTTAAAAGAGTCACAAAGTTCTAATATAGCAAACTACATAATAAATTATTTCCTAATGTCAATATGGAAGGACAAGAGACACATAGGGTTATATATAGACATATAGAGTTATATAGGAGATAATATTCTTGCAATTTAAAAGAATTTAAAAGACTATATTGACATAGAGAACACTACCAATTCATGGTGAAGACAAGAATTCCATAGGAAAAAAATTGTCTTTGAAGCTTGGCTTTACACATAAAAATGTACAATAATCAAATTTATGTCATATGTTAGTCAAATACAAACTCTTTTTTGCAAAAATCAAGAGAGACATCAAATTTGGGAAGAGCTTGTAAAGATATCTTGTGGCTAAATCAATTGAAGTAATCTTATTAGTTTCATTTTCTTTGGCCAAGGTTAGAATAGAAAAACCTCGGGGGTATGTCTCTTGGCCCTACAAGAGAGGTACCATAGAGGACAAAGAAGTAGATGACTTGAGCGTAAAATACCAACCAATCATAAGAATTCAAGGGAATGACTAATTAACCATTGAGTGAAAAAAAGGAAATTAGCAAATCAAATGGATCATAACAACTCAATATAAAATAAATCATTTAATAACATAGAGCGAGCTACAAGATGTCATTTCCCCATGTTTCATCTTCCTTGGCTAGTATCTTAGCTTGAATTAATGAGAAACAAGCTTATGTACAAAATTGAAAGTATTTATTTACAACTCAAATCAATGCCATTGAAATATTTGATGCTTTGTAGTAAGGAAAAATGTTTCACCCAATGAAACTTCTTGAAGAAATTAGAGAATCCAAGAAAAGTAAGTTCAAGACCATCCCTGGAGCTAATAAATATCCAAACTTATACAATTTAGAAGACATCTCAAGTGAAGAAATCGTATATATTCCTAAATATTGTAAGGAATTAGTTTGATACCTTGTCATAAATATTATTGGGATTTTTTCTTGTTTTATGTTATAAGTGCTTGGTTCAAATTTCCCTAGTCTAGGTGCACGAGTATATGCCAACAAGGTTATTAATGTTTCTCAAAAACATGAAGACACATCCGTTAGGTTTCCTTGCAAGGTTTTCCTTGGAAAACTAGTTTTTTTTTTAATTTATAGGGAGTGGACTTATGCCACTTGTCACACAATGTTCTTCATGTAATATTACACATCCAAACTAGTCGAATAAATTTCAAAGTAACACTTGAAGGTTATGGTTATCCTAAGGAGGCATAATAGTTCAGCTAGTCCCTTATTCTAGGTTCACTGAGATACATGTTCCATGACTCCTACTTGTAACATCAATGTAGTAAAAAATACCAAATATTTCTTTCAATTAAAGAGATTTGGAATGAATTTGTTCAACTATTCAAACTCTATGGCCAACTCTCACCGCGCTCAACGTTCTCCTCGATGTATATAAATAAAAGGAAACTACTATTAACAATAAATGCAACTTAACCTTCCCTAAAATCCTCATTGCAATTATTGACCACAAAGGCATTATTTAGAACATTAATAAATCATCCAAGGATTGGATCTCAAAGATCTCTAGTATATTTACCTTTCATTATAGAACATGAATGTCATATATCGATTTATAAAGCATATAAATATGCACATATTTCCTGTTTAGAACTCATTAGTAATCCCTAATTTACTTATGAATTAACTCGAAAATAATTGATAAGTACTCTTGACGTAGCACATACATAAATACATATCATCAATTGATAAGTACTCTTGACATAGCACATACATAAATACATATCATCATGAAGAATGTAGATGTTGGAATTCAAAGGATGCTTAGATAATCAAACAAATAGGCATACTGCACAGTCCAACTAAACTTTAACATAGCCTAAGAAAAGAGTATAACTCTATGCACATTTGTTATATGCATTGGATTAATAGGAGTCATATTTCTTCTAATATGTCCTACCTAGTAGTAAGTGATTTGGAGCAATATTCAAATTGCATATATAAATTCTTGACCAATGCCATTATTTCACAAGGATAAAGTTCTTGATGATGGAAAAAAATCAGTCCAATATAGAAGGATAATAGACACACAAGTTTATTTATAGGAGATAACATTCCTACAACAAAAGAGTATATTTACAGAATGAACCATACCAGTTCACAGTAAAAAATAAGAAGTTCATAAAAGATAAATTGTCTATTAAGCTTGAGCCTACAAATAGGAAATCTGCAATAATCAAATTCATGTTAAATGTTGATTAAATTGAAGATTCTCTTCAACACAAGTCTAAATGGAAGAAACTACTAAGACTACCCAAACTGAAAGACACACGATATACTCACAATTATTTCAAGGTTTCACGTGTCTTTGTTGCCAAGGTTAGGATGGAAAAACCTTGGGGGTCTATATTGTCCAACATGCAAGAAAGAGAAGACAAAGAAGTAGATCACTATCCTATATATTTGTAGACAACATAAGGTATTCTAACTCTATTAGGTTTCATCAATGTTACTAAGAATTTGTCTTATTTTTTCAATAGGTGTTTGCCGTTTTAATTTTCTTAGGCTAGGTTCACTGGTGTATGCCAACAAGGTTACTAGGGAGGTTGTTATAAAATATGGGAAAGCATTCTTGGGCTCCCAAGAAATTTTGTTTAAAACTAAAAAATATTTAGAATCATAAATGCTAAATGTCTCATCCATATTAAGTTTTTTAAAATATTATATTGAGTCTAGAGTTATGCCATGTGTCATGCAATGTTAGAGTAACATTATACATCTCCCTTGCATTACACAATGTTAGAGTAACATTGTACACATTCCTTGCATTAAGTTATGGGGTATAAATGTTCTACAATTTTCACATTTTTTGCTTAGTCTCCATTGGAATCAACCATAAAAACTTTTTCTAAAATTGCAATTATAAATTGTTGATATTAGTTTTCAATGTCATAATGTATTCAACACTTTTGAATAACCTACTACAACCTAATTTTGCAATGTTAAAAATTGATATCTGCAATGTTAATAGTTTAATAATTTTAGGCTAAAAATACAAATTAAATCTTCCCCCACTTAAAAATTACCAATTCATAAAACATTTAAACTACACTATAAAAACTATAAAACATGCTTAGTTTAATTAAATAAATGTTATATTCACATTATATCATTTTTTTCCTGCACTTTCTTCTATACTTTCTTCTATAGACAATAAACTCAATCATTTTAAATCCTCATTATTTACATAGCCATTTGTCATTTTAAATTGCTTGAATTTTTTAAATAACAAAGAAATCCATTATAATAATAAGTATTATTTTTTAATTGTGATTAGTAATTTTTATTTGGTTTTATGTGTGAGGTTAAGGTTAAATGTTGTTGGCAATCATATTATTATTTTTTAATTCATTAAAATTATTAATTCATCAAAATTATTAAAATTTATGAAAAAAATTCCAATCTTCTAAAACATATAAATAAACAATCAATTTTTTTTAATAAAGCAATTAATTATTTACCAATCTTTTTAACCTACAATAAATCAAAATAATCAAATAAATTTCTAATCTAATTTAAATTGAAAGTATTTGTATTTCATCTTATGGTATTTTATTTTGATGATGATGATTGTATTATTACGATATTAATCAATTTTGATATATTACAATTTAAAAAAGAACCGAATTATTTGATTTTGTTTAGAATTTTATTTTTATGTTAATTTTGTTTTAAGAAAAGTATTCCTAAATCATAATTAAAATGAATTAAAAAGTTAAGAATATCTCCATCTAATTCATATATTCATTGTGATCAACAATACTTTAATATTTATAAAATTTAAAATGATTTAAAAAATATATACAGATGAGCAAAGTTTTATGACAGATATGAGCAAAGTATTATGACATAGATGTATAATAACTTTTAGCGAATTGCAGTGTACATGGCACATAATTGCTTGTAAACATAAAAAAAATCAGTGAACTACAAATTTACATAAAACATAAATGAAAACTAAAGGTGAGTAAAAAAATTCAGCATTGGGAATGGGCAAAGATGAACTGAAATTCAAAAGGAAGTGAAATGATATAACAAAGGAGTGAAAGTGATTTGTATGTCGAATGAATAGTCATGTATGAACGAGCTTTGTTGTAATATTTCGCTTTTGTCTTTTTCTTTTTTATATTGTAATTATGTATCAGTTCCTGGCGAGGAGCTCAAGGACAAGGCCCCACCAGTGAACTTTGTAAATGCAATTATTTATTTCCTAGGTTGTAAATTTGAATGTTGACTTAGGAGACTTAGGACATGATGCAACTTGACGACAAGGGCACGAATCCACTAGGGGGGAGATGAGACTCGTAGGGTAACCACGAGAAACCAATGAGTAATAACGTTGGGTCATCCTAGTACTAGGCACTAGAGAAATAGTAAAATGAGTTACTATTTTCCAGATAGCAAATAATGGACTTCTATAATCTTCTCATTAAAATGAAAATAAAATTAATATTATAAACCTAAAATAAGATTTTAGCTCTTATCCTAATTATCTTAATTATGGTATAAGCACCAAAGAAGTCACCTATAAGTCTTTTAAATTACCTAAAGCTTTTCATATTAAAAGGACTATATTTATAATCACCTTAAGAAAAATAATGATTTGAAGAAAAGATCATACTTATTTATATAAATGTATTTCTATATAATATTTATAAATATATTGGTTTATAAATAAGGTTACACATTTTGAGAAATATATAAATTATGTAGGGAAAACAAAAAGATTATATATATATCTATATAGATATGGAAGCAAATATACTTTAAATGAATAATTATCAAACAACTAGTGTGGTGAGGAATTGAATGGCCACAGTCTCTTTACATAGAGTCGAGCCTCATCAAGAGAGAGGGTACCAATAGTGTAATGTAAAAAGAAAGTATGGAATTATTTTAATGACATTATTTTAGGAATCAAGACGTTTATGCATACGTAGTAACACACACCATCTAGAGGGGTGGTTGAGGAATTATTTTTGACACATGTATGAGAAAGCGTGGTAGAGGGCGCCAATTGTTCTTGACAAGGAGCCGAGCATCTTTTTAGAGTATTTGATTCTTCATCTGTCGGCCTCTCTTAAGAGACAAAGTCAAGATATCACAGGAAGCATTAATTTTAGTATTTTGACTAACAAGAGGGAGTAGCCTCAACCTTCTGTATATAAAGGAAAAGACGACTCCTTCAGTGAGACTGCTCTTAGATTTTAAGAGTGTTTGGTTATCGCATTGTTTTTTTTTTATTACATACTATTGAACTTTAAGGAAAGGAAAGGACCATGTTGGGGTGGATCACTTTTATGCTTATAAAAATTCATGAATTTAGATACTAGTATTTGCCTTTTGAGGGGAAAAAGTGAACGCCGGTAGGAAAAGAGCAAAGTTTGTAACAATCTTAGATTAGAAAGACATAGGCACTCAACCCATAACAAAAAAGAATGTTAAGTTCATCAACACAGTGAGCCAACTGCAATTGCTTTTCTCACAATCTCTGTAGTAGTAAGCTCAACAATATAGATTACTACTATATCTAGAATATATAAGCAATTTGAAAAAATATGTAAGTTATATCTCATTTAGACTAAGAGACTCAATGATTCTTTGTTAATTGGTAAGTGTGTAGTTGTGATATGTCCATATATGTTTCTCCTTTAAAATATATAGTACAATATTATTATATTATGTAGCTTAATGTAAATGTAGAGATACTTTGACTTGTATTGAAATGCATGCATTCTGGATTTGTAAAAATGCACAAAGTGATCCCCATCACAATTGAAATCAGTGTCCCTAAGGCCCGGAAAGGAGGTCCATACCATTTCAAAGCAAACAAATTGTTATGTGACCTAAAATTGACATTGTAGAGAAGGATATGCCAATGGTCTGAAAGAACCAAAAGAGATAGACATATATAGTAGAGAGAGTTGTGGATTGTATAAAAAATGGGCAATCACCCAAAATTGGTTAAACCAATGAGCAATATATGTTGGGAGCCACCCAACATATATTGTAGGTATACAAACAATTTTGTGGGAGAGCATAAACCACTTGGTGTTGATCTATCACATCTTGGAGACCTTCGTGAACTACATCCACTCTTTGAACAATAACCTTATTTCCCCGTAGTTTAATCAAATAATTTAAAGCACTTGCAACAATACATGGTTGATATGAAAAATATTGAATATATTCTAACAATGTAATTAAGAGTTTTTCCATGGATTTAGTAAGTAAAATTCAACATAAGCATATTGTTGCTACAACTTGTCTCTTGATTGAACAAATTTTGTTGTGGAACCATGTTTCTATTGTGTTTTAGCGAGTTTCTATCTTTAGATAGCTTGCATTTAACGTTAAGTGGGGAAGATCCAATCTAATGCTTTCTCTTCATAGCTTCTTAACCATCTTCAAGAGGGATGTTGTGCATAAGGCCAACCTTATGTTGATTCTCTAGTAAAGTGTGAATGATTGAGCTTGGTTAAACTCAATTTGTTCACTCACTTGACTATTAGGGTGGGCCTTGTGTAATCTAAGAAAGAAGTCCCCCACTTATTCAACAACCCTATCTCACCAATAGCATTAGTCGCGTCTAGGTTGCAACCAATATATACATGATGTAGTGCATAGAAATTATTAACATTGTAACCAACACAACAATTGGTTGTGATTCATGATAATTTCCCTGCCTTATTCAATGATAAATTCCCACATTTAGGTCTTAACACCTCTAAGATAAAGAAATCATGCCAGAAAATGTCACCTAGGAAATTAATCCACATTATAATGAGTTCTCATATAACAAAAGGGGAGATTGGTCCCATGTTGTTCATTGCACAAAAGACATTTGTTATCAGTGTGTAAATGCGTCACTCTTGATAGTGTGTGCCTTAACTTTATGGTTTTCAAAATTTGGATCTTTATGTGAACTCACTCTTATTGGTACTTATGGTTGTTAAGTACTAACATTAGTTTTATGATGCACACTAAACAAATTAGGATAAAGCTTCCTCATCTCTGATTAGAATTCCTAGGTGTCATCATCTGTATAGTAGTGCTGTCATCGGACTTTGACCCAGTCTATTACTCTGTTCTGCAAGTTTTATTGGCCAACAAGTGCAAGATGTAGTGATGTGCATTATCTAATCAATCAGTTCTTTATGAAGAGCATAGGTCGTATCACCCCCTTTTATTGTCATTTAGTTCTTGAAAGGAATCCCTTTAAAGTGCTCTATAAATGGTTTGGATTTTACTCAAAGACAATATGAGTGTAGTTTTGTAGTGGTTTCCAAATTTTATAAATTAATAATCTTTATTCCTTTAGGATTTGATATTTTTTTGCAACACATCTTCATTATTGCATGAATAGATACATGGATTTCCCATTGCCATTCCCCCCATCAATTCTAGGAGGGAGCGTAATGTATAGATACTCATGTAGAGATATTCGCACCAAAGCTTGTAACTAAATAAAACACCTATGCAATATGAAACAAATGACACTAGTGCAGATCATATTTGTTTAGGAATGAGAATAGCAAAATACTATAGGCCCCTTGATGCTCTTAAATATGACTATGCATTCAAGAATCCATATTGTAATGTACGCATTAAGGATCCATATTGAAATGCCCACCCGAAGGTTCCATATTGTAATTGGCTCAACATTTTAAATATGATCACCTTCGTGTGAGTGTATCAGTGTGCACAAGTCTATATGACAAGTGCAAATGGATATATACTACACCAGTGCTAACACACTAAGGTAAAAGAAACCTACACAAAAACCTCCATTCAGTGAGAATTTTTAATTTATAAGTAACCTCTTGAAATGTTTATGCGACCATTAGTAGAGAATTTTATAAATGTGAATTTGATCATTTTGGTCAATCTTCTATGAGTAATTTGTTTTCAATCAATACAATTAATTGAAAAAAATAGCCATTGTCATAGATAGGTACTAATAACAAAGAAAGAGGAATTAAAAAAAAAGTCTTTAGTAACCATTGACCATACATTAGGTATAACCCATAACTGAAAACATGACCTTTCAACCATTCATATTATTACACTTCAACATCAACATTTCTATTTACTAATAAAGTACACGTTTCAATAATTATAAAAGTACAGTCATTATGAAGAACACGAACAAATCTAAATCACTCATCGAGAGAAGCAAGGTGATGTACAACCCAATATGGGGGAGACTTCTTTACCCAGTTGTGGAACCATGTTTCTATTTTGTTTTAGTGAGTTTCTATCTTTAGATAGCTTGCATTTAACATTAAGTGGGGAAGATCCAGTCTAATGCTTTCTCTTCATGGCTTCTTAACCATCTTCAAGGAGGATGTTGTGCATCAGGCCAACCTTATGTTGACCCTCTCACTTCTTTTCAACTATGGTCAACCATGCTTTGTAATTGGATATACACACACCAACTCTCACTTGTATTTGCATTAGGTGTTTATAAACTTAGCCTTATCTTATATTCAAGCTTCCTTTTGAGTTTCTCTCTATGATATGCACTTGTGATGAGTATCCATAAAACCATGTCACTATTGTATTTGAGCACACTTGGTCATATTCAAGCTCTTTCAAATATATGGAGTTGGATTTCTCATTGTCACTTCAAGTACAATTGATTTTATTTGATGTGGGTATTCCAAGCTCTTCCTAGATGATTTTATTGGACTGTCTCTTAGTAGATGTGTAGTATCACAAGGTTAGATATTACTGCCCTCCTTTATTGGATGAGCATGTTAGCAATTGTTGTGACCATAACCCTTTCAATGTCCTTAGCTAACTACATTTTGTGAGGTTCCAAATTCCATTGCTGTGACTACTCTAAGGACTTAGCATTGCACATAAGCACAAACAACCAATGCCAAAATATTATGCCCTCATCATTCACATAATTTCAAAGATGGCCAAAGAATATTATATTTATGAAATGTATGAAGAAATAAACTTGATGTCAAAGATGGGCAAATGCATTTACTATTGGCATAACATCAAGTCATATTTACACAAGTTCCGGACAAGCTAAGAATCGACTAAAAACATCAAAGATCATATGTTAACATCGACCACACTTCAATTTTATGTGTTGACCAATGAACCATTTGTCATACCGACCAAAATGATAATCGACCACATGCTGGAATCGGCCAGAGGACCATCAACCCCGACAACTATGTAACAAGTAGATTGACCTACAATAAGGAAACCGAATAGTCAATCAATTTCCATTGACTTATTTGGTCTTAAAAAGTTCCAACCGATGGACCACAATTACCAATCTCATATTGGGGTTCAGGGCAACCGACCACAACTTTTGAAGCATGATTGAACTGAGACCTTATGAAAGTGAAAATGAAAATTAATTTGTTCAGGTCATTGTATGTATGTCGATCTATTGAACACACAAATAAATAGTCGGTCAGCTTCCACATATGTTTAAAGGTTGATGCCGTCGATTGATGTTGATAAGGTTGACTGGCTAGATGTTTGACTCATAATGAAACTTTGAATATATTCTTTGTCGGCATTCAACATGGTAGAAGAAAGCAAGTCAGAAAATTTCATTGGTCAATATAAATGTTGGTCGGATTTCTTCACTCCTTTGGCCACCTCTCATCGACTTGGCAGATAATGAAGTTTCCCACAATTCGTCTATAGTTGCTGACTGCACCACTTAGTATTAGCCAATTGCACCCATCGACTGTATATCATTTGTTTTTTTCCAAGGTTTTGACTCATCTTTTCTGGTCAGGGTAAGTGTTGGTCGACTGCACCCTGTCGACTGATCTTTTCGGGTTGAAAACTTCCATCGTTGGATAAGCAATCATAAGGCATCATTTGTTTGCATAAAACACATCTGTTTGAACCATGGATTTTTGACTTGTTGGGTCAGAGCACTACTCATATGGAGATTGGTTGGCATCCATCGGAGCATGCCATATTAATTCGACCTATGAATCGATTTATATTGAAGTAATACAAAGGATGATTATAGCCAGATGATAAAATGTGTTGCCGACTGCAACAATTAGTTGACTCATCGACCATCACATTTCTTGATGGAGTCAGATATCATAGATGGTGACAAGAAGTCGACAGAACTCTAAGTTGGTTGATAAAAGTTGCCCCGTCGACATGAATTGGTCGACCTTATGGTCATTATTATTAAAAGTTGTCGACATTGTATTTTTATTTTGTAAACTATGGTAGGTTCGATGAGTCATTCTATTGTAAATATGGTCGATGTAGTTGTGTCGATACTAATTAGTCGAGAGTCATCTTCAATTTATTATAGTATGGTCGATATTTAACATGGTTGGGTCACTACCTTATTAAAAATATAGTTGAGGCTATAGTTTGTAAATTTCGGTCAACTTTGTAAATTATGGATATGGTTGGTATTACTGTTTGGTCGACATATTGCATACGTTGGTCGAGGTTGTTGTCTCGATGTCGCTCGTGCAGTTATTATTTGTTTGGCTATGTCGATGAACTTGTTGGAAGGAATTGTTGTGGTTTGTGAAGAGTGCGACATTTATTTACGACTATTGCATATTGAGTCGATCAACCATTAATTTATTATGAATCTAACCCATATATCTCATTGTCTACTAAAGAATAAATATCAAGCCAACAATTGAAAAAAAAAAGAAAAAAATGTGTGTATGATCTAGAAGTCTTCCTATACTTGTCGCGTCTGGGCCGCCTATGGTTTGGTTCTTACCATGCTATGGCACAACTTCTATTTGAAGTTTGTTGGAGTTGCATTTGGTGGTTAATAGGGGCTAAGGGCTTAGCCCTTGACCCTAAACCATGCCATATGGTTTTGGAGCAGTTAGGATGATATATCCACTATATGACTTGGCAAGGAATTTGGTTATGGTGTTGAACATCTTTGGTGCTTAGTCTTGGTGGAAGCACTATCTTTGGTGCTAGATTCAACAAATATTCGCCATTTGAATCATGCACATTAAAATGACTTTGGCGGCTGGCCACATTTAGTGGACGTTGAAATAACGCTTCCGATGGCACTGATCCCATGGTTATAGACCATATGTTATATTTGATGGTGATTTTCGGGGTTGGTCACACTTAGCACCATTTGGTTGTTTCTTACTGAGTATGCCAAAGTTTGATGGATGTTGGAACAATATACCATGGCGGTGGTTTTCAATGGACTTATTTAGGCAATGGTTATGTTTATTTCCATGAGAAGTGGGGGTGGTTAGGACCACCATGGTGCTATATAAGAATGCTTACCAAGAGCCAACTCAACAGGGAAGACAAGTCACAATGTAAGACACAGGTACATTATAACAAGTACATTATTAGTAGTCCTTTTGATGTTGTGAAAACAAGGTTAATGGCTTAAAGTAGATCTGTTGAAACATGTGAGGTCAAATACAAGTACATGTTTCATGCACTTAGAATAGCTTTTGCAGAACAGTGATTGTTAGCCTTGTGGAAGGGATTGATTCCAAGGATGATCAAAATACCTCAAGGATAGGCTATCATGTGGGTAGTGGCAAACCAAGTCAATGGTTTACATCAAAGAAGATACTTGCACCATGATCATGCTTAGATCTTTCAGCCATTCATATTTAAGTGAGAACTTAATGATAATTTCATTAGGATGATGCATAGTATACCATTTTTATTTTTAAGACATGCCTAGGGAAACTAAATGGGCTACCTTTTGTATCAAGCCTTGTTTTTTTAACATAATAAAAAATTCTGCATTGATATTGCTTTAGTTTGGGAATTTCTTTTGTCACCAAGTAGTATTCATAGGCCATAGACCATGCACACATAATTCTCATGTGGAAGAATTGTTAAACAAGCCTACTCATATTCTTTTGAGATGATGATTGAAAGCTTTGGCGAGATTAAGCAAAAACTCATTTGATCAAATGTGGTTGTTTTCTTGGAGATTTAGCAAATAATGAAATGATTCACGAGATTTTCTTGGTTGATAATCCTTAAAACACAATGCTTTATATACTTTTAGATGAGATTTTCTTTTCTTGATTCATTTGATTATATGCTTTATCGACGAAACATAAAATTTATTACAAATAGTTGAGTTTTTATGGAACCCAAAAAAATCCAATATGAGAAGGTGTGATCCAAAATGTACTAAAATGCCAAGTTTAATATCAAGAGAAGAAAAAACAAACAACTAAGTGAGTAAGCCAAAAAAAAAAAAGCCAAGAATTAAAGAAAATCAAAATTGCAAAATAACTCAATTTAATAATTTAAAAATGTTTTAATTAATCAAAAAAATTAAAAAAACTATTAAACTTTATTAAATTCATAATATAATGTCCACATGCTAAAATATTATTCATTATATTTGTTTGAACAAACTAATCATATATTTTTAGAAATATGAAAACCTAATAAGTTCATACTAATTTTTATTCAAAAATGAAAAGTCAATCTTGATTTTTAGTGTATTGAATATGAAAAATAAGCTTTACTAATTGAATACCAAATGAAATATTTAGAAATTTTAGTTTATAAGTTTTTTTTCAATAAATCTCTATTGTTCTTATATATATATCTAAATAAAAGTTTAGTTACTCAAATATTATAATATGTTTATTTTTTTATTATGTATATCTTAAAAATAATTTATTTATTTAAATAATATTTGAAATTTAGAAAAAATGATTGAATTTTAATTATTAATAATTATAAATATTATAATTGTTTAATTACTTGATTAATATTTGAAATTTAGAAACGAATACTAATTATGAATATTATAATATGATGAAGTTCTTATATCTAAAAATTTAGTTACTTAAATCATATTTTAAATTTAGAAACGGTGTTTGAATTTTAATGAATAACATTTATAATATGAATAAGTTCTTATTATGTATGTATATCTAAGTTGTCGGTGTATGAGGCTAAATGTACATAAAGGTTCAATCAATTATAAAATAGAATTTATATTTAAAAAAAGCATAAAATTAAATTTAAAATTTCACAATATTTAATTTAATATAATTTTTTCAAACAACTTTACAAAACTTTATAGAAATAGTTTCAAATTTTTAAAACTAATTAAAAGTCAAAAGAAATTGACAGTTAGTGGATTACAATATGCCTGCTTTGGCAGATATAATAAGTTAAACCTATGTTGTAATAATATTACTTTTAATAACTTCATTAAACAAAATACTTAATAAGTTAAACCTATGTTATAATAACAGGCGTGGCTTTGGAAAGAGGTGGAGCGACTCGACTTCGACAACTCAACCCTGACAAGTTCTGGGTTCGACATGACCTAGACGGCTTCTGAATTCGACACATTCGCTGCACTTCGACAGGTTTGGCTACTTTCGACAGTTTCACAACATCACTTGTAGCGTCGATATGCAACTGTTAAGTCTCGAATAATGTTGTTGATGGTGGTAGGTTTACACGTGGTAGGCTTAAGTTATCATAACACGCTTTTCATGCATGCCAAGAACTTGGTCGCAGGACCTTCGGTGTTGTTTACTGTGGTAAGCACAGGGAGGAATATCACTTGCTATGGGAGGAGATAGACTGACCAGTCTTTGGAAATAATTACCCGACCATATTTTACAGACTCGACTAGTTTCACGATCTACCAAATACTAGGCATTAACCATATGAAAGCATAGACCGACCAAAGTATTGACTTGTCGAAAAAAATTATAGATCGAACATAATGAAAATATTAACCAATCAAAGTATCAACCAAATGCATCAACCTCATTTTAGCTTGTGACTGGTCGACCGACCATAAGCATAATTAGATAGTATTTGGTCCCAACCCAAACAAATTAGTGGCAAGAAGAGTTGACCATTGAAGTCATATATCTTAAATTTCAAGCAATATATATATTCTTCCATCGTGTAGGCATATTTTTTCCCTGACGAAGCTTCATCAAAACATCTTTTTGTCATTGACATAAATAACTGCCATACTAGTTGGTTTTTTAGTCGACGGATCACAAAATGTTTGTTTGCTTGGTCGATTACTCAACTTCCAGTGAACAACCTTCATTAAACAAATGGTGCGTTTATGCTGAATTATTAGATTACATAAAGAAGAACTAACAGCTTCTTACTCGTTACACTGCTCTAGTTGACCAGTAGTCATCCCTGACTAGAGGTTAGCTCTGACTGCAGGTTAGCTCTGTCTGGTGATTCTCCATCAAACCAATAGCTTCGATAATAAGAAAAATATGGATGCGATATACTTTCTTTGGCACTCAGCAAATGTATGAAGGTTGACGGGATGCATAGATGAACGTGGATATTCGATCGATTCCTTTCACCAAGGCACGACTGCTTTGGTCGCCAGCTACGTGACTACTCCATTTTCCATATATACAGTTGCTCCTTCACCTTACGAACTTTGCTTGGTCGACTATTCACTCCCATATCATCATCTATCTCTTGTCGTGATCACCCAAGAGCGATTAGAGTCCTCTATGACTTATCCGACATGTGATATTCTAATTTTTTTTTCACGATATAGCATAAGGATTCATGATTTTGAGATTTCATCCATGTCGGAAATCTCGACAGGCTCATCCTCGACCGACCAACAATTTCGACTGGTTCATCTTTGACAGGCTCGTCCTCGACCGGCCAGCAATTTTGACTGTGTAAAGATGATTGACATTTCCACCAGCATGAGAGGAGACAAAAAGGAGAGATAAATCCCCAGAAATAGAAAATGTATTGTGGCTAAAATAATCCCCATAAAAAGAAAATGTGCAACAGCTTTTTCCAAGTCGGAGGTCGATGGGTGAAAAGTCATGCTGCACTGGTTGACTACCTCCATGTCGTTGATCAACTGCAAATACCAATCGGTCGACTATTGCAACGCCAACCGACCAGCCTACCACGACCCAATATTGTCGATAGTAACTCCGACTAGTCGGTCATTGATCGACCATTTTGCAGTTGACGCTTGGCGACTAAATGATTATGTAGCCATGCATAAAAATGTTGGTCGGCTAAAACTCTAGACCCAGCGATTGATGAATATTAAATACATATATGGTCGACGCATTGCTATATTTTGATCAATTATCTTCCAGTCGGTTGCCTCGAGCATGGCACATGATTTTCAATAGCATGTGTGTGGTCGAATATTTTGACAGAATTCTAGTCTCAGGTGGAAGTCGACTGTAAGGACCATCATGTTGCATAGGTCAACTTGCAGACTAAAATCATCGTCTAGTTCATCATTGTATCAATGCTTGATAGTTACATAAAGTTGTTGATGTATATGTAACTTCGGAATGTATTTCACATATATGTATATTGTATTCCTATAGAGATGTTATTATTCCTCTATACGGAAGTGGTTGTATTCCTATAGAGATGTTATTATTCCTCTATACGAAAGTGTCGTCATTAATATTGTAAGTGTCGTAACTTATACTTGATGGGTTATTAGACCACCTTGTTGGGGTCGGCCTTGTATAAGTCATGTGGGTCAAAGGGTTATTAGACCACCCTATTGGGGGTCGGCCATGTGGTTCAAAGGGTTATTAGACCAACCTAGTGGGGGCCGGCCCAGTCAGCATTATGTTAAGTGGTTAAGTTGAGGCCGACCTAGTTGAGTAAAGGTCAAGTCAAGTTAGTGTATAAATGGAGAGTGTGTCTCTCTCATTTTACACATTCTATTCTCTCACTCACACTTGGGAGAGTGGCGCACTTGTGGAGGAGGCGGCTCTGCTGCTAGGAGAAGACTATCTCTTGTATTCTGGTTGTATCATTGCTCTATCTATCTCTGAGGAAGTTATTGGGGTTTTTCACCTTTATGGTTTTCCCCAAGTAAACTCTGTGTCTCTTGTGTGCTTGCATTATTGTGTCCATGATTGATATGCTGTAGATTTGCTGTACATGTTGTTCTCTCAGTTAAGATCCTAGATCAGATTGAAGTAAATTCTGAAAATTTAACATGGTCTCAGAGCTAGCCTGAAAGAAGGCATGATATGGCATGTATGACACTTGTTACACTCACGATGCTAGGGCTTGATATAGCAAAAAATAGTCATCGTAGCACTTTCACTATAAATCCGTTTTGGAAAAGGTTTCGGATCTGAAACTTTTACAGGTCGAAGATCAGATCCAAATGTACCTTGTGTCCAAAGGACAACCTCTAATTTGTTGTACTTTGTGATTTATGATCTATACAATATAGGGTTTCTGCCTCTTCTAGATCTGAGTCAAAATCAACTGACCTTGGAAAAAAGGTCATAACTTGGGCTAGGAAGCTCCAAATGAAATTTCGTAAAAAGTAACAGGTAGTACACAGACTCTACTATCTCAGGAAAAATTTTTAGAGGCCGACGATGAACCAATGACACGTGTCACTCCGTACAAGTTCGCTCTCCTGTATTATCCCATAAATAGGTCATGTTGCGACACTTGGCATAACTCTCTCTCAGAGAATCCAATTGAGGTCAGACCTATCGAGATGGAAAGATAACAGGTCGGGTGATCTCAAGAAAAAATTTCAGACCCTGTGGATCAAAAAGTTCGGAGTTACACCAGAAACAATCAGGTACGTATTTCTGTCAAATCAGAATTATTTTTGAGCACCTTCATTCATGGCTTCCGGAATTTAGGGCTTCGAAGAAAGTTGGAATTTTTGTAATCAGAGACCACGGCTGAATGATACTCATCAAAATCAAAATTTAGAGACCAAGATCATAATTTTTGGTTGGGCAGAAGGCCGGGCTTGATCAGACCCTAGTTCGGGACTTTGATCAGAAAAGTGGAAAATTAGGGCTTTTGCAAAAATGGGAATTTTTGAAATCTGTGACCACGACTTGAAGCTCCTCATAAAAATAGAAGCTTAGAGCTTTGGATCAAATCTTTTGATTGGGTAGAAGAGTGGGATTCATCAAACCCTAGTTCGAGTTCATGTCTAGTGAATCCGAAAGTTTCAAAGGCAAAATTGAGGAGTGAAACTTTGCAGTTTTCAAATTCTGAATATACCAGCTTGATCAGCTTATCAAGACGCATATTTCTATCCTTTCGGAAGTTTGAAATTCAAAGTTTGAATTTTTGGGATTTCTTTGACAAACCCTATTACAACTCTAGATCCAGTTCCTGCAAATCAAGTGGATTGGGTTAATCCTAGAAGAGGATGGATTGGTCACCTGCATAAGTGAAGAAGTTCCTGTTTCAGAGGGAGATGAGGCTAAGGCCTTCCATAAGAAGATTACAAGCAATCTTGATAGGTATGGCTTACAGGTATGTTTCGAATTCTGTTCATGGTTAAGTTTATGATATGTTTGTCTTCATATCATTACTGTACAATCTTGATTAATTACTATACTTGTCGTATTACCTTAATAGAAGATATTCATTGATTAAGGTTTTGACACTTATGATTGTACTAATGCATTGTGATGTTGTATGAGATTTATGTTGTTTGCTAACATAAAAGGTACACTAAGAAAGACAAATCATGTTCTACTTCAAGAACATATGATCATGGTGACATGAAGACAAAGATTCATCCATTGTCGTGGATCACATAGCAGATCTACTTACAAGGTATGTATAACTTGGTTCTACAATGGTTAACTTATGAGACATGCAAGTTACTAGCACAAGTCACTGAAGAGAACTAGAAGACATTATGCGGGTATGTTAGACATAACTAGCTAGCATGCTAATCCAGGTATGTTTTCCTATATCAAGCTAGAATCCTACCTTGTGTTAGGATCTTATATTGTTGTGTTGTTGATAGTGATTATTCATGAAGTTATAGGTTTGAATAGTCATGGTTTTATGCATACTATATCTCTTATCTTGACTGATGATTTAACTAAACAGAAGAGTCCTATATAAACCATTAACGCTAATGCTTATTATTTCTGTTTGAAATAATCATGACTATACATGCTTGAGATTATTGTGTTTTGATAATATTAAGATTATACTAATGAATATTTGATTATATATGAGACCTCAAGGATAACAAAATGATGATACTAACAAGCATGCATAGGGATCAAGAATGAATATAAGTTCAAGAATAGGTAATCCAGGAAGCAAAGATCAAGAGGGAGTACACTCCAGTTGTTTCTGCAAGGATGCAGATATTCAGAGGGAGTTGACCATCTCTCTACAGTCCACAACAGAAAGGTGTAGAAGAAGCTACTTCAGATTAGGACTCGAACAGCTCCTGCAAGGAAGCAAAGACTCAGAGCGAGTCCACCCAACAAACAAACAAAGATAAGTATTTTAATTATCATTTCTTGCATATTTGTTTGTTTAAATAAAATTGTTCAATGATGCATATGCTCATATTCCTAGACTTAGGATATGTATTGTGCATATTAGAATGATTGCATTAATGAACCGTATACTACTAATATGCATGCGATGGGTAAGTGGCCTATGGCATTGTACAACATTCCATTGCTACTTATCTAGAATAAAACCTCTTTGCTGACATGTTGGGAGTTGTGCACACTCTTAACAATGTTCTGGTAAAGATTGGAAGGCATCTAGAAAGTTATGGAATATGGATAAATGTTGTATTGAAGCATTGGCTAAGATAATTGCATGACATATTTCTTAATGTGTAAGAATTTGTTCTGAAAACTATGAGATATTTCTAATCATGCAATTTAACTTGTTTTGTAGGAAAGATCGTATACCATCACCTACAAAAGAAGGACTACAACATTTGTTCCAGTAACAAAGGTATCTATTGAAGATATTGAAGTTCCCAAGATTTGGGATGAAGTAATGGAAGAATGCCATGATCCATCGATCATGAAGAATGATGTTTGGAATGTAGTCCCAAGACCTGAAGGGAAGTTTGTTATGACCTCCAAATGGATCTATCAGATCAAGCATGTTGCAGATGGCAGCATAGAGAAATAGAAAAGTGATGAAATAGAACATACACCAGATGAATTTCAAGACAGCTTTCTTGAATGGTGTAGTTGAAAAAGAAGTATATGTGGAGCAGCCACTTGGTATGGTAGGATGGACGGTTTCCTATCTAGTTTGGGCTTTACCAAGAATAAAGCGGATTCCAACCTTTACTACAAGGTTGAGGAAGGAGATCCAGTGATACTACTTTTGTATGTGGATAACCTGTTTGTTATAGGTGAATATAGATTGATTGCCGACACACAGCGAAAGCTTGCTGCCGAGTTCGAGATAAAGAACTTGGGGATGATACACTATTTGTTTTTGGCATGGAGGTGTGGCAGAGTGCAGATGGAATCTTCCTTGGACAAGGGAAGTATGCAGTAGAGATCCTGAAGAGGTTTGGGATGATGGATTGCAAGGCCATGGCCACACCTATGGCATCGAATTTGAAGCTTCTTTGTGATGCTCCATCTGAGCCGGTTGATGTCTCTATGTATTGTCAGATGATTGGGTCCTTGATGTACCTGACGAACACAAGACCAGATATTTGCTTTGCGGTGAACACATTGAGCCAGTTCCTAACGGATCCGAGCAGTGTTCACCTGGTTGCTGTAAAGCATGTTCTGAGGTACCTGAAGGGTACAGTGGATTATGGGCTCAAGTATGAAGCGAATCAAAAGTTTAACCTGCAGGGTTATGTTGATTCAGATTGGGCTTGCAGTGCTGCAGATAGGAAGAGCACATCTGGGTGTTGCTTCAGTATGGGATCAGGTGTGATCTCTTGGTTTAGCAGGAAGCAGTCCTGCGTAGCACTGAGTACAGCTGAGGCAGAGTATGTTGCAGTCTGTTCAGCTAGTTGTAGGGTAGTATGGCTACGAAAGCTATTGTCTGAGTTATTTGATCTCCTGTTGGATGCTACTGGTATCTTCTGCGATAACCAGAGTTGTGTGAAGCTGTCTGAGAACCCAGTGTTTCATGACAGGTCGAAACACATAGAGATCAAATATCACTATATCAGGGATATGGTGCAGAGAGGAGCTGTGAAGCTCCTGTATGTTGCGATGGACGAGCAGATTGCAGATGTGCTGACGAGGCCACTAGCCAGGGTGAAGTTCGAGTACTTCAGGGAGAGGCTTGGTGTTCTTCAGATCGAGGACACTTCGAGGAAGAAGTGATGGACACATTTGCTGAATCCATTCCAAGCATGTTGGAAGGAGGATCCTTCACATGGTTGTGGATTTAAGTGCTGGATGATGAGCATCAGGATAATGTTTTAGTTTCTGCTGGATATGATCAGTCGGATCATTTATACGTATGTATGCATCGTGTTGGATGCTGGATATGATCAGTTAGATCATTTATATGTATGCATGCATCATGTTGGATGCTCGATATGATCAGTTGGATCATTTATATGTATGCATGCATCATGTTGGATGCTGGATATGATCAGTTGGATCATTTATATGTATGTATGCATCATGTTGGATGCTGGATATGATCAGTTGGATCATTTGTATGTATTTTGTATATGCATCATGTTGGATGCTTGGACCATGTATCTGTATATGTATCAGGTGCATACATTGTATGATCAGGTGGATCATGTATGGTGATATGTATCATGTATTTGTATTTGTATCAGGTGGATACATTGTATGATCAGGTGGATCATGTATGATGATATGTATCAGGTAGATACTTGATATGCATCAGGTAGATGCATGATATGATCAGGATGATCGTGGATGATGAGCTTCAAGATGTTGCTCTAGATGACATGCAGCAGGATGTTGCAGTGATGATGACCAAGATGATCATGTGTACATCAGGATGATGCATGGTGAGTATCAGGTGGATACTCTATGGCCGTGGATCAGGTTGTGCAGATGAGCATGTCTGGGAGATCCTATAGGTCAGAGTTGCGTACCCATAACAGCCTGGGATGCTCTTTCGAGACATTGCTCTGGGAGGACATGTAATTTGTGCCCTGGGAGATCTTCAGGTCGGAGTTGTGTACCCATAACATCCTGAGATGCTCTTGCGAGGCTTTGTCATATGGCATGTAATTTTCTCCTGGGAGATCTGGACAGGATGAAAAAGGCCTTAGATGCTTTAGCCAGGTTTTGCCATGACCACATGTAATTTGCTCCTGGGAGATCTGGACAGTATGAAAAAGGCCTCAGATGCTTCAGCCAGGTTTTGTGGTGGACCACATGTAATGTGCTCCTGGGAGATCCGACAGGTAGAGCTGTGTGCTCGTAATAGCCTGGGATGCTTCAGCCAGGTTTTCTGGTGAGATCACATGTAATGTGCTCCTGGGAGATCTGACAGGTAGAGCTGTGTGCTCGTAACAGCCTGGGATGCTTCAGCCAGGTTTTGTGATGGGTCACATGTAATGTGCTCCTGGGAGATCCGACAGGTAGAGCTGTGTGCTCGTAATAGCCTGGGATTTTGCAGCCAGGCTTTGTGATGCACATAATAAGTCCTGAGGATTCCATAGTATCGCCAGTGATGACGAAGACCTGCAGGTGGTGGGCTTACATCCAGTATGAAAAATGACTGGCTCTATAGAACTTCCTATGACGAGTAGATTCAGAGATTGATTGAGATAACAACAGCAGTGACGATGATGATGACTCGATGATGATTATCCAGTGATGATGATCCAGAGAAGATGACTTGTGCTAGAAGACCTGTGTCGAGAAATACCTTCCTAGTTAAGAGGGACTGTTGATATATATGTAACTTCGGAATGTATTTCACATATATGTATATTGTATTCCTATAGAGATGTTATTATTCCTCTATATGGAAGTTGTTGTATTCCTATAGAGATGTTATTATTCCTCTATACGGAAGTGTCGTCATTAATATTGTAAGTGTCGTAACTTATACTTGATGGGTTATTAGACCACCTTGTTGGGGTCGGCCTTGTATAAGTCATGTGGGTCAAAGGGTTATTAGACCACCCTAGTGGGGGTCAGCCCAATCGGCATTATGTTAAGTGGTTAAGTTGAGGCCGACCTAGTTGAGTAAAGGTCAAGTCAAGTTAGTGTATAAATAGAGAGTGTGTCTCTCTCATTTTACACATTCTATTCTCTCACTCACACTTGGGAGAGTGGCACACTTGTGGAGGAGGAGGCTCTGCTGCTAGGAGAAGACTATCTCTTGTATTCTGGTTGTATCTTTGCTCTATCTATCTCTGAGGAAGTTATTGGGGTTTTTCACCTTTATGGTTTTCCCTAAGTAAACTCTGTGTCTCTTGTGTGCTTGCATTATTGTGTCCATGATTGATATGCTGTAGATTTGGTGTACATGTTGTTCTCTCAGTTAAGATCCTAGATGAGATTGAAGTAAATTCTGAAAATTTAACAAAAGTGACAGTCGGTTGTCACTCTTTAGCAGTAGAAAGAGTCGATATAATGCACATAAGAAATATTTAATAGTTCCTTCTTGTTCAGCGACCAACCATTATACATTTTATAATATCCAGTCTTCATTAGCAGCGACGCATTGATTAAAAAAATAGTTATATTTTGAATAAAAAAATCACGCTATCGCGACGAATATAAAGAACTTATGCCAGTCGAATGCTTGTTAATTTTAATAAAATAAAATTGACTTACCTCCATTTTGCTAAAAATTTGGATGAATCTCACTCTTATCTTAATGACTATGCAGGTAATTAAGGCGGCCAATGTCTTCCTTTCGGAAATTACGACAAAAAGAAAGGCTTCATCAAACAATGACAAAATAGTTTTCACGCCATATCATAAAATTACATAGAAGAGAATAGACACAAAATTCATTATCGGTTAAAGCCAAATGCAATGCAGAATAATCGAATCGGCCCTTCTACTGAGCTTCCTTAACTTTGGTTGGATCAACCCTAAAAATTCAATAGATAAACTGCCCACGTGCCACGATCGTCATTTCAAGAATATTGTAATATGGAACTCCATTATTGAATGTCAACAATACCATTTTGATAGTTAAATGGTCGACATGCTGAAGGCCCACATGATTGCGCGAAAACGTTGGCTGCATTTATAGCTCGATCTACAGAGCTTGCTGCCTTCCATCACGGAGTACAGACAGAACCGCCAGACTGCCACATCCCGATTCCCGACTCCCATAAGTGGACAGATGGAATTCGATTTCCCCGCTACAAATTTCAAGGCAATATATCGACCTCTGCCTTTGTCAAACTTTGTAATTTGCCAAAAAAATATTGCTATTGCTATTGTCGAACCGGAACCTGTCGAGATTGTTCACTACGTCTACATCTGCAGATTGCTATTGCGTGTGTGGGAATTTACTTTGTATTTCACGGTTCTCCGGACAAAGGCTCAACAATATTATTATAATGGCTCGCTTCCGAATTCCATCCATGTTTCCAATGGTCTGTCCGAGCTTCTGTTTAGTATAATTGATCTGGCATGTCGAGAATTTACAGAATCACGTCGTAGTAATGAATCATTTTCAGACTATTTGCAAGTAATGTTAGTTTAGGACGGTCGACATCGACAAGTACTGCTCCAGTTGACGATTTACAAGTCGACTCTAGTGCTGATGAATGCTCATAACTGCCATTTATTTAACTTCTTCGTGCAGCCTTCACGCATATTGCATGCACTTTCTTGGGCAGCGTCACCATGTACAAGCAATCTTTGTATTTTCTTGTAGGTTTATTTCCGCAGCACGTTATCGTCTAGGTTCGAGAACACAATAGGCTGGAGTGAGGAGATAGAAAGAGCTAAGAAGAAATTGGTGACAGAAATATGTGGGGCCAAAGCGGTAGAACACGCGGCATAGAACACGCGGCAGGATTCCATTCGCTCTATAAGCGAGGAATCTAATGACGTGGAAGGTTACGCTTCTCCGTGGTGAAACGCCTACGGTGTAATAAAGTCAAATAAAGAAGAGGCATATAGGATATGAATATAAAATGTGCATGTATATAATGACGATGGTTGGAAAATTTTACATAGGAAAATAAGTAGAAACTAAGATGTATTAACCTAAAAACATTCATTAAGTTGAATATTATTATGAGGTGTAGTTTACCAGAAATTATATACATAAGGAGGTAAATGATTTTGAAGTAGTCGAATGAAAATATTATATCTTACAGTAAGGGTGATGGTATAATTGCAATCAAATAGAATATATATATATATATATATATATTTATATATATTTTTGAATCCTTATATTATACTCCTTGTATTAGTTACATAATTATAGAAAGACTAAGTCCGATGGTTAAATGGGATAGATTTATTCCTTAATAAGTGTGAAGACATCAATATATATATATTGGAAATTGCAATCTATTTTGCACATGATACATGATATATATAGGTGAATTTTGATAATATATATATATATATATATATATTAGAAAAAAAATGGTTAAAAATATATATGTATAATGCATTATGAATCTACTTTTAAAGGTACTTATAAATTGTAAATTATGACACATATATATATCTGCTACTAGCAATATATGATTTAGTCAAAAGACAAATTGTGCTATATCATTGAGGAATAAGAGAAGACTTACACTTAGGTGATAATACAGTTTATTTTCTATAGAGTTGCATCATACCAATGTATCGAGGGAAAAGTAAGTTAAAAGAACCTTGATAATACACATAAGTTATATGAAACATTATAGTCTTTAAAGGGACTCATAACTGTAAAGATAATATATAATAGATTATAGATATCTATGTGAATTACACATGATTAATGCGAGGGTAAAAATGTAGTCTATGTCTCTTAATAAATAAGAGAGTGAAAGGGCCCTTGGAGGAGTGATTCTCTACCCTAGTGGTTTCGTTTCCGAGCTCAGGGGTGGTCTCTTGCCGGGAAAAAATACGTCGGACAGAGAACCTATGGTTGGGTGGAAAGTTGCAGTCATGTCTTTAGTTTCCTTTGGTCACACATCAGGCAGGTCATATTTTGAGTTAAGTATTGCATGCACATTGTACTTTTAATTAATTGATTATGTTGTTGTTGATGATGATGCTTACCTTAGTTAGATATTATAAATGTACCATTAAATTTCTTTGATGGATGTGAACCCATGGAAATGTGGCATAATGAAAGATTGTTGGATTAACTCAATACAATTTATAATTGGATGACTTAAGTGTATACCCTCCTATGGACTAAACTTATCAATTGTTAGGAGAATTGTTACCTCATATGTTTACTTGATAAGTGTCATCTATGTTGTGTTCATCCATGTTGAAAGCCATATGAATGCAGATCAATTGCATGATTGATGGCAGCCAAAGATCATAGAATGACGACGGGGTAAAGTTATAACAAATATTATGTATCTACAATTAGATAGTTGCTATCAACCATTTCTTTATCATGTAAAATGGATATTGTTTCTTATAACGTTCCAATTAGATACAGATTATGTTGTGTGACTATTGTCTTCCATATTGGATAACGTGTGCGATGGTGTGAAGATATTGGAAATATATAATTGATTATTATTTACGATTAGGATAACTACTATTAACCATCTCATAATATGATTATGGGGGAAAGAAGCATAGGGTTCACCTTTCATATTAAGATGTGATTGCGTAATTTGGTACATTGCTACACTAAGAATGTTAGTCATAGTTATACCTAATACAAAGACAGGGCATATTGGATCAGGTATTTGACAAATAGCTAACTTCTATATGTGTGTGAATCTCTTTAAAATTAAAATATGATAAATTGCTACAAAGTTTCGTTATGTTACTTCGTTGATATACAATCACTCAATAGGGTGATCACCATAGGTTGCATAGAATGATGACGAGTAATTATATGACAGGTGTCCAAGTTGGATCTCACTCGAATCCTTTTATTTGGTGTATATGGCTAAATGAGAAATTATTATTGTAGACTAATGTTACATTATTGCTCACATATCTAGAAGGTGCGACCTTGATGATAAAAATATTAGCCCATATAGATCTTCTTTATAAATCTTTGGCATCGATCTATATTGTGATTGTTGTCTTACCCATAAAGGAGCTTATGGTTTAGCCAAACAACTATGAATTAAGGTTAATTTCAATAAATGTTTTAGATGTTTAAATGTCATATAATTATTCTTGAAATGTTAAACAAATTTTTGCATATTATGGTAAATCTAATGACTATACTAATGTAATTCATTTTGATAGGGAGTTAAAACAAAGAAAAATTTTATACCCCATTTCCCTAAATATTAATGAAGAATTTGAGTATATTACATTTGTGTACCGAGACACCCGTCTCGGTAGGTAATCAAAGAGGTAAATCACCGCCGGGTATCTGCCCGTTAAATTAGTTGTTGTTGCATGTTCCGTTTGATAAAATCTAGATTATTGTAGTTACAACTTTTTCTGCACAGTATGGATTGGAACCATCACGTTCTGGATCAATTAATCATGATAAACAAATATGTAACAATTTTATGACTTACAAACAAAAGAAAGGATCACTGATGCATGATGGTGTGTAATAAGCATCTTGCAAAATGTTGCGGTATTGATATATCAATGTGATACTTATTGCAAATACTGTGTTGTGGGATGTTTATTGCACACAGCTCAAGAATTTGGTAAAAAAAAATCTCATTGGTAAAAATGATGGTTTTGATATTAGATACAGATGTTTTATAGTTTTCTTCATTTTTCTGACTGTTAGTATGAAATATAGACCATATTTGACGGCAAAATGATCATTTTGCCCATCAAATTCCAGCCCGATTTGCATATCACTAACATTACTTTTTTTAACTCGTAAGTTGTACCAAAAATAGAAAGAACCTGAAATGATTTGACAAATCATTTCTAGTTTCTAACCCATCTTTCAACGACTCGGAAAGGCCTATAGCCGGCGGATTGATGGCAGGTATGGCGTATCATGATTTTATAAAATGTACTTTCGTTCAACGATTTTTCTGTACAACTCCAGAGTCCAGTCCTTCCGTGACCCGTCCCCAGTGGATGTATGTATCAAATCAAAGAAGTAAATCACGGCCGAGTGTCTGTAGTTAAAAGCGTTGGTTGCTCTATACATACATGCTTTTTCTTTTTCCGTATAAAATATGGAAGATTGATGGTATTTAAAACTTTCAGGCACCTTATGGAATCGGACCTGTGTTTTCCAAAAAGAGTCTGGGTTGGAAGTTGAGGGGTAAAATGTTTGTTATGAACCATTTTTCTCATTAAATACTGCTTATATTTTATACTAATCGTCAGAAAAACGAAGAAAACTGTAAAACGTTTGTATTTATTGTCTAAATAGTCATTTTTAACTGATAAAATTTTTACCAAATTCCTGGACTGCCAGTCGTGAGGATTGATGACATATGATATGAGTCGTTCGTATCTTGACATATTCCGCGAGCCGACGATGTTCCTGGAATCTGACGAAAAAATTGACTGAAAAATGTGATTTGGTTTATGGTGGATTCAGAACATCCATTTTAGTATGAGATTGCAAGTTGAAATGCCTGCTCTGTTAATTTTCATAGTTTTTTTTAATCGTATGGGAAAAGGTCGATTTCATAGTTTTTTTATCTCATGGAAAGGGATCAAATGAGTGAGTGCCCCAAGCCAGGATCAGTTAGAAAATTGGAATAGAAATAAGATAAAAGTTATTAAAAAAATCTGAATAAGTTTTAAGGTAAATAGTAATTTGTAGAAAATTAGGTTTTCATTATAGTTTTGTTTATTGTAAATAGATGTATGTTAGTGTTGAAATTTGAGGTGTTCAATAAATTTTTATATGACATTTTAAATTTTAATTTTACTTTTGACTTTTTTTTTAAATAATATTTATAATAACTATATGAAATATTGAATTCTCATATCTTACCTTTATATAATATAAAAATAAAAAAATTACATAAAAAATAAAAAAAAGTTACAAATATATAGTTCAACATATCATAATATAACTTTTTAACAAATAAAGGTGTTACAAAAATATAGTTCAAGTATCTTAATATAACCTTTTAACAAGTAAGATTTTTGCCACACAACAATGTTTTAAAAAAAAGTTTACAAAAATATAGTTCAATATATAGTGTGTCTAGCTCATATGGGATACCCCAATCCTAGAAATCCTAGCGGAAATTGCAAATATACTTTGTTAGAATTGCAAAATCAAAATGGTTAAATTTTTTTAAGTAACTTCATTTTTACAATAAAAAATATAAATTAATTAAACAAAATCGTGATTTCAACACAGATTCATCACTCAAAATAATTTATATAACATAAAAAAATGTTTATTTCTTCAAAATTCAAACGGACAAACCTCCACATAATTTATTAAGATAAATACATACACACAATCTCAAGTATTTTGGTTGCTAGGGAACTCCAAGTTAAGAAAAGTCAAGTAATATTTTTTTTCCATTTTTTGTTGAGGAAGATTCAAGTAATATATGTAGTTAAGGTTACTTATATATAGAGATATGTTTGTATCAATATTTGTATATGTCTGTACATTAATATTTTTATATGTTTTTTCATTATAATATTTTAGAAAATAAAAGATAAAGTAATAATCATAATAATATTTTAAAATAATAATATTAAAATTTTATGAAAAAAGTGATTTAAGTAAAAATAAAAAAGTAAAAACCTAAAAAAATTTGATGTTTTTGTAATAAATTCAAAGTTAAGTTGATCTATGCTTATAGATATAGTCACTACAGGCAAGGGTGGTGTGAATCAATTTGATAAAGGTAAAAAAGCAATGCCAAAGTGGGTCTTTACAATAACATGGAATATGCAAACAGTCAATTTGCTATATATAAAAAATTATATATATTTGTTATTAAAGAATTGTTTATATTTATACTTATAGATATAGTCACTAGAGGCAAGGGTGATGTGAATCAATTTGAAAAAGGTCAAAAAGTAATGTCAAAGTGGATCTTTACAATAACATGGAATATGCAAAAGATCAATTTGCTATATATAAAAAATTATACATATTTGTTATTAAAGAATTATTTATATATATTTTTTAAATTGTTGCATTTCAAAGGATTTGATCCTTTTCAATGTTTGGTAAATCCTAAAGTTAAGATAAATATATGCTTATAAATATAATCAATAAAACCAAATACTATTCACTTTAATAAGTTATGAAGTAATGTCAAATTAAGTCTTCACAACAACATGAATATATAAGGCATTAACTTATATCTATATATGTGTGTTGTATTATAAACCATGGATCCAAACAATGAAAATGGTGGTGGCAATGTAATGGTATCTAAATGTAATTACCAAATATCTATTTTAATTGAAAATTTTCTGGTTAATCTCATCTTAACTTCACATCATCACTTGAATTACAAACCTTTCTTCAAAATTTACACCTTAAAAGAAATTTGTAATTAAAAAAACTTAATCAGTTAAAATGGATCTTCTACCCAATAATATTGAATTAAAAAACTAAATAGAAGATATTATCCAATAGAAGAAAGTAGTGCATTTAATGTTCTTTTATGAACCCTTTGATTGTTATGAACAATTGAAGGCATAATATGACCGATACAATTTTGTATATTTCTTACAAATCGGTTTGTTGTAGTTGGGCCTAGGTTTTCCCTTTCATTAATTAAATAATTCTTAAACAAATTGGTGAGGATTTTGGTGTTGTGTAGGACATGATTTTGACTTGAAAATGTATTTGATAGTTAACACTCAAACCTACATTTTAAGAAATTTAATGGCAATATTGAAAAATCTATATATTAACCAACTTAAGTAACCTAAACATCATATAAAATGTGTTTTAATAAAAATTAGAGATAAAAGAAAATAAAGATGAGTGAAAATGTATTTTCAAATTAAAAAATTAAAAAATATATTTTTATAAATAGTATAAAGAAAAATATCATTATTTATAAAATAAAAACTCGTCACTAATTTCAAAATAATTGTAATAATATCATTTTATAATATGTCAAGTCAATAAAAGGTATAAAGATTTATGAAACTTCAAATATATGAATAAATTTTTCTATAAATTCATTTTTTTTTACCATTGTAACATGATACTTTCTTTAATATTTCCTCATTGATCAGAGTTATTTAAATTATATATCTTATTAAACATGTTTATATATGACGAGAGGGTCGAAATTCGATGATCAAAACTTTTGTCATGGGATATTTTTCCGTTATTTTTTTTAAGATGTTTTTAAACATGCAGGTTATCCATAAAAACAAACGTATTTCAACGCTAAAAGTATTTTTTAACCTATTATTTATATTATAACAATTATAAATAATGGTTATAAAATGTTGTTTTAATATCAAAATAATTTTCAAAGTATCATTTATATTTGATATATTTTTAATTGTAATATTATATTTTTTTTAATATAATATTAATAATGTGTGTTTTTATTCCATTATTTTAGATAATTTTGGGGCATATATCAAATTACAAATTCCAACACTGATCTCCATGATTTTATAAAATATATTTTCGTTCACGGGTTTTGTGTACAAGTCCAGTCTTTCCGCCATGAATGAATGCATGAAGGTACTCAGACAAGAAAATCACGGCTGGGGATCTGCCTTTAAAATAGGCGGTGTTTCATATTCTGTTATATAAAGCATAGAATAATGTATTTCAAACTTTCCTGCATACCATCAACTGGACCCGTTCCCTGCGTTTCGGAAAAAGACTCGAGTGATAATTAATAAGAAAAAGGAACACAGTATTCATACGAGTATACTTTGAAAATCGGAAAATATTATTTATTAAACAACTTTGAAAACAAGCAATCCATAGTTTGAAAAAACGTTCACAATTCTTCTCTGAAAAACTTGCTTGTTTCACGGACAGACCAGGTCACATAATATCAGCTTATGAAAACATTATTCACCCGGCCGCAGAGCATTGAACATTGCATGGGTGTAGTATAATTTGAAGCAATTTAATGATGGGTGGATAGTGAAAACATTATTCATCCAGCCGCAGAGCATTGAGCATTGCATGGGCTGTTGTATAATTTGAAGTAATTTAATGATGGGTGGATTGTGACATCCCAAAAAAAATCACAAAAATTTAAATTTTTTCCATATAGCAATTAATGCATACTCTAACTGTGCGGAATATAATAATGCTTAATGTCGTCTTGTTGTACTAAATACTGTGCTGGTTAAAAGTGTAAAGTTTGCGTCTAGATGATTAATATCTATGTTTCGATGTCATTCTTACTCAACTGTATTTAACAATCCTTCTATTGTTTGATGAAATGATGTATGTTTTAAATGTATTAACTATTGTTCTTTTGCTGATGATGAAGGGGTCCTACGGACGCCCCAAGGCTTACTTAGCATTCTTGCTAAAGCATTTGAATCATACTTGTTGCAGTTTACAGGTAAAGGCTAGTGTTTACGAAAAGTGACCGAAGAGTTTTTAAACAGTTTTCAGTAATCTCCCGTGTATTAATGTTTAAGAGACAAATTATCGAACATGCCACCGGGTGAGAAACTTTGGTTAAACTAAACATAATCCTATACTAGCTCTTTTATTTCTTTGTACAAATATTTAAATGAGATCGCATAAACAAAATTCTTACCTTCATATATTTTTATTATGAGTTCTAATAATGTAGAACTTATAAAAATAGACGATATCTATATGTAAGTGCTAAGTACAAATAGTGCGCCTTATCTATATGCATTTCTTTGTATGCTTAGAACCTAACAATTTTATGTAATTGTTATTTGAATTCTATCCTAGAGAACTATATGCAATTCATATTTTCAAAATCTAGTCTAGGGAATATATACAAACAACATTTCAATTCTATGCTAAGAAATACATACGATTCTTATTTCCATTCTATGCTAGAAATATATATACAATTCATATTTCAATGAAATATATACAAAATTATATTTAAATGTTAGCCTAGCAACTATATACTAAATTCCTATTAGAAATCCATTTCATAATGAAATTTCATAAGTGCTAAGTCCGATACATTTATATATTAAAATATATGTGTGTACATAATCGTGTTCCTTTTATGATACCAAGGAAATCCTAGCAATCAAAACTATTACAACCTTATCCTAACCCAATGTATTATGACCCTGGTAGAGTTGTGAAATCATACCATTGAATCGATACATTGTAATCGATAAGAGTTAATGCTATGAAGGTTTTCATGTTGGCAGGCACAACGGTCCCCTCTACATTTAAATTCACATCTATCGAGACAGTGGAATGTCTCCATGGACATCCACGTAGTGCTAGGCACGTGAAGGTATGGTCATGTTTTCATCCATTGTGACGAGCTGTAAGCCTTTGGTTGAAACTTGGTTGAGCTGTCCTCCTTGGTGGCTACGGTAATGATGATATCATTTAAACTTGGTTGTTGCTTGGGTTTATGTGAAAAACCTTTGGTGATCTCCGTCGTTGATCTAGCAAGGGTTTCGGTCTTTGGGCTCTAACCCTACTCTCCACTATGTTATACGAATTTATTGTTTTACCCAGCATTCGATGTAGTGGCTCTGAGGAATGGCTGACAGGCCGAGAGCCTTCAGGGTTTGATAGCAGGTGTTTGTGAAGAGTTTCCCTGGTTCGAAACCACGACCTATTGATAGCTTTAAGAATGGATTCTTAAGGGAAGTTTACAGTATCAGCTTTGCACTTAAAGTTTTAGAGTGAGTGGCCAAGTCTTCATGGTAGTTGATTCGGTCCTCGGCTTTTCTTGTCTGTTTAGTGGTAGTTGAAACAAGAGTTGTTTCCACCCTTCTTTGCATTTGGTGGTGGAGTAAAGGTTGCAGTGTGCGCTGTCTTGGCGTTTTGCTCCGGTGATAATCTTGAAAGGTAAGGTCCTTGGTTCGAACCCTACGTCCTCCATACTAATTTGAGAAATCAACAAATGTTATTTGCATGTAATGATTTCTTTTTAAACTCATTTTCACGACCTCTTGTTTTCAAATGATAGGTCTCTTCGTCGATGGCTTCTCCAGCTTAGGTTTTTGATAGTTGGCTACTGCAAAATAGACCGGTAATCCTCGGTGGTTACCTTTTGACTCTGGTTAGATGAATAATGGGCCTTCATGTGTAATTTGCCAATACTTCATATTTTTTCCCTAAATATTGGTCCTTCGTCGAAATGATTGTGAACTGTTGGCAGCTTGAGGACGATAAAAACCTCAACCCAAATGGTAAGAGACTTGTGGTGTTTGATTTTCAAAGTAAAAACTGTAACAAAAGAAAGTAGCCGTGGAGAGAGTTTTTCCCTTCCACGGTCTTGGATAATACAAAAAGTATGTTTCTTATATTATCGTGTTTGTGTTCGGTTTTGAGAGCAATGCTCCAGTCTGTGTGAAGCTTGTCGTTTTTGTAGCTACTGTGTTTTTTAAAAAGAACTTGAGAACTAGGGTTTTGACCCTATGTTAAAATGATCAAGCATTAATCTGTAGTTTTGGGGTAATGATTTGTTGTTTCAAAATAAAATGTTTAGCTTCTACAAATGAATGTTTTTCAATCAGCTACTCATATGGTTATTTCTGTTTAATGTTTTTCGATTGATAATATGATAATGAATTCTCAAGTTGATGCTGAAATGCTCTTAGATCAATCTCCAGGAATGAATGAGTTAATCGTTTTTGTGCCTAGGTTGATGGCAAAGGAAACGTTATTTAAAGTTCATGTCTATCAAAAGGAAAAAATATGTGTTGGCCGTGTGCCGAGAGTCAATGTTTTTCTTTACAACTATGTACTGAGTTTTTTTTTTGCAATTATTTTCGTATACTACTTTTAAATGATGATGTGAAAAGGACTTTGAAATTAAAAATCTGTTTTAGTAAACAATAATAGTTCTATGTTTTAACAGTTGCAAATGGGTTAGGAAAAATGATGAAACCACGAACTAGGGATTCTAATCCTATGCAACAAGTAAAGGGATTAACTGTAGTTTAAATAATAAAATAATATAGAAGAATGAATACTGTGCATAAGAATTATTATTAACTAAAATAGGAAAATTGTGGTAAGATTAGAAAAAGGGAAACATGGAAAGAATAAACCCTTATTTAAATCTATGATTGTCAGATTAGAAATGTAATATAATGCTTGTTGATGCTATTTAATTTGTAGTTGTTACGGTTTCCTAAATACTGTGTAACAGAAAGATAATTTCAATACTTAGATATATGAAATCTGTTTGTTTTTAAGATATATATATACTTGATAATAGTAATGAGTAATAATACTGTGTACTTAGGAAACATAAATGTTTTTGTAGCTATTATTTCAATATGGTCTGGTGAAAGAAATACAGTAAATTTTTAAAATATTAATTGATGAAAGAATGATAAAAGAAGGACATAGAATTATATTATTTCCTACAGAATATTAATGATAGGAAAAACTAATGAAATGCAATAGTATTAATCTTCTTATTCATCTAGCAATATGCCTATCAATTCATCTACCTTAATCTCTTCTCTGTACTAGAGTACGATGCAGATCCATTAGTATGGGGAAAAATGCAAAGAAACTATTTTATTCAATTCATCTTACATAATATTTTTTATACAGAATCCTAATTAGGCGAGAAACTAAAATAAATATATTTGTTTTAATAATATCCTTAAATACATTAAATCAAGAATTGTAGATATAAACTTTAACTACTTAGAATTAGAAAGATGAGTAGAACCTGTAGATGAACATATGTTGACAAACACCCAAGGAGGCATGTTCCTCCCAACCTTTTCTAGAAGAAGAATCCAAACTACTTGTTTCCTTTGGACCCTCGAGCCTGCTTACTGAACCACTAAATGGATGGAATCTGTGTAGAAGCAAGGCACTCAATAATATAACTTATGCATTCAATAGTATAACTTCTGCACTCAAATATTCCTTCTGCACTCAGCAATGTAACTTCTACACTCAGTAGTAATAGGCATACTCACAACATGATAAAAAACTTAGCATATCCTCTCATCAAATCTTTTGGGTGCAAGCACAGCAAAACCCCAAGGTAAATTTTCTCGTCAGGAAAAGTGATGAACCTCAGTTCATAATTTGATGGCTATTATATAGACTACCTAGGTCTTTAGTGGTCAGTTTTTGAATAAATGAGCCTCAAGCTCTAGTTCCACCTTCCAGGGCACTATGACCACACTTCAAGGGAGTTTTCCCATACTAACAACTAGTTAGTTGCATCATGATGCTGCCACTTGTCCATTGCCTTCTACCCCAGATTCCATTCCACCTAGTGGGTCAATAACCACTCTTTCAACAATCCCTTTAGGTGTTTGTCTCCTATTTTATTTATTAAATAGTAAAATATTTTGCAAATTACAGTCATCCTTGGACACTTTTCCAACATAAAAACTTTACAATAAAAGTTAACATAATGTTTCCAACATAAAATAATCTCCAGCAAAAAGGGCATGTTACAAACACCCCCACTTAAGCTTAACATTGTCCTTGATGTTGCTTATTCTCCATCAAATTCCTCATGGAACAAAACTAGATATGTTGCTCGTATATTACTTTCCAGCTCCCAAGTAGCTTCATCAGGGCTAAGGTGCTTCCATTGTACCTTTACCTGCCCTATGGTGCGATTTCGAAGAATAATTTCCCTTCGGTCAAGAATACAGTCCGGTTGCACCTGAAAATCTCCTTCGGGCTCCACCTGTATGTCATTCCAATTCAACACATGAGTAGCATCATGCACATACTTCTTTAAAACAAAAATGTAAAAAACATTGTGGATTTTTAAATTATATGGCAATGCCAATTGATATGCAACAACTCCAATCCTTGATAGGATTTCGAATGGTCCACAATACCTTGGTGCTAGTTTAGCACAACTCCCAAGCTTCAAAGAACTTTTCTTGGGTTTTACCTTTATAAAAACATGGTCTCCCACCTGAAATTCTCTTTCAGTGCGTTTCAAATTTGCATAACTTTTCTATCGATCTTGGTCAACTTTTAAGTTACCTTGAACCTGTTTCACGGTTAGCTCCATTTCTTTCAATAAATCTGGTCCTAGCATTAATCTGTTGATAGGGTTATCCCAAGAAATAGGAGTACAACATTTTCTTCCATATAAAATCTCAAATGGACTTAACCTAACAAATGCTTGATAATGATTATTGTATGCAAATTCTGCTAAATGTAGATAATCTTCCCACTTAAATGGTTGATCTTTGACATACATTCTTAGCATGTTTTCTAAAATCTGGTTTACCCTTTCTATTTGACCATCTGTTTGTGGGTGGAAAGAAGTGCTGAAATTTAATTTAGTATTTAAACCTTTAAACAGTGTTGTCCAAAAATTTCCAGTGAACTTAGAGTCCCGGTTAGAAATAATTACCTTTGAAATTCCGTGCGAGCAAAAGATTTGCTTCATGAATACATCTGCAATGTTAGAAGCTTTAAAAGTGGTTTTAACAGGAATAAAATGAGCAGCCTTACTTAACTTGTCCACAACCTCCATTATGGAGTCATTTTGTTTCTGGTTTTTAGGCAAACCTATAATAGAATCAATACTTATAATCTCCCATTTCCATTCTGGAATTGGCAAGGGATGCAATAGTCCAGCTGGATGTTGATGTTCAGCCTTAATGGTTTGACATTCAAAACATCTAGATATATATTCAGCCACTTCATTCTTCATGTTGGGCCAAAATAATATTTTCTTAACATAGTTATCATTTTCTGATAACCAGGATGTCCTGAATAAGGACTCTTATGAACTTCATCCAAAATCAACAGCTTAATTTTTGACATATTAGGCACATAAATTTTGTTTTTATAAATCAAGAAGCCTTTTTCATTAATGCTGTAATATGTTATTAAATTATTAAATAATTTTTCAGCCACTTTAGCATGTAACTTTCGGTAATTTTCATCTTGCATAGTTTCTTATTCGATCTGATTTTCTAGATCTGTCTTAAACATGCGGATTACTGCCACAAAGTTTAATTTGGCATTTCTGCTCAAGGCATCAACAACTTTGTTTTCTTTCCCCTTAATGTGTTGAATCTCGAAATCATATTCGCTAAGGAAATCTATCCATCTAGCTTGCCTCACGTTAAGATTTGTTTGATCCAACAAGTACTTTAGTCCTTTATTATCCGTCATTAGTATAAATTTTCTTCCAATCAAGTGATGGCGCCACATTTTCAGTGCATGTATAACGGCTGCCAACTCAAGATCATAAGTTGCATAATTCTTTTCATGAATTTTTAACTTCCTTGACTCGAAAGCAATGGCATGACCTTCTTGACTTAAGACCCCTCCAAGTCCATCGTTGCATGCATTAGTGCATACGACGAAATCCTTATTGGGATCAACAATTTTTAAGATTGGTGCCGTAGTTAATAATTCTTTTAACTTATTAAAGCTTTCTTGACACTTTTGATCCCATACGAATTTCTTTCTTTTCTTCTGCAAAGAAGTGATGGGGTTAGCAATTCTAGAGAACCCTTCAATAAACTTTCTGTAATAACTTGTTATCCCCATGAATGACCATACATTAGTTACGTCTTTAGGGACAGGCCATTCATTAATTGCTTTTATCTTATCAGGGTCGACATAAATTCCATCTTTAGAAATTATGTGAACTAAATATTGCATTTTATCTTTATAAAAGTCACATTTACTGAACTTAGCATAAAGCTGATGTTCTCTTAATACTTGCAAAATTATTTTTAAATTTTCTTCATTCTCGTCTTCAGTTTTTGAGTAAATCAAAATATCATCAATGAACACAACTACGAACTTATCCAAATACTTATGTAGAACGTTGTTCATCAAACACATGAAAATTTCCGGTGCATTAGTTAGCCCAAAAGGCATAACTACAAACTCGTAGTGTCCATATCGAGTTCTGAATGTAGTTTTGAATATGCCTTCGTCCTTTATCCTAACTTGATGCTACCCTGACCTTGAATCAATTTTAGTAAATATCTCTACTCCGCCTACTTGATTGAATAGATTGTCGATGCGGGGCAAGGGATATCGGTTCTTAATGGTCATTTTATTAAGCTGATGGTAGTCTATGCATAGTCACATGGTATCGTCACTTTTAACAAAGATAATTGGTGCTCCCCATGGAGACACACTTAGCCTTATGTAGTTTCTATCTATTAATTCCTTCAGCTGAGATTTTAGTTCATTCAATTCCAGAATATTCATTCTGTAAGGAGTCTTTGAGTTTGGTACCACACCCGATACCAGCTCAATGGTGAAATCAAGTTCCCTTTTTGGAGGTAATCCTGAAATTTCTTCAAGAAAAATATCAGAAAAGTCCTTAAGAATAGGTATATCCTCTAGTTTTACTTTATCTTCTTTAGATGAACATTCGTCATTAATAACATTAACAACAAACATTTTACAACCCTTTCTTGCATCTCTTTTAACTTGTAAAGCAGAAATTTGTCTTACAGAAATCTTCCTATGAATTCCTTTTACTGTTTCAGTATTACCTTCATTATTCAAACAAGTAACAGATTTCTCATAACAATTAAGTATTACTCTATGCTGTTCAAGCCAGTCCATGCCAATCAACAAGTCATATGAACCTAATGGTAAAACATTTAGATTAACTTGCATTTTCAGTTGACTTATAAACACTTCACAATCTTTGACAAAATCTGTAACTTTTGTTTTAGTACCTATTGCAAGCTTAATTAACCATTTATTATAAAATTTCTCTACTTTTAACTTGCAACTGTTCACTGAAGCAGGTGAAATATGACTCAAATTTGCACCTGGATCTATCAGAATGAAAATAGATTTGTTTTGTATCATACCTTCAATTTTGACCATAGATGTTTGATGGTCAACTTGACGATTTTCTAGTGCTGCATTTATTCTGGGCATTTCTCTTGCGATATCTCCAACTGTAGGTTCTGCTTGCATAGTTTGAATATTGTTGACTGTCCTTTTGTTGCATGGGAAATCAACTTTCTTGTGTGGTCCGCCGCAGTCAAAACACTTCATAGGTCCTTTCTGTTTAGCATACCTGGTGTTGTTATTGCTATTAGGTACATTTCTTGCAGCAGTAAAATTCTGTGGTGCATTACTCCTGTAATTATTATTACCTCGAAAACTTCTGTTATTAAAATTTTTCTTAAAACTTCCAGAATTTTGATTAAAACTCTTCTTTTTATGATCAAAATGATTAGACTTATTACTCTTCCAGCCAGTTGTTCCTTCTCTTTTCCTGTTTTGATCAAAATAGAAATTAGCCTTCCTCATAGCCTCTTCCAAGGTGGAAGGGTTTTCGTACTCGATCCTGTCTTTTATGTTGAAAGGTAGACAACTTAGAAACCTTTGTACCTTGGGCTTCTCTTCGAACATATAGGGTACATACCTTAGCAAGCTAAGGAACTTGCTGCACAACTCCTTCATGTTCATTGTACTCAACTTCAAATCATAAAATTCTTTTGACTTATCTTCAAAGTACTATTCTAACAAAAAAAATTTCTTAAACTTTTTAAACATATTCCAAGTTACTTCTCTTTCTTTTATACTCTTAATTCTTTTAAGATCCTACCACCAAATATCTACCTTCCTGGTCAGATTGCAAATAGCCATCTTGGCTTTTAATTGAGAAGAGTAGTCATAAATATTAAAGTACTTCTTCATTCCAGACATCCATGCTTCAGTTGTCTCATCCTTCTCACTTTCGCCATTAAAGGTTGGTGGCTTAATCTTTTTAAACTCTCCTGTAATTTGTTCATGATGCTTCTGTTTTCTCTTTTTAGAACAACAATCACTATCACTACTGTCATGATCAGAGTTATGACTACTTTGATCAGATTCAGATGAAGAGTAACAATTACTTTTACCTTTTCTTGCTTTCTTATGTTTATGTTTGTGGGACATTGTTTCTGAATCAGACTTCATTTTTTACTTTCTGCCTCTTTCATCAGTTTGACAGTTCTCCCCCAAATTCTGTTTTAACTCCTCCTGTACGCTCAGAATCCGTTCATTCTCTTCTTTAACAGTTCTCAACTCAGATTTTAAATCTTGTACAGTACGTAAAAGTTCGGAAGACTGATTATTTAATTCAACATATATTCCTTCATGATTATTATTATTAATATGTTCATTACGAGGAGATCTGTCGTCTGCTGATTCCTCTGGTATTTCCATAGCTGCAAATTAAAAGTCAATCTATTCTGTGCAAAAACATAATACAATATAAAAGTTAGCAACATAAACTATCTGATTTTCATTTTCTGTTTTGCGCACATGAGCCTATTTAGGCCTAGAGTTTGAACTCGCGCTCTGATACCAAATGTAACAACCCAAAAAAAATCACAAAAATTTAAAATTTTTTGATATAGCAATTAATGCATACTCTAACTGTGCAGAATATAATAATGCTTAATGTCGTCTTGTTGTACTAAATACTGTGCTGGTTAAAAGCGTAAAGTTTGCGTCTAGATGATTAATATCTATGTTTCGATGTCATTCTTACTCAACTGTATTTTACAATCCTTCTATTGTTTGATGAAATGATGTATGTTTTAAATGTATTAACTATTGTTCATTTGCTGATGATGAAGGGGTCCTACGGATGCCCTGAGGCTTATTTAGCATTCCTGCTAAAGCATTTGAATCGTACTTGTTGCAGTTTATAGGTAAAGCCTAGTGTTTACGACAATTGAATGAAGAGTTTTTAAACAGTTTTCAGTAATCTCCCATGTATTAATGTTTAAGAGACAAATTATCTAACATGCCACCAGGTGAGAAAATTTGGTTAAACTAAACATAATCCTATACTAGCTCTTTTATTTCCTTGTACCAATATTTAAATGAGATTGCATAAACATAATTCTTGCCTTCATATATTTTTATTATGAGTTCTAATAATGCAGAACTTATAAAGATAGAAGATATCTATATGTAAATGCTAAGTACAAATAGTGCGCCTTATCTATATGCATTTCTTTGTATGCTTAGAACTTAACAATTTTATGTAATTGTTATTTGAATTATATCCTAGGGAAACTGTATGCAATTCATATTTTCAAATTCTAGTCTAGGGAATATATACAAATGACATTTCAATTCTATGCTAAGAAATACATATGATTCTTATTTCCATTCTATGCTAGAAATATATATACAATTCATATTTCAATGTTAACCTAGAAATATATACAAAATTATATTTAAATGTTAGCCTAGGAACTATATACTAAATTCCTATTAGAAATCCATTTCATAATGAAATTTCATAAGTGCTAAGTCCGATACATTTATGTATTAAAATATATGTGTGTGCATAATCGTGATCCTTTTATGATACCATGGAAATCCTAGCAATCAATACTATTACAACCATATCCTAACCCAATGTATTATGACCCTAGTAGAGTTGTGAAATCATACCATTGAATCGATACATTGTAATGGATAAGAGTTAATGCTATGAAGGTTTTCATGCTAGCAGGCACAATAGTCCCCTCTGTATTTTAACTTCACATCTGTCGAGATAATGGAATGTCTCCATGGACATCCACGTGGTGCTAGGCACGTGAAGGTATGGTAATGTTTTTGTCCATCATGATGAGCTGTAAGCCTTTGGTTGAAGCTTGGCTGAGCTGTCCTCCTTGGTGGCTACAGTAATGATGATATCATTTAAACTTGGTTGTTGCTTGCGTTTATGTGAAAACCCTTCGGTGATCTCCACCGTTGATCTAGCAAGGGTTTCGGTCTTTGGGCTCTAACCTACTCTCCACTATGTTATATGAAGTTATTGTTTTCACCGGCATTCGGTGTAGTGGCTCTGAGGAATGGCCGAAAGGCCGAGAGACCTCAGGGTTTGATAGTAGGTGTTTGTGAAGAGTTTCCCTTGTTCGAAACCATGACCTGTTGATAGCTTTAAGACTAGATTCTTAAGGGAAGATTACAGTATCAGCTTTGCACTTAAAGTTTTAGAGTGAGTGGCCAATTCTTCATGGTAGTTGATTCGATCCTCGGCTTTTCTTGTCTGTCCTGTGGTAGTTGAAACAAGAGTTGTTTCCACCCTTCTTTGCATTCGGTGGTGGAGTAAAGGTTGCAGTGTGCGCTGTCTTGGCGTTCTGCTCCGGTGATAATCTTGAAAGGTAAGGTCCCTGGTTCGAACCCTGCGTCCTCCATACTAATTTGAGAAATCAACAAATGTTATTCGCATGTAATGATTTATTTTTAAATCGTTTTGACCACCTCTTGTTTTCAAATGACAGGTCTCTTCGTCGATGGCTTCTCCATCTTAGGTTTTTGATAGTTGGTTACTGCAAAATAGATTGGTAAGCCTCGGTGGTTACCTTCTGACTCTGGTTAGATGAATAATGGGCCTTCATGTGTAATGTGCCGATACTTCATATTTTTCCCTAAGTATTAGTCCTTCATCGAAATGATTGTGAACTGTTGGCAGCTTGAGGAGGATAAAAACCTCAACCCAAATGGCAATAGACTTGTGGTGTTTGATTTTCAAAGTAAAAACTGTAACAGAAGAAAGTAGCCGTGGAGAGAGTTTTTCCCTTCCACCGTCTTGGATAATACAAAAACTATGTTTCTTATATTATCGTGTTTGTGTTCGGTTTTGAGAGATATGCTCCAGTCTGTGTGAAGCTTGTCGTTTTTGTAGATACTATGTTTTTTAAAAAGAACTCGAGAACTAGGGTTTCGACCCTATGTTAAAATGATCAAGCATTAATCTGTAGTTTTGGGGTAGTGATTTTCTATTTCAAAATAAAATGTTTAGCTTCTGCAAATGGATGTTTTTCAGTGGGCTACTCGTATGGTTATTTCTGTTAAATGTTTTTTGATTGATAATGTGATAATGAATTCTCAAGTTGATGCCGAAATGCTCTTAGATCAATATCTAGGAATGAATGAGTTAATCATTTTTGTGCCTATGTTGATGGCAAATGAAACATTATTTAATGTTCATGTCTGTCAAAAGGAAAAAATATGTGTTGGCCCTGTGCCAAGAGTCAATGTTTTGGTTTACAGCTATGTACTGAGTTTTTTTTTTGCAATTATTTTCGTATCCTACTTTTAAATGATGATGTGAAAAGGAATTTGAAATGAAAACTCTGTTTTGGTAAACAATAATAGTTCTATGTTTTAACAGTTGTAGATGGGTTAGGAAAAATGATGAAACCACGAACTAGGGTTTCTAATCCTATGCAACAAGTAAAGGGATTAACTGTAGTTTAAATAATAAAACAATATAGAAGAATGAATACTGGGCATAAGAATTATTATTAACTAAAATAGAAAAACTGTGGTAAGATTAAAAAAAGGGAAACAAGGAAAGAATAAACCCTTATTTAAATCTATGACTGTTAGATTAGAAATGTAATATAATGCTTGTTGATGCTATTTAATTTGCAGCTGTTACGGTTTCCTAAATACTGTGTAACTGAAAGATAATTTCAATACTTAGATATGAAATCTGTTTGTTTTCAAGATATATATACTTGATAACAGTAATGAGTAATAATACTATGTACTTAGGAAATACAAATGTTTTTGCAGCTGTTATTTCAATACAGTATGGTGAAAGAAATACAGTAAAATTTTAAAATATTAATTGATGAAAGAATGATAAAAGAAAGACATAGAATTATATTATTTCCTACAGAATATTAATGATAGGAAAAACTAATGAAATGCAACAGTATTAATCTTCTTATTCATCTGGCAATATGCCTATCAATTCATCTACCTTAATCTCTACTCTGTACTAGAGTACGATGCAGATCCATTAGCATGGGGAAGAATGCAGAGAAACTATTTTATTCAATTCATCTTACATAATCATTATTATACAGAATCCTAATTAGGTCAGAAACTAAAATAAATACATTTGTTTTAATAATATCCTTAAATACAATAAATCAATAATTGCAGATATAAAATTTAACTACTTAGAATTAGAAAGATGAGTAGAACCTGTAGATGAAGATAGGTCGACAAACACCCAAGGAGGCCCGTTACTCCCAACCTTTTCCTAAAGAAGCAGCTAAACTACTTGCTTCCTTTGGACCCCCGAGCCTACTTACTGAACCACTAAATGGATGGAATCTGTGTAGAAGCAAGGCACTCAGTAATATAACTTATGCACTCAATAGTATAACTTCTGCACTCAAATATGCCTTATGCAGTCAACAATGTAACTTCTGCACTCATTAGTAATAGGCAGACTCACAACATGATCAAAAACTTAGCATATCCCCTCATCAAATCTCTTGGGTGCAAGCACAACAAAACCCCAAGGTAAATTTCCCGTCAGGAAAAGTGATGAACCTCAGTTCACAATTTGGTGGCTATTATATAGATTGCCTAGGTCTTTAGTGGTCAGTTTTTGAATAACTGAGCCTCAAGCTCTAGTCCCACCTTTCAGGGCACTATGACCACATTTCAAGGGAGTTGTCCTATACCAACAGCTAGTTAGTTGCATCATGATGCTGCCACTTATCCATTGCCTTCTACCCCAGATTCCATTCCACCTAGTGGGTCAGTAACCACTCTTTCAATAGTCCCCTTAGGTGTTTGTCTCCTATTTTATTTATTAAATAATACAATATTGTGCAAATTACAGTCATCCTTGGACACTTTTCCAACATAAAAACTTTACAATAAAAGTTAACATAATGTTTACAACATAAAATGTTCTTTAGCAAAAAGGGCATGTTACATGGATAGTGTTGGCCATTATGTAGTGAAGCAACCCGAGGCTGGTAAGAGTTTTAAAACATTAATTTATCTATCCAACTTTTTCATACATATGGACTTGGTAGATTGGGACTATATCATCTATGGATTGAACATTAAAGATAAGAGGTGTCATAACCCCAAAGCTTTAGTGTAGTAGGCTTTCCTGAACTTCGGCGATCATGTGGCATCACCTAAATTTTGTCTTGTTGGTCACTGAAGGTTACTCTTCGGTGGACTACATCTCTTAACTCATGGCATGCCCTTCTGTCGATAAGCTACCCATTGCTTGAGACAACTTTGTTAATATGCAATAAGAATTACATTATTTTCTGTGTGATCTTACTTAGCCAATTCAACAATTACATAAGAGACCAAACCACAACGCAAGATACAGGTGGATGCCAAAGCTAAGCACTCGACAAGTCTTTATTAAGTGAACAAGTTATAGTGGATGTTTCAGGAAATGATCAAAACCTTAAATACAAATGAGGTGTGGCCAATGGCCATAATCCTGCTACCCAAAATATAACAAACAACACTCCTTGGGCGCTTTGTTCCAAAATCTCTCGATTTGCTTACAACCACCTCTTTGTCTCCCAAGGCCTATTGTCGTAACCTGTCCTTCACTTGGGGACTCTACCTTAGTATCTCTTTGAATCACCTTTTGGATTGCTCCTTAGATGGTTAGATTGCTAGATTCCTTCTCCTCCAGTCCATCCTCTAATATATATGTGATCTGGATCTTGGGAGCTGAGAACTGGAAGGCTTGAATGCCGAGAGAGGAGGAGGTTAAGAATGCAAATCTGTCATAAAATTCACATGAAAAACACTAATATTGCATGAGAATAAGCATGAACAAAAACATATGAAGTGAATGGGAGGTGAGGCTCAAAGACAAGCCCCACCTCTGAAACTAATTACCAATAAGTCACTCAGATCTAATTAGTCTCACAATGAAGAATAGAAAATAGGAGAGAAACCAAATGAGTAACTTGTTATCATGAGAAGGCTTGCTAGGCCTTTATATAGCATTATTACAATGTGTCTTGAGGCCATACCATGGGCCAAAACCATGTGCTACCAAATACCATGGATATGAGAGGGTGGCCTCTTCATTTAATGCTTTTATGATAAATGGGAGAGGGTGGCCTCTCCATTTAATGCTTTTATGGCTTATATATCCGAATTTAGACCATATGCCCCCTAAAATTCGGATCATTCCTCCCCCTTTAGAAAATTATGGCCCCCATCATTTCATGCTAAAAGAGACCCATGATTACAATGTGCTAGTTACCAATGAAGAGAAGGGTTTTGTGTGGTTGACCCATAACCATGGGTTTTGCGAGGTTGATCCATAACCATGGATTTTGCAAGGGTGACCCATAACCATGATGGCAATGGCAAGTTTCATTCCAATGAAGAGAAGAGTTTTGTGTGGTTGACTTAGAACCATGGGTTTTGTGTGGTTGACCCATAACAGTGGGTTTTATGTGGTTGACCCATAACCAGGGTGGCAATGACAAGCTTGTTTCCATTGAAGAGAAGGGTTTTGTGTGGTTAACCCATAACCGTGAGTTTTCTGTGGCTGACCCACAACCACGATTACAATATATAACTGTGGGTTTTGTGTGGTTGACCCTTAACCATGGGTTTTATGTGGTTAACCCATAAAAATGAGTTTTGTGTGGTTGACCCATAACCGTGATTACAATACATAAATGTGGATTTTGTGTGGTTTCCCCCATAACCGTGGGTTTTGTGTGGTTGACCCAGAACCATGGGATTTGTGTGGTTAGCCATAACGATGATTACAATAAGATTTAAAAAATTGAAAATTCATGATCTTTGGTGAAGTTGATGTCTTGCTGCAAATCCATTCATAGCTTATGACGCATGTAGTGAAATTGAATTTCATTGAAGACCCATTTGAGATCTCGAAGACACCTTTCCATCAATATAACATACTTTCCCTGGGGTGGCATAGAGATTGAGAAAATGTTTGTTGAAACTTGAGAGACATGCGCACACTATTTTGTAGACATATGTTGCTTCAATCGATGATATCTCTCAAACCAGAAAGCCAAATGAAAAACCATGAAATACCCATTTTAGACGACGGAAAGAGCTTTCCAATGAGCTATGATAGAGACTCTAAGACATTGTTTGGAGTTTGTATCACTTGTTTAAAGTTGTTGTACGTCCGGCCGCATCGTGTACAAACATGTACTACTTCAAACAAGCATATCTCACAAACCAGAAAACGAAATGAAATTACGTAAAATATCTGTATTAGCTGATGGAAATATCTTTCTAATGACCTATGGAAGAGCCTCCAAGACATTCTGGGGAGTCTGTATCACTTGTTTAAAGTTGTTGTACGTCCGGCCGCATTATGCACAAACATGTGCTACTCCAAACAAACATATCTCACAAACCAGAAAATGAAATGAAATTCCGTGAAATACCCATTTGAGCTGACAGAAATACCTTTTCGATGAGATATGGTAGATCCTCTTATACATATTTTATAGTCCATGGACCCTGTTCAAATTTTGATGAATGCGAGAGTGTTGAATGTAGAGATGCCAAGGGTCTGTAGAGAAGTATGGGTTGTTGTAGAGGTTGTGGAACCTCCCTTGAACCCACATAATTCTTCAAAATATTGTCCCAACGAAGAGTGTACCCACTCTGACACCACTGATCCATATTTTGGGAGCTGAGAACCGGAAGGCTTGAATGCCGAGAGAGGAGGAGGTTAAGAATGCAAATCTGTCATAAAATTCACATGAAAAACACTAATCTTGCATGAGAATAAGCATGAACAAAAACATCTGAAGTGAATGGGAGGTGAGGCTCAAAGACAAGCCCCACCTCTGAAACTAATTACGAATAAGTCACTCATATCTAAATAGTCTCACAATGAACAATAGAAAATAGAAGAGAAACCAAATGACTAACTTATTATGATGAGAAGGCTTGCTAGGCCTTGATATAGCATTATTACAATGTGTCTTGAGGCCATACCATGGGCCAAAACCATGTGTTACCAAATACCATGGATATGAGAGGGTGGCCTCTTCATTTAATGCTTTTATGATAAATGGGGGAGGGTGGCCTCTCCATTTAATTCTTTTATGGCTTATACATCCGAATTTAGACCATATGCCCCCTAAAATTTGGATCAATATGAGACATCCTCATCATAAGTGGATTCCAAGAACGGGATATGACATTTGAGAAGCCGCAATAAATTTGGGCGCTCTCTTGACATGTCCCAAAGGCCCAATGGTAACTCTGTTGTCTCAGTTTCCAACACTTGGGCACTCTCTTGACACCCTTATTGGTCACACCTACATTGGGTGCTCCACTCTACTGACTATTTTTATTGATGCAGCCAAGACCCTTTGTCAACAAGATTGTGTGTCATGTCGGTGACATCCACATGTGCCCAGTGTGGTGCACAACTATTTTTCCTCACATTGAGGTGTCTTACCACCACACCTTAGGAAAATAGACCCAATGGAATCTCTTCCACTTTGCTGCTTGTTTAAGCCTTCTTTGTCGAATCCTTTTTCTGATAGTCAAAGCTCCTTGTCGAGGTTGCACTTATCGAAGACTCTTGGTCACATGCCCCACCGTCGAAATATTCACACCCATGCCCAATCCATCACTTCTCATGGTATGCTAGCTTGCTCTTGAAAGTGCTCAACTGTGTTGATCAACCTCTCGGTCATGCTAGGTGTGTTAGTTTCCCATGCACCTGAGCTACTAATGGATGTGCTAGTGAGGGTTCATCACCTACTGCAATACAAAGACATTACATCCTCCCCCACTCAACTTCATTTTCGTTCGCGACAATGGTGCAAGAACTCTTGTCATCCCCACATGCTTGTTGTTCAAGATCATGCACCCATCCATGGTCTCCTCCAAAGACTCTACATTGTCTCGGGTCCAACACTTGAGCAATTGATGCTTCCCTCAACAAAGAACCTTTCCCAAGTCTTCCCTCAATGTCTCCAAGAAATAAAATGTTGGTATTGATGGCTTCTACTATTATCACAACCCACCTTTGTTACCATTGACTTGCACTACTATGGAAACTCCACCTTCGCAAGAAGGCTACTAAGATGCCCAAGTGTTGTTCCCTTCTTACTTACTAATGCTTTGGTACATAGGAATTCTGACATGCATCTGTACATTGATATCCCCCATGATTTGGACTAGTTGGGTGATCAGTCCAACTGTCACACCCTTCCCATAGGAACAGACTCCTCATGCCAAAAATGGTCTTTTCCCTTTTTCACTTTAGTGAACCTATGCAACTCCTTTTTGGCTAGGGAAAAGTTACTTGATTACCTCTATCCACTACTATACTCAAGTAAACTTTCCAATGCACCCAAGGCTTCATTTCCCACTCCCAAGAAATGATCCAGCCTCATGATATCATCCGTGAATATAGTTTGGCAAGTGGTGATCAACACCGTATCCAAAACCAAGTGTTTGTATTATGCTTTGTGCAAAAATACCTCAAAGTTTCCTCTCCTTCTGAGGGTGTGCAACGTAATAACTATAATAAAGTGGGGGTTAGTTGGTATTCATAAATCCCCATTGTGTACCGACCATGTACCAACAAAAATCCATAATGGATGTGAGGTTTTTGTGAAGGAAGTCTTACTCCTTCACTATCGCACCTAACTCTGAGTATTGACTAGTTTTTATGATGTGTGATGGTGTCTTATCCACCTTCACAACTTTGTGTGGGATGTCTTCTTCTATCGCTACCTTCACAATGTTTGAATGTGCCTCTTCCCTTTTTTGCAACTTGTTGTTAATGTGTTTTCTTGCTCAACCCTTTATTGAGTGCTTGAGCCTCCTCAACATCCTCAATAGCTATAATGATGCCCTCATCTTGTAATCAATGGTGTTGTTGGGTGAATGACTACCCATTTTGATGTGACCCAACACATGAAATTATTTTTTCTTAGCAAGATCCTTTCCTACCGTCCTTCACAAGTGTCACCATGTCTCTAATTCCATACTTCCTGACATTCAAAGCACATGACAGTTTAGTCTTCTGTAAGGATAAATATACCAATATCTCCAACATTCCCAACGTTTGCTTGGTTAGGTCTCTTCTCATAGGTGCACCAATGATTGCTCTATTTGAACTCTGCTTCTCCTGTTATTGTGTGATGACGCTAGGAAAGGCAATGGGTTTATCAGCTTCCTTGACCAATCAAATGGAATACATCCAAGACATTCTCCCCATCTTTGAACTGGTCATTAGCACCGCGCGAGTCCTAGCTTCATCCAAGAATATCAAGTAGCTCACTTGGGGAAACAAAATGACTTTGGAAATCTTGAGGAAGTCTTCCCCTAGGATGAATTTATGCTCATCCATCGACACCATCATCAAGTCCAAACTAGCAAGCCACTCTCCAACCATCAACGATGTCGAACAAACTATCCTTGCTACTAGCTTCATGATTTTGTTCATTGCCTTAAACATGTTCAAGCTTTCCTCAATATTATGGTGAAGTGCTGTCGCAGTTTGTTCGTTCATGAAATTGTGCATCATATTGGAGTCAATCAAAACTGGTTCCTTTAATCCACACATGGTCACACACACAAAACACTATTTGTTTGTGTTGTTTACTTGCAAAGCATACCAACGACCTGCAACAAAGTTGCCAAGTCCCACGATCAAGGAACCCAAAACCTAGACCATTTCTTTCGAAGTTTCCTGCACTTGAGTTGCTCCTAATTCTGTCAAGGTATGGTGCAAGGTAATGATACCCTCTTATGACGCATTAGTTGCAATGGACTTCTTGAAAAACAAAAATATGATCATTAAAATGAATTTTTAGAGGTACCTACACAACTTTTTAGATTGTGGTGTAAAAAGATGAAACATAGAAAATCGGATCACCTTCCGGAATATATAACTTTTATTTATGGAAAATAGGTACAACTACAAAAAATTGGAGTTCTTCTAATATTGGTATGTTATTTTTTTCTAAAACATAATGCATATGTTCGCGTAAGGCCCTAGGTTTGGTATGTAAATAGTCCAAATTTGGGAAAAGAATTATGTAGAGTTGTAGATAATAGGCAGTTCTTGTGCAGTGCTATTTCTACAAAATTTTCAAAGTTAATTTTATATATTTTTTAAATTAAGGAAGTCAACAAATCCCTAAAATGACAAGGTCAAGCATTAGGCCCCACTATGTGGGTCTTAATCTAATCAATCAACTATATTTTTTTTAGTGCGTAGGTTTTTGTTTGTACTTGTGTGGGTTCTTTCCCATTTCCAAAATAGTTGAGCCTGTGGATGTATATGTAACTTCGGAATGTATTTCACCTATGTATATTGTACTCCTATAGAGATGTTATTATTCCTCTATATGGAAGTGTCGTCATTTGTATTGACAAGTGTCACAAGTGTCGTAACTTGTTGTGATGGGTTATTAGACCATCGAGTGTGGGGTCAGCCCTGATTAGTATAACCATGGGTTATTAGACTGAGTTAGACAAGTCGGCCCTACTAGGCTATTAGGCAGGTCAGGTCATGTATAAATAGAGTGCGAGAGGTACTCTATTTGATCATCTCATTATTCACTTCTACGCTACTCGAAAAGTGGTGCACTAGTAGAGGAGGAGGTTCAGTTGCTAGGAGGACTATCTTTGTGTACTTTGGTTGTATCATTACTCTTTCTATCTCTGAGGAAATTGTGGGGTTTTTCACCTTTATGGTTTTCCCCAGTGAAACTCTGTGTGTCTATTGTCTCATGTGATTTCTTGGTGTGATTGATATGCATTGTTATACTTGATATGATGTACATGTTATTCTTTCAGTAAAGATCCTAGAGTATTTTGAATTAATGCTAAAAAATTAACATGGTATCAGAGCTAACCTAAGAAGAAGACACTGTGCAGTTGCGAAAAATAGGGTTTCTTGTTTATTGGGTTTCTTTCCATAGATCATGAAAGAAAGTAGGGTATTTTGACTCTCCTCAACAAGGCGCATCTTTTTGTCCAATCAGAATTCAATTCCGGGCACTTTTATTTTTGGCCCTAAAAATTAGGGTTTTCACAAAAATAGGAATTTCTGAAATCGGAGGACATAGCTGGAAGCTCCTTGGAAAAATAGAAGTTTAGAGCTTTAGATCGATATTTTGGGTTGGGTGAAGCTCCAGGAAACTCAAACCCTAATTCAGGGTCCTCCTTAGTGAATCCGGGAGATTGAAAAGCATTTTTGAATGGTGAAACTTTGCAGATTTAAAATTCTGAATATACCAGGCTGATCAGCTCATCAAGGCACATCTTTCTACGCTTTAAGAAAGTTGAAATTCACATTTTTAATTTTTAGGGTTTCTCCGACAAACCTTAATTGAGCTCCAGATCCAGATTTCTGCAAATCAAGTTGTAAGACCTAAGTCTTTTATATTTCCATTTGAATTACTCTTTAAGATGTCTCACCAAACCAAGCTTGAGGATAATCTTGAAGGGGCTGGTAACTTCCAAGCATGGAAGTATAGGATTGGGTTAATCCTGGAAGAAAATAAATTGGATACTTACATAAGTTCTGAGGTCCCTGTCCCAGAAGAAGAAGAGGCTAAGGCATTTCATAAGAAGAACTTGGTCACGGAAAAGAGGATCATTGATGATTCTATCAAATACCATCTCCTACCACATGTGTCATCTCTAAAGACACTGAAGGAGATGTTTGATTCCTTGACCAAGCTATTTGAAGGAAAGAACATAAATCGGAAGATGTCTCTACGGAATCATTTGAAAGGGGTAAAGCTTCAAAATGTAGAGACCACTCAATCCTATTTCTCTAAGGTCTTTCAAATCAAGGAACAACTTGAAGCTGTGGATGAAGTGGTGGAGAATGGTGAAATTGTTATGACCACTTTGAATGGCCTACCTAGGTCATGGGATTCCTTTATGCAAGGAATCTGTGCAAGAAGAAAATTGATCTCTTTCAGTAGACTGTGGTAGGAATTCTCACAAGAAGAAGCAAGGTTGGTGGCCTAAGAAGAAAAGATGGGGAATGAAGATCAAGCTCTCACAGCACACACCAAGAAAGGAAATCCCAAGAGAGAGCCATCTCATTTCAAGAAATATTCTCACCACCATCAGCATAAAGAGAAGAGAATATGTTTTACATCTAATGAGAAGGGACATATTGCTATAAATGGTCCCAAGAACAAAAAGGACAACAACAACTTCAACAAGAAGAAGAAGGGCAGCAAAAAGAGGTACTATGCTCATGCTGCTGAGGATGATGAACCCCCCAAGAAGAATGCTAGGGTAGAAAGTGATGCTTCATCAAGTGAAGATGAATATGTTCTAATCTCTGCTCTCACAGGTACTATCTCTCATGGATGTAATGATTGGCTTATTGATAGTGGGGCTTCCAAACACATGTCTGGGTTTAAAGAATATTTTGTAAATCTATCTGAACATGAGTGACCCCATAAAGTGAAACTTGGGGATGACTATCAATATCCCATCAAGGGAAGTGGTGAAGCTTCCTACAACCTACACTCTAGGAAGTCCTTGAAGATGAAAGATGTTCTATATGTACCTAGGCTAAAAAAGAACCTACTCTCCATATCTGCATTGGATGCAAAAGGCATGAGGGTTGCATTTGTAGATGGCCAAGTCCTAATGTGGCCAAAGGGTAAAACTATAAATGATGCAGTAGTGATTGGAGAGCAAGAGGGAGGATTGTAAAAATTGAAGGGACAACCTAAACATGCCATGGTACATGAATCTATGGAGCCAAGCGAACTTTGGAATAGAAGGCTTGCACATGTGCACTACAAAGCACTACCAGTTGCAAGTAAAGCAGTAGAGGGTCTTCTTAAAATTAAGACAAAGCATGAAGGTATTTGCAAAGGATGTTGAAAAGGAAAGAACATTAAGAAGGTATTTCCAAGCAGTGAAAGTAAAGCAAAAGGAATCTTGGAAATTATCCACTCCGATGTATGCGGTCCGATGTCATCAAGTTCTTTGGGTGGGTATGTATACTATGTCTCTTTCATTGATGATTTCTCTAGGAAGACTTGGGTTTACTTCTTAAAGAACAAAGATGAAGTATTTGATAAATTCAAGGAATTCAAAGCATTGATGGAAAATCAAACTGATAAGATGATTAAGACTTTGAGATCCGATAATGGCGGAGAATTCACTTTAGGTGATTTCAAGAAGCTATGCAGTGATTCAGGTATTAAGAGGGAGTTGAATTCTCCTTACAATCCATAACAAAATGGAGTTGCAAAAAGGAAGAATAGAACTATCATGGAAGCAGCACGGGTAGTGCTTCATGACCAAGATCTTCCTATGCATCTATGGGCAGAAGCAGCTAGGACAACTGTATATGTGCAGAATAGAACACCTCACAAGATATTGGACAACAAGACACCAGAAGAGGTCTTTTCTGGTAAGAAACCTGAAGTCAGCCATCTCAGAATATTTGGTTGTCCAGTATACACTCATGTTCCAAAGGAAAAGAGAACTAAGCTAGATCCTTCAGGAAAGAAGGGCATCTTTGTGGGGTACAGTGAAAGCTCGAAGGTTTACAAAATATACTTTCCAAGGTTCAAGAATATTGATGTCAGTAGGGATGTAACATTTGATGAGGACTCATCTTATATCAAATCAAGGAAGACACCTGTTGAATATCATGAAGAACCAAAGAAAATCAGATTTCAAGATACCACTATGAATGAAGCAATTCCAGAAGCAACCTATGAAATTGAAGATCCATAAGAACCTATAGATCCACCCCATGAGAAGAACTCTCACAAGAGGAAACCTGCATGGGGTAGAGAGCTCATCCAAGATGCAGAAAGATATGGTATTCCAGAAGAGGAACATAGAGAAAGGAAATCCTAGATGTGTTCTAGGTCCCATCTAGTATGAAAAAGGACTAGCTCTGTGGTGAAAATCCTAGATGTGTTCTAGGTCCCATCTAGTATGAAAAAGGACTGGCTCTATGGAAAAAATCCTAGATGTGTTTTAGGTCCCATCTAGTAAAGAAAAAGGATTGGCTCTGTGGCAGAAATCCTAGATGTGTTCTAGGTCCCATCTAGTATGAAAAAGGACTGGCTCTGTGGTAGAAATCCTAGATTTGTTCTAGGTCACATCCAGCATGAAAAAGGGCTGGCTCTGTGATACATCCAGCATGAAAAAGGGCTGGCTCTGTAGATTATGAAGACCTGTAGGTGGTAGGCCTACATCCAGTATGAAAAAGGATTGGCACTGTAGAACTTCCTATGACGAGTAGATCGGAGATTGATTGAGATAGCAGTAGTAGTGACGATGATGTTGATTCAATGACGATGATTCGATGATGATGATCCAGTGATGATGATCTAGTGACAATGATCTAGAGAAAAAGACTTGTGCTATCAGATCTGTGTCGAGAAATACCTTCCTAGTTAAGAGGGAGTGTTGATGTATATGTAACTTCAGAATGTATTTCACCTATGTATATTGTACTCCTATAGAGATGTTATTATTCATCTATATGGAAGTGTCGTCATTTGTATTGACAAGTGTTGCAAGTGTCGTAACTTGTTGTGATGGGTTATTAGACCACCGAGCGTGGGGTCAGCCCTGATTAGTATAACAATGGGTTATTAGACTAAGTTAGACAAGTTGGCCCTGCTAGGTTATTAGGTAGGTCAGGTCATGTATAAATAGAGTGCGGGGGGCACTCTATTTGATCATCTCATTATTCACTTCTACACTACTCGGAAAGTGGTGCACTATTGGAGGAGGAGGTTCGGCTACTAGGAGGACTATCTCTATGTACTTTGGTTGTATCATTGCTCTTTCTATCTCTGAGGAAGTTGTGGGGTGTTTCACCTTTATGGTTTTCCCAAGTGAAAGTATGTGTGTCTATTGTCTCATGTGATTGCTTGGTGTGATTGATATGCATTGTTATACTTGATATGCTGTACATGTTATTCTCTCAGTAAAGATCCTAGAGTATGTTGAATTAATGCTCAAAAATTGACAAAGCCAATAAAAACTTATAGTGGAAATAAAATACCTATGTATTTTAAAAAAAATTCATATCTGCAAATAAAAATATATAAAAAATAGAAAATATATTTTATTTATTGAAAAAATATATATTTAGAGTATACAAATAGAGCTCTATAAGTGTGTGCACTTTCATTCGAAATGGACACCTAGAGCATATGTAGATTTGTTGTTGAAAATAGGGAGTTGAAGAAATGGACGTGTTTTGGTTTATGCAGTCTGAACCAAGAGGTTTGTCAATCTGAACCTAAAACCAAAGCGACCAACTCGTCCACCACGTAGATGAAGAGAGGTTGTCCCGCTTTTTTTTTTAATTTGTAGGAACACACACGCGTTAGTAGTACACACATGCTATCAAAATACACAAATTAATAATGCACACACACTATCAAAATGTGCACACATTAATAACACTCACATGTTATCAAAACGCGCACGTGCTTTTATTACATGTAAATATTCCTTTACTGTTTTTACTATAATTTTCAATCCAAAACTCAGATTTTGATGCTCCTTATATCGTTGGAAAGGTATTTCTAATCTCTACAAATTTTGTGTTTTATATTTTCTATTAGTCATAACCATTTTTATTATATTTTTAAAATAATATTATGAATCATTTGACCAATAGAATACAATGCATCCAAATTTTTGTTACATAAGAACATGCCTCATTGTTTTTGCCATACAATTTGATTGGGAACTCATATTTTGATTCTCCTTATACAGGTGGAAATTTTTTTCTTAGATCTCTCTCTCTCTCTCTCTCTCTCTCTACATTACTCCCTCTCTTTCTCTACCTCAGTCCTTCCCTATGTCCATCCTTCTATAATTGCCTTCTCCCTCCATCCTTCTCTACCTCTCTATCCCTCCTACTCCCTCCCTTCATCTATCTCTCTCTCATTCCAACTCTTTCCCACTCTCCCACGCTCCCACTCTCTCCCTCTCTTTCCATCCCTCTCTTCATATTTCTCCCACCTTCTCTCACACTCCCTCTCTCTCCCTCCCTCACCTTCTCTCAAAATCACCTACCTTTCATCCCCCCTCTATCTATCTATCTAAACACCTAACCCTGAATCTCTCTCTCTGTAAACCCCTAACCTCCAATATCTATCTCTCTGTCTAAACTCCTAACCCCCATTCTCCATCTCTCTCTCTCTAAATCCATTACCTCCAATATCCCTCTCTCTAAACCCCTAATCTCTTTCTCTCTAAACCCCTAACCACCAATCTCTCTCTCTCCCTCTAAACCCTTAACCCCCAATATCGCTCTCTGTAAACCCCTAAACTTTAATTTCTCTCTCTCTCTCTCTTTGAAATCCTAACACCCAATTTCTCTCTATCTCTAAACCCCTAACCTCCAATCACTCTCTCTCTCTCTCTCTCTCTATAAACCCCTAACCCACAATCTCTCTCTCTCTCTCTCTCTCTCTCTCTCTTTCTCTCTCTTTCTCTCTCTATCTATCTAAACCCCTAACCTCCAATATCCCTCTCTCTCTCTAAACCCCTAACCCCCAATCTCTCTCTCTCTAAACCCCTAATCCCCAATCTCTCTCTCTCTCCCTCTCCTTCTCTCTCTCTTTCTATATATATATATATATAGAGAGAGAGGGAGCTATCTAAAACCCAACCTCTAATCTCTCTCCCTCTCTCTCTCTCTCTCTAAACCTGTAACTGCCTATCTCTCTCTCTTTCTAAAATCATAACCCCCAATATATCTCTCACTCTCTCTCTAAAATCCTAACCCCAATCTCTCTACAAACCCCTAACCTCAAATCTCTTTCTCTCTAAAACCCTAATCCCCAATCTCTCTTTCTCTCTCTAAATCCCTAACCCCCAATCTCTCTCTCTCTCTCTCTCTCTCTATTTAAACTCCTAATCTATCTCTCTCTCTCTCTATTTAAACTCCTAATCTATCTCTCTCTCTAAACCCCCAATCTCTCTCCCTCTCTCTCTAAACCCTTAACCCCCAATATCTCTCTTTCTCTAAACCCCTAACTCCCAATCTCTCTCTTTCTAACTCTCTTGCTCTAAACCCCTAACCTCTCTCTCTCTCTAACTCTTTTCCTCCCTCACTCTCTCCCTCCTACTCTCTCTCTCCCTCTCTTTCCACCCCTCTTTCCATATTTATTGCACCTCCTCTCACAATCCCTCTCTCTTCCTCCCTCCCTTTCTCTCGAACTCACCCACCTTTCATCCCCCCCCCCTCTCTCTCTCTCTCATGCACACACACACACACACACACACCTCCTCCTACTCCCTGTTCATTCTCCCCTCCCACCCCCCCCCCTCTCTCTCTCTCACAAACACACACACACACACACCTCCTCCTGCTCCCTCTTTTATCCCCCCCCCTCTCTCTCTCTCTCACAAACACACACACACATTATCACACTCCTTCCCTCCCTCCCTTTCTCTATCCCTCCATACCTATATCCCTCCCCCCCCCCTTGTCACATACCCAAATTTTCAAAAAAATAATTTAAAATCTTCTTGAGCAACTAAACGTCAATAAAAACTATGCGGAATGTAAAATGTATTTACAAACATCTAATTTATTGTTTTAATATAAGCATCATACTAATAATCTCATAAATTTTTAATAATGTACTTATTAAATAAGCTTTACTTACCGACACAAAGGTTCTCTATTTTATCGCAAACCACCTTAATTATCAATATATAACCTTTTAACCAAAAATCTTTTTATTAGCACAAAGGTTTATAAGTAAACATGAACAATACACTGAAATACACCAATTCATATTGTCAACCCACTACTCTTTAGAAAGCATTAAGTACGCTTAAACATTTCTTCTATCTCTTAAAAATATAAGAAGAGGCTTTATTATCTAAGGAAAACCATTGTCATTTTATGCTATGTTTAATAATTGTGTCTACAAAACCCTTAAGTACACCTATACAACATCATAAGAGAAACATAGTTATCCATGAAGGATTTAGTTAACCTTAACTAGATAATTACTTAAATCAGGTGAGATGAAATGACTTATACAATGCATCTAGTTTGAATCCAACATCTTAACCAAGATCATGCATGTGAAGGAGACCAAGTATAGACTATCATTCTTACGACTTTGTATAAATTGCACAATGATATATAGCCTACAAAACCATTATGGCTAATTTAACCAATGCCTTTAGATACACATAACGAACAACGCATTAACATATACATAAAGAATAATGTATTTAATATATGTAAGGAACGAATCAACTAAATGCATCATAGTGATCAATAATTGAAACATAAGGTACACCTAAGTGAAATATAACATTAAGACACATAAAACGCACATAAAAATCGACACATCAGAGGGAGACCAATTTAATGTGGTTCACCCGAACTTGGGCTATGTCCACAAAGGCAGGGAGAATCATATCTTTATTAATCAAAAATAAAAAAGGTTATACAACTAGCAACTCCATTATTGCCAATATTCTTTCCTCATTTTCAAAGTTCCTCTTCATACTAAAGGCTATACTCCTCTTCATCATTCATATATGTAAAGGGTATAAATCCACAATGGTATTAACCCCAAAAGACATCTCATATTTCCTTAAGATGTATTTTATTCAATAGTTTTAACTAGGGAAAAACATCCCAACCACATGATTTTTCTAAAAAGCCTTTTGAAACTTGCTTACGTGGAATAATTATCTATCTACATATACTTAAGTAAATATATAAATATAAGATAAAATCATATTTAATATACTTTTACCACTATGGTAGAGAGCTATGTTTCTTCTCCACCCAGCTTGCACTTTAAGTGCATTTCTTTAAACTAGATGTTATACTTTATACTTATATGTATTTAATATGGAAAGGGAAATTTGCATATGTAATTAATATGAAAAGGGGAATTTGCAAATAAAGATCACATTCTTCCCACTAACCTCTTTATATTGAGATTTCATTTCACGAGCAAGGCTATTATTTTATACTCACTCTAATGTTATTTCCTTTTTTCATAAATTTATTATACGTTTATTTAAAAGAGACAAAGGTGGAACACCCTTATCACTAAATCCACTCAACTTAGGTTTACATATAACGGAATATTAAGGATATTAAACCTATGTTGTTTCCTACATCTTACATTCCATATAATGTATTCAATGATCGAATCTAAGGAATAATAAAACAAAAAGTGAGTATTATAATTCTATTTCTAAAGAAAATCAACGCTAAGGCTCAAAGCGTAACATCCAAGCTTCCTGAAAGGGCTCATGTAAGAAAACGCTCATAAAAAATAAAAAAAATTGGAAGAGATCTACTATCTCGACACAGGTTTATACTCTGTATCCTGTCAAAAAAAAAATGTCATAACTCAGGCAAACGCAGAGATAAAGACCCTTTTTACGTTAACTATGTTCTTACAGAGATTGAATCTAACGCAGGTTGCTATCCCTATTTTATAGAGATGAAGCTCGGTTTAAGGCTACACTTTTACAAGGTCTAAAAAAAAATAGCAGAGTTTTTGAATCAGGTTGAAACTCGGATACCAGGCGATTTATCTAAACTTATAGATAAACTAAGCCTTTAAACAAGAATCGAGTTCAGGCTCGGATATATGTATAACTTTTATATACAGCGATTACTCTAATGTTCAGCAGAAAGCTCAATTCATGTGTCTTAAATAGAGATCCGGTTAAAAAAAAAATAAACGTTTCATTCCTACTGGATTATTCTTAACTCATCAATATGGATTATCCAGGAATAACAGATTTGTTATCTCAAATGCAAATGCAGAGTTGCCGGGCAGAAATTACCTGTATTGATATGAGAAGCTCAACTCTTAGCTCAGAGCTTACCTGCTCTTATCACCAGATTCGTGCGCATAAGTGGATAATTAATGTATTAAACTAGTTGTTGGTAGTTATGGTTCCAAACCCTAGAGACAGATCCGCGGTGGTGAGAGCTCCACTAAAAAAACAAATGGCACATGAAAACTGAAGTAAAACTTTTACTTACAGCTCGGACTCAACTTAAAAATAACTCCTATCGAGTGTTCTACTTCACTCGTCTTTCTTACATACATGTAGCATATCTATAAATGAGACTATGTGTTCATATTAGTTATATGTACTTATTTTCAGAATTTCTTTATCTTTCATCTATCTATATATACATGTCTATATAATATAGATAATTAGAAATAAATGCATGTCTTTATTAATAGAATAATCTCATATATCATCTCACGATCCCTTCATCCTTCATATATATAAATATCCATTTAATTATAAGCCCTATTTTCATCATGTAAAACGTATCCTCACTTGTAGGAATATTACATATGGTTAATATCTTTTAAAATGGGAAACTATTATCCTTCTAACATCCTTCCATGGATGGTTTAAATAAGTATTTGGGTAAACCTTATAAAATATTTGTGAATACTAGACCACATAAATGTGGAGCATTTTTTTAGAATTTCCATGTCTTCATGGTGTTGAAAGTATTTTTATAAAATATCTTCTTTCCACCTTTATCTCAAGGTTATATATATATATATATATATATATAAAATATTAGTTTCATAACCCTTAGGGTTAATAAGGATATTTTCTTTGACACTCTCGTCAGAGTTCCTAGTATCTAGCGATAACACTTAACCAATATGTTAAGTTCTTTTAGGAGTTCTTTCTAACATCCTCTCATAGAGTATGATTTATATAGTCCATAAGGACAATAATTGACCTTTTTGATACTTAAAAGATAGTAGGAAATAAAATAGTAGTTATGTAACTAAATAACTACTATCGCTGATCGTCTACTTAGGACAGTAGTATCTAGATAACTTTAGGGTTATCATGTAAATGCTTGAGATACTAAGATGACACCTGTCATCTACTCATGCTCTAGTTACCACACCTTCTTCCTTAGTGGCTTCACTTGCCTGTCTCTAAGTTGCATCCGTCCACTTTAAGAGTAATTCAAAACAATACTTTTCAAGGTCCACTGGTGGGGCCTTGGCCTTGAGCTCCTCACTAAGGCCGCTAACACAATTTATAATTACATTTACAAAAATAATAAAAATAGGGGTCAAATTGGAGGGATGTTACACCCCTCCCCCTCACTCCCCTCCCTCTTACTCTCTCTCCCTCAATCTCGCCCCTCGACTCTCTCCTTCCCTCAATTTTCCCCTTGCCTCCTTCCAACCCCCCTAATCTTTATTTATCTCTCTCCCCATCTGTAATGTCCCCTCCCCTTCATACCAGCATCCCATTCATTAGATTCATATAATTAAAATATGAATGTGCAGATGTAAAACAAATCTCTTATGCACAGCGGAATTAAAACAACATCTACACACAATTCATGCTCATCCAGCATATCAAAATAATCATTATTTAAACATTGCAGAAGTAAATACATAGACATAAAAACACTTATCTTCATTTTGCAATTGCCCCAAGCAACTGGCTATGTTGCTGCAACGTTCCACCCAACCATAGGCTCTTCGACAGCTTATACTGAGTCCGTTCGAAGGCCACCCCCAAGCTGGGCATGATTCTCACAAGGAAAAAGGGGACAAAGCTCATTCACAGCCAATTAATCATTCCATCTGAGCCAAGCCAGTCCATAGCTGGGTTTATCAGGCTACAATTGAACCCGGGATGCTTACTCTCAAGCTCAAGCCAAAGCAATGAATACCCATACCCATACCCCAACATATTCATTTCTCACACAACAAGCACAAACGTTGGGCATAGATACACATTTCTAGCAATGGAATTCACAAACAAGATGGCCATAGATTTTCCCCAAATCGTGGCTCACCCAAAACGAGCTATGGGAAGGGAAATGCATCCACAGGGAGGAAAAACGTTTTCTCCCCAACTCTCTCAGCATTTAACAACAAAAACGGTCTCTATGGAACCCCCATTCCATTCCCCTTCTTCCCCACTAGTATACAGCACAAAAACGCCCTTCTCTACTGGGAGAATGAAGGAAAAGACAGCAAACATGCCTGGAAAACGCCTAGGCAGCTCTAAACTCGTGAGGGAGAAGGAAAGATCATGGATAATTGCTTGGGGGAGAAATTCATGGCTCTTTTCTTGCCCAAGAAGCAAAACGCGAATTCCCATGCAGGGTGGTTTGCCCATACCCGAATTTGGACAGCCATACCTCCCATTCCCCAAGGCATTAACTACCTCAACCAACTCTTGGGAGAAATAAATGATTGGGTACAAAAGTCAACATGGGTAGTTGAGGGTTTGATGGGTTCTCTCATTAACACTTGGCTTGACTTGAGTGGCTCAAGGGTTTGAATGTTTTCCCTCCCAATTCCTTGTAAAATCATGCCCCCATCTCTTGTTGCATTGCATTGCATAGCTAGTTGTGGGTATTTATTAAAATGCATATTTACAATTTCAATGTGCCTGGCTAGCACGTAAACCTTATGCATCACTAGATCGATGGTGGAGCCTTGGCCTTGAGCTCCTCACCATGATTTCATAACAATATTACATCATTTATAATGTTAATGCCATGGTCTCAAACTGGGGACATTACACCATCCCTCTAAATCCCTCCCTACCTCAATATCTATTCAACCCTCCCTTCATCCTTCTCTCTCTCTCATTGCATTGATATCTCTCTTAACCCCACCTTATTCTCCCCCGTCTCTCTCTATTAATCCCTCTAACTCCCTGCTTACCTCACTTTGTCTTCTACGCTCCATTCCTCCTTCCTTCCTCACTCTTCTCCCCCGCTCTCTCTCTTTCTTTCTCTCTCCCTCATCCTCCCTTTCTCCCTACCTCCATTCTTGCATCAATCACTTCCTAACCCCCACCTTGGTCCTTCTTTACCTCTCTCTCTCCCATCATTTCATCTCTCTCACTCCCTAACTTCCCCCCTCTCTCTTCTCCACCGCCCTCTCTCTCTCTCTCTCTCCAATCCTCGAGTCTCTCCCTCTCCTTCCCTCCCTTTCTCTATTTGTCACCCTCCCTTCTTCGCTACCCTCATTCCTCCCCTGCCTCTCTATATGTGTTCTCTCTCTATCTTGCTATCTTCCACCCTCCTCCACTCACTCTCACCATCACTCCCTTCACCTATCTCTCTATCCCTTTATACCCCACTCTCTATCCATCTCTCCTTCCCTCATCCTCTCCAATCCTCCCATCATGCATGCACGCATGCACTCTCTCTCTCTCTCTCCCCCCCCCTTATTCTCTCCCTCTCCCCCCCCCCTTATTCTCTCTCCCTCTCACTCTCTCCATCCCTCTCTTTATCCCCCCCCCCCTCTCCTCTCTCTCTTAGTATCCCCTCTCTCCCTTAACTATGCCTGAGAGAGGGAAAATGAAAAAAGAGTCAGATTTAGATTTTTGAAAATAGGAAACAAACGATATTGAATCATGAAAAAAATATAACTACAAAGTTGTAGGCCTCGAAAATACATTTCCAACAGTACAAGGAGCATCAAAATTCAAGTTAGGATCAAACGTTATGGCCAAAATACTAATGTTGTTCTATTTATGTAATAAAATCCTATGCGCGTTTTTAAAACCACGTGCGCATTGTTAAAAGCGCACTTGAATTCTTAGAAGTGCACACATGTTTTTAACATGCATGCACTTTTAATAATGCATGCACATTAATAACGTGTGTGCGTTATTAGCGCATGCACAGTTTTGTGCTAACATGGATGTGTTAGTGGTGGTTCGACAATTGTCAGACCAAATACGGTGTGCGATGTTGGGAGAGTGTGGACGCTTTTTATTTTTACCACTCACCCACTCCAATTGAAACACTTTTGGGTATCATCTTTGTGTGAGCGCCCTCAACTTTGCAACCCATGTTGGTTGTGATTCTTCTAACTGCTTCGCCAACCCCGGCTTCAAAGGATAATCTCTAGCAAAGGGGTTCTGTGAGCAAATGAAACATACAATGAACTTATAATTTGGTTTTAGTTGCAGTGTTACTACAAAGTTGGCCTTCTTTTTGTTGAATGACTCCAACCTCTCTGTCAAATTTTGTACTTTCTCAGACAAGATTTCAACTCTCTCACTAGTTTTCTCGAATTGGCCTCATGTTTGCAAGGAACAAATCGAGCCTCTCCCGGTGCTGGTGATCTTGTTCCCTAAATGCATCATCCATATGGTCTTCCATGACTCTTTGGCACCATCCATGTTGCAAATCGGAAATGGTTCACATATCCCGGGAATATCCAAAGAGTTTTCAATTGATTGATCTGTTGTATGTGTCTCATTTTCTGGGTGATTTGCCGAGAGCATTTTCCTATTGATGTGTTTCTCCTAATGAATGCTTCTCCCTACTTTTGGAAGATTTCTTTGAAGATTATCAGATTAATCACCTTAATGATATGTATTCAATGTGAATGAAAAGGGAATATGTGCACATATATCCATTTTAAACCATGGCTATATTAGGCCGGTGCTCTTCTTGGCACCCATATCAATGAAGCAACCCAACGACCTAATCCTGTGATAGTGTAAATATGACATCTTGTAAAAAAGACATCTCTTGATAATTCCTTTATCTTTGTCTAAGACATACCTTTCAGCCTCGGAGCTCAGCTAGAGAGGCAGGATTATATCGTCTCTACCTGCGCACCTCATGAGCTCTCTTGCTGAACAGGCGAAAGCGAGAGTTCCAAAAGCAAATATAATTGAGCATTTGTTAAGATTCAATAAACATTAGTTTGTTGAATACCATTAAAATAATCTGGGTACATACAAGTGTGGTACCTTTCCTTTTATCTAGAAGTTTTGTAGATCTCCTTCCATGAGGGAAGAAAAGTGGAGATAATAACACATATGGGTTTAATAAATTTGTTTTCCAATTATAGTTTTCAAAACCCATACAAATGTTTATAGCTTAATCATTAATATCAATCTTTAATTTCATTTAATTTTGGATATGGGAAATGTCAAAAAGTTTAGGATTGAAATCTTTTAAAAATAAATTTGATACCGATAGGTCACAAGTTAAGTGCCATGAATTAATACAAACATTAAATTAATTAATATAAACATAAAGCAAATACTATTTAATAAACTTATCCTTTTTAACCACCACTTAAATTAAACTTATTTAAATCTTAATCAAGATGCTTTTAACCATATTAACAAGATACAATGTCCGTGAAATTAATCTAGATTGTACACTTGTTACAATTTGGTTAATCTTGTTGATCCACTCAAGGAAGTCCAAAATTTGAGATAATATCTAAACACCTATCGGTATCATAAGAACATAATATTTAATGCTAATTAATAAAATTATTTGGATGAATACAAATTTTATGATATGTGGAGTCCAACATAACAATTCCCTTTTAAAATTTATTTTAAACTCATAAGTTTCTCAAGTTAATCAATCCAAATGTTAACAAGTTCCATTGGGTTGCCTTGCCTTGATGTGAATTAAGATAATTTGTAAGAATGAATGACCAACCATATCAACACAGAACAAAAGTATGTATGTATAATAATTGGTATAGTGTTTCACCATATTGTGACATAAAACTATAACTTTAACACCATGACACCCACATCCTCGTATGTCCCATTCTAATATTAAATAAGGACTGAAAATGATATACTCACAATTCCCAAGATGTGACACATTAATAATGTGACATTACGCATTCATCAATGACTATGCCACATTGTGATGTATATCAAGTTTTATGTTGTATTGTGACATTCATCAAGGGTTTTGTCGTATTGCGACATTGATCAAGGGTTATAATTAAGGATTAAAAAATTATATACACCGACAATTCCCAAGGTGTGACACATTAATAGTTTGACATTCGACGTTCATCGAGGGCTATGTTGCATTGTGATGTTTATCAAGGGTTATGAGGCATTGCAGCGTTCCTCTTGAGGGTTTTGTCGCATCGTGACATTGATTAATGTAATTTTAAAAGGATATCTCACATTGTGATGTATATCAAGTGTTATGTTGCATTATGACATTCAGCAAGGGTTATGCCACATTGCGACATTGATCAAGGGTTATAATATTAATATGATAAAGGGTTATGTCCCATTCTAAAATTCATTAAGGATCAAAAGATGATATACACCGACAATGACAAAGATGTGACATTCGAAATTCATCAAGGACTATGTCACATTGTGATGTCTATCAAGTGTTATGTTGTATTGCATTGTCCATTAAGGTTTTTGTCACATTGCGACATTGATCATGGGTTTATATGCCTAATATGACAAAGGGTTATGTCCCATTCTTATATTTATTAAGGATTACAAATAATATACACTGACAATTCCCAAGATGTGACATTCGAAATTCAATGGGGGCTATGTTGCATTGTGATGTTTATCAACGGTTATGATGCATTACGGAGTTCATCTTGAGAGTTTTGTTGCATCGCTGCACTGATTAATATAATTTTAATAGGCTATTGCATTGTGATGTATATCAAGTGTTATGTTGCATTGCGACATTCAACAAGGGTTATGTCACATTGCGACATTGATCAAGGGTTATATGTCTAATATGACAAACGGTTTTGTTCCATTATGATATTGATTAAGGATTAAAAATGAATTATAGTGACAATTCCCAAGATGTGACACATTAATAATGTGACATTAGACATTCATCAATGACTATGACACATTGTGATGAATATCAAGTGTTATGTTGTATTGCAACATTCATCAAGGGTTTTGTCGTATTGCAACATTGATCAAGAGTTTTGTCGCATCGCTACATTGATCAATGTAATTTTAATAAGAAATCTCACATTGTGATGTATATCAAGTGTTATGTTGCATTTCGAGGTTCAACAAGGGTTATGTTGCATTGCGACATTGATCAAGGGTTATATGTCAAATATGAAAAAGGGTTATGTCCCATTCTGATATTGTTTAAGGATTAAAAATGAATTGCACTGACAATTCCCAAGATGTGACACATGGGTTTTGTCGTATTCCGACATTGATCAAGGGTTTTGTCACATCGCTACATTGATCAATGTAATTTTAATAGGCTATCTCGCAATGTGATGTATATCAAGTGTTATGTTGCATTGTGGTGTTCAACAAGGGTTATGTCGCATTGCAACATTGATCAAGGATTATGTGTCTAATATGACAAAGGGTTATGTCCCATCCTGATATTGATTAAGGATTCAAAAGGAATTACAATGACAATTCCCTAGATGTGACACATTAATAATGTGACATTAGGCATTCATCAACGACAATGCCACATTGTGATGTATATCAAGTGCTATGTTGTATTGCAACGTTGATCAAGGGTTTTGTCGTATTGTGACATTGATCAAGGGTTATAATTAAGGATTAAAAAATGATATACACCGACAATTTCCAAGATGTGACACATTAATACTTTGACATTCGACGTTCATCGGGGGCTATGTTGCACTCTGATGTTTATCAGGGGTTATGATGCATTGTGACGTTCATCTTGAATGTTTTGTCGCATCGCGACATTAATCAATGTAATTTTAATAGGCTATCTCACATTGTGATGTATATCAAGTGTTATGCTTCATTACAGTGTACAACAAGGGTTATGTCGCATTGCGACATTGATCAAGGGTGATATGTCTAATATGACAAAGGGTTATGTCCCATTCTGATATTGATTAAGGATTAAAAATGTATTACACTGACAATTCCCAAGATGTGACACATTAATAATTTGACATTAGACATTCATCAACGACTATGCCACATTGTGATGTATATCAAGTGTTATGTTGTATTCCGGGGTTCATCAAGGGTTTTGTTGTATTGCGACATTGATTAAGGGTTATAATTAAGGATTAAAAAATGATATACACTGAAAATTCCCAAGATGTGACACATTAATAGTTTGAGATTCAACGTTCATCGGGGGCTATGTTGCATTGTGATGTTTATCAAGGGTTATGATGCATTGCGACGTGCATCTTGAGGGATTTGTCACATCCCAACATTGATCAATGTAATTTTAATAGGCTATCTCGCATTGTGATGTATATCAAGTGTTATGTTGGATTGTAGCGTTCAACAAGGGTTATGTCGCATTGTGACAATGTTCAAGGGTTATGTCGCTTTGTGACAATGTTCAAGGGTTATATGTGTAATATGACAAAGGGTTATGTCCGATTCTAATATTGATTAAGTATTAAAAATGAATTACACTGAAAATTTCCAAGATGTGACACATTAATAATGTGACATAAGACATTCATCAACGACTATGCCACATTGTGATGTATATCAAGTGTTATGTTTATTGCAACGTTCATCAAGGGTTTTGTCGTATTATGGCATTGATCAAGGGTTATAATTAAGGATTAAAAAATTATATACAACGATAATTCCCAATATGTGACACATTAATAGTTTGACATTCGACGTTCATTGGGGGATATGTTGCATTGTGATGTTTATCAAGAGTTATGATGCATTGCGATGTTCATATTGATGGTTTTGTCGCATCGTGACATTGATCAATGTAATTTTAATAGGCTATTTCACATTGTGATGTATATCAAGTGTTATGTTGCATTGTGGCATTCAACAAGGGTTATGTTGCAGTGCGACATTAATCAAGGGTTATTATATTAATATGATAAAGGGTTATGTCCCATTCTAACATTCATTAAGATTAAAAAATGATATACACCGACAATGCCGAAGATGTGACATTCAACATTCATCAACGACTATGTCACATTGTGATGTCTATCAAGTGTTATGTTGTATTGCGTCATCCATTAAGGGTTTTGTCACATTGCGATATTGATCAAGGGTTATATGCCTAATATGACAAAGGGTTATCTCCCATTCTGATATTTATTAAGGATTAAAAATGATATATACCGACAATTCCCAAGATGTGAGACAATAATAGTTTGACATTCGACGTTGATCGGGGGCTATGTTGCATTGTGACATTCATATTAAGGGCTTTGTCACATTGCGACATTGATCAATATAATTTTAATAGTATTTTTAACTATAGAATTTATAGTATATAGTATATTATAGTTAAATAATAATATTTTAAATTAAATAATATTATTTTATTATTACTTTGATTATAATATTTTAATTAAATTATATATTATTATAATAGTACAATATAATATCATGATATTAAAAAGTAATATCATTATACTGACATGATATTATTATTTAATTAATTATTATATTACAATTATTTAATTAATTAGTATATTTAATTAATAATATTATTATTTTATTATTATTATCTTTAATACACCGATAGGTATTTATATCTTAGATTTTAATATTAACAAATATAATAAAATAATAATATTATTAATTAAATATTAATATTTTATGAATACGTTTTTATAATATTTTAATTATACCATTCCTATAAAATTACATCATCATTTTTTTACTAATATATAGTTATAATATATAATTATAATTATTATATTATAAATATTTAAATAATATTATTTTGAATTAAATAATAATATTAAATTATTACTTTGATTAAAATACTTTAATTAAATACCATATTCATATAATAATATAATATAATATAATTAATAATATTATAATTATTAATTAATTAATTAAAATATGACAAATGACATAAATTTTAATTATTATATTATGAATATTTAAATAATATTATTTTGAATTAAATAATAATATTAAATTATTACGTTGATTAAAATATTTTAATTAAATAACATATTCATATAATAATATAATATAATATAATTAATAATATTATAATTATTAATTAATTAATTAAAATATGACAAATGACATAAATTTTAATTATTATATTACTAATTAATTAAATAATACTATTTTATGAATTGAGAATATTTTTAATTAATTATTATATTATAATTATTTAAACAATATTATTTTATTAATATTTTGGAGATATGTGTATGCGCCCACCCGTTACTAGAAACAACCACATTAATAATATTAATGCGTATGAATACGTCGATAGATATAAATTGGGCACATACTTTTCATATTCATGTTTTTTCCTATAGTATGTGTCCCATTTACACCTATCGGCGTATTCAAACACATTAATATTATAAATGTGGTTGTTGCTAGTTTTTAACATGTTCGCATATTCCAGCACTGATCCCATCCATGGATTCACTGTGATGGACAATGCAATGTTATATGACATAGATGCTACAACAACTTCTAGAAAATTGCAATTGACATGGGAGATAATTGATTGAAAACTTAAATAAAAAATTCAGTGATCTATAAATTTAGATAAAACATAAAATGAAATGTGAGTAAAATATTTCACCACTGAGCAGAGGTGAAATGAAATTCAAATGGATGTGAAATGATATTACAAAATGGAGAGTGATTTCGATGCCCATTGAATAGTCATGCATGAATGGCCTTGTAATGACTGGTTAAGGTTGGTGCAGTGAGGGAAGCTATGGCGTACCATGATTTTATAAAATATATTTTCATTCATGTCATGAGTTTTGTGTACAAGTCCAGTCTTTCCACCATGAATAAATGTAAGTACTCAAACAAGAAAAACATGACTATGGAAATTCCTTTAGAATAGCTTGGTGTTGCACATTTTGTTCTATAAAACATAAAATAATGTATTTAAAAAATTTCTTGCATAACATTGACTGAACCCATTCCTTGCGTTTCAGAAATGGAGTCAAACGAGGGATTGATAAGAAAAGAAGTAGTGTAAAACCAAAACATTTTGCATCTTTTTTTATTGCTTTTTCGAAAGATTTCCTTTGTGTATTTGAAGAAAATTCCAGGTGGGTGCAGAGTCCCAACGGTGTAGTGGAAAAGTTCCTTTATGGAACTCTTCCCTTAGGGTTTTGCCCATTTTAAACTGACCCGAATTCTCACAAAATAGAAATCGATCAGAGTTCCAGATTGATTGGAACTCTGTACGTTGAAAATCAAAAGATAGTATTTATTAAACAGATTTAATTTATATAAAGAACAATACAGACACACATAAGATTAGGTTATGAGTTCAGGTAATTTTATAAGGAAAACACTATTCATCTTGTAGCAGAGCATTGAATTAGGCATGCAGTGTTGTATATTTTTGAATTTGAAGCAATTGAATAATGGGTGTATTCCTTTTTTATATATCTAGACTTTGTAAATTGGGACTACATTATCTATACATTGAACATTAATTTTTTTTTTATATATGGACTTTGTAGGTAGGGATTACATTATTGCTAAATAGAACATTAAAGATAAAAGGATTCCTAATATTTATTCAAACTCTAGCTAAATCCATATGTGGATCAAGATGATTGGTATAAAAGTATTGATTAAGTCATTGAGAATAAAATATGAATTAACTTTTCAAAAATATTGATACAATTAGAAAGAATATGTATGACATCTAAATTTAAGGAGAAATTGTAGTGTTATACAGATTTATAGGATATGAAAAAATTATGACAATGGGCATTCTACAATTCCTAAAATACCTTGGGATGAAAGAATTTGTCATCTTTGTCATACTAAAAAAGTGGAAAATGGAAAAATAATTCTCAATTTGAAAATATTTGTAACAATACCAACCTTCTTAATATTTTTACATATCAAAGCTAAAAAAGTGAAAGATGGAAAAATAATTCTCAATTTGAAAATATTTGTAACAATACCAACCTTCTTAACCTTTGTACTTATCAAATATTTAGAGACTTAATCAAGTTTCTCTCCAATATTTTGGAATATAGAAATACAGTTTTAAAGAAAATCAATTAATTTATTAACATTTTTTCTTAAGCTTCGATGAAAGCTCCACAAACAAAGGTGTCCAAATGTCAATTACATTCCAACAACAGAAATCCATATGAAAATTTTGCTCCTGGAGAGATTGTTGATATCAATTAAAAATTTAGATAATATGATACCTTTGCTGAAAATATAGATATGTATCCAAGTTTTATTAATTATTTTAGTTTTAATTAATTGGAATATATATATGTGTGTGTGCGTGTCTGTGTGTGTGTGTTTTGAACTTTAGATTAGGGTTGACATTGTATTTTGTTTTACTTAATATTTTGTTATTTTATTAAAGTGCCACGTGCTAGCTCCACTATGAGCATAGAATTACACGTCTCCCTCATAGTGGGTTGTAGAAAGTGTCTTTCACTGCAAAAAGAGAGCTTATAATTATCTCAGTTTCCAAACACTTCCTAAAAAGCACTTTGCCATATCTATATCTACTTCCCCTTCCTTAAGATAATAATTATACCTATATATCCTTATAAACTTACATACTAGAAAAATTCATTGGAAATACTAGTACAACATTAGGAGATAGGAGAAAGCATGCCCACTTTTCACTTCTTGCATTGCTACATATTAATTCCTTGGACTTCTAATCTCTTGCTCAAGTGGCACTTTGTCTATTGGGCCTCCAAAGGCCTATTGCACTAGAGCATATTCCATGTACTCCTCATTGGAAAAGACAATGGAATTTGTAGGATGGCCTTCAATAGATTGTGAACTTAAAAAATGATAAGATTAATGTTGTAGTGCATGTTTAACACCATTGAAACTTTATCTAATATCTTACTTCATGCCTCCGATGCAATTTCCAATTCAACATACCTAGATAGTTGAATTTCCATTTGTTCATTAATGTGTGAAAATGCTCTATGCAAGGCATCTATCTATCCAACCAAAATTCTCAAGGCCTTACAAATTTCAAGGAGCTTGTAGTTTGCACAACAACTAGGGTGAATATGCTTTGTCATAGTGATTTCTAAGTCATGAGGTTATCCTTTTTGACAATTCTAATCTCTTCTAGACATCAAACTTTGAAACAAAACCACAATTTTGTCTACAAAAACTCAGATGAGAGAAATACCAACAAAGCACCAAGATAGGGGCATTCGTGGAGATGTCTCTAATACCTATATTGGGGCTAGAGAGGCATACCTTCCCAATTAGTGATTCATACTTCCACAAACCAACTCCACCTACGAAAACCCAAATCCTCACCATAACAATAATCCGATTTCCTATGTTACAGATTGAAGTAATCCTACATGTCCTAAGAGGAGCCAACATGTCGATGTTAATACACAAATGTTGGAGGAAGGAGTCAATTGTGTGAAGTGTATGCAACGAAGGGAAGGAGAAAAGTGTTTTGTGTTTGGAGTGTACACACATGGAAGGAGTTATGGTGCTCACCTCATACTTTGCCAATGTAAAAGTGTCCATAGTTCTAATGTGTTGGCCATACAAATATAACAATTCCATCTTATTTCAAGATATTAATACATTCCCCTTGTCTCCCCATTTTACAAAGTCTTTAATTCTCTAAATCATTCTAGATAAAATTTGTTGTTAAGGATTATACCCTATAGTAGGGGATGGATGATATCAACGTACATGGGGTTGAAAAATAGATATATTAGAGTTTCACACTAATTACTGTAAACAAATGAGATTAGGGTTTGAGAAAGAGTACCTTATTTATGGCGGCTGGACCTAGCTTTCTCCTGATCTCATCAATATACCTACAAAACCAACAGGAATTCCTCAAAACGATTTGACTATAAACATATAATGATATTGATGAGACAATATAACATTAATCATAATCAAACATCCATTAAAATTGACATTTAATTGGGATGGGAAGAATATCTCAATCTTTATTGTCAAAGAAATGCAACAAAATACAACTGATATACCTGATATTTTTCCAAGCACTTCTGCAACCAAGTTCTGGGCTCCTGTTCCTCTCTTGACTAGAAATTCCTTCAGCATAACAATAGTTCTCTCCTCTATTGGCCTCTTCCTCATGGCTTCCTCTTGTATTTATGGGAAAAACAGGAGGTTAGATTCGTGGGGCAGTTGAATTGGAAAGTTGGGGGAGTTATAATACAAAAATCAACTAATCCAATTCGTATTCTTAATATATTTTTCAATTTCATCTTAAGATGTCCATGGGTATGATACTAGGAAACCTGCCCATGGTCCGTGAGTAACTAGCTTAACAACTTGCGCATATATTTTTACTAATGTGTGCAGGTTATCAACATTAGAACTCGTGCATGAACCGCTAGATATCAATACCAAGAGTCGCGGCTTTTCATGAAATATGTATAAAAATAGGATGTTTCGGCTACAAAATTTAGGATTTCAACACTCAAGTCATCTAAGGTCAATCTATCTCTTCCATCCATAGTGTCCTTTTGTGTGATCAACAAGGCAATGTGATCACGGACGAAGAAGTGCATATTTGACCTATAACAGACGCCCCCTAATGTGTGAGGTCAGAGGGAAATGACGGCTGAAATACATTACAATCCAAGTTAGAGGAGGAGTAAGAAACCACAGGACGAAGTCACAAAAGTACTTGAAAACAAAAACCCAGGGCAACGGGCAATTACAATCTTGACATCAAATAGATGTTCAAAATATGATCTCCAATACATAGCTGGGAGATGTATATAGCACGATCATTGAAATACAAGTGTGGATCCATGTCAAAAATAGGAGATCATAGCCATAATAACAAACTGGATCTATGGCTCATTAAGAGCCAAAATGCGTGTGACTCAATCTTGCGCAACTTGGGTAATAACATAAATGTGTTGATGCTATTATAGTCCCAAGGTATTCATCCAAAACATCTCAAGGTACGAACCCTAACCATGTGAATAAATAATCTAGAGCCGAACATGGGGGGTACTGCTTGATTTTCGATCTTTGATGTATACCGTTAAAAAACGCGAGGACGTCCACCAATAATGTAAATGGAGCCCAAGGTACCTAGTACATTCTAACAAGTGTGAATAAGTGGTCTTGGAGTTGAACACTTGAAGAATCCATCGAATAGCAGACATTGATGTATTCCTGCTATTCGATGGTGAGGGAAACTGCCACTAATGATTGCAATCCCCAAGGTACTATCCAAAACTCTAAACTTCATTCCTAGAGCATGATGAGTTGAGGTCGATGGGAAGAAGTCCATTGGAAGGGAGGCCTTAAAGCATCCTCCATCATGCCACACGAGAAACACTCAAAATATTGAATTGATTTGGAGTAGGACTGATACAAGATGAAACAAACTGACATTAGGGATGGTCAACATATGAAGTCAAGGTAACTGCAGAATGGCTAACACATGATGTATCCTTGAACAATGACCATGAATCAAGGGTGACTTAGGTAGCTTTTAACATGACATGAACGTGATATAAACCTGCAATGTAAGATATATTGGTAGATTCTCCATATGATTGGACGATTAACCAATCAGATGAGTAGAAAATCTGAGGTCAAGTTCATCTTAAGGTCAAAAAACTGAAACCCGACTGAATGATAGAATCAACAGGTGCTTTGTTCAAGGATATGACTGGCATGCTGGCTTTGAACTAAAAAGATGTTTGATACCCTTCCCTTCCATTTTCTCTTTTTATTAAAGAATATCCTTCTTGTTGGTTTTAATGAGTCCAAGAAAGAAAACTCAATAGTCTCTCTTCATTTTTGAAGCAATCTCAAAGAAAGAGGGAGAAGATTGCTTGATATAAGTCCAACCATGTGTAAATTTAATGAGCCCATCGGAGGAAGACTCAGGACCTTCTTCATGTTTTACAGAGTTTGAAGAAGAGATAGACGAATACTCTATAATACTGATCCATGGATTTTAATATCGAGCCTGGATCGGTTTATGCTCGCCGGTGTTTTATTTTTTGGAGAGCTTCAAAAACTTAAACAATAACTCTATATACCTTCTCATGGATTTCACATCGAGCCTGAGTAGGTGAATGCTCATTGGTGTTTTCATGTTTCGAGAGTCTGAAAACCCTAAAGAAGACTCCTAAAGGCCCTTTTTCATATAGTTAGTCTCCTCACCCGAAAAAGTATGAAACAATGAGAGAAGAACTCTTCTAGCCATGTATGACTAGAGTATACCTTTTTCGTAAATGATCCACAACGGTCCGGAAAAGGGGTAAATTATACCTAAGTGGATGTCGATTCAAATCCTTTAACGAGTCTGAAAAAAAAAACTATACTTGGCGAGCTTGTTTATTTTGAAAAAGTCTAACAAAGGCTTAAAAGACTTTATAAGCTTCAGGGACACAAGTTCCATGACCTATCAGGTAATAAAAACTCTTGACAGTCAGATTAGTGATATATCACATAATCAATAAAAATTTCCTAGATGACATAAGATGATAGGAAAATACTATACCTAATCTGACATGTCAACAAAGAAAACAAACCTTGATAGATCGAATTTATCAAATATAGTGAAATTTTGTCATTCGCACTTTACCTAATCAACAAAACTCAAAAGTGTATTAGTGAATTTAATAAATGTTAAAATAATTTTGAAACTATGTTAAAAAATGAAAAGAGGGTAAAAATTTAAATTGACTTTTCTATAAATAGTTTCAAAACATATCAAACCTCACCATTTCCAATTTTTGGGGAAAATATTGGAGAACCAACCTCTACTTCTATTGCTTATTACGATCATTCTGGGATACCAAATCATCTTCTGTCTCTTCCAAGTAAGTAATATCCCTCCCCTCTTCCATTTCAATGCGAATTTTGAGGTTTTTAATGGTTAATTTAATATTTTATTGGGATTTTAAATTTTAATCTGTGCACACCGCAAGTTCCATTGAGGAAGACTAACGCATATGAGGAAAATGCATTTATTTGTCTCAAAGGGACTTGCGCGTGTGCCCTACTGTCTAATAGGGATAGCTACGCACACCGCAAAGAAAACTGGAAAAAAAAACTAACCAACGAAATGGTTTACCAATTGTAGGATGGTTTTGATTTGGCGTGAAAGAGAGCATGAAGAGATGGATCGGAAAGACACAGGGGATCCATTGACCCTTCTTGTGTTGAGAAGATGTGGATTACTTAATTTCTATCGAACCGTAAATATGCGAGCACAATCACAATTGCTCGAAATTATGGTGCAATACTGGGATGCCAATCAAGGAGTCTTCAATCTCCAAGGGGAGATCCTTGAGCTCACTATAGACAACATATATTTTTATCACCGGCCTCTCCTAAAGAGTGGAGATGGTGAACCTCAAAGGCACATCTCGAGGTGTGGGTGCCCTCTCCGTACAAGATTATATCATTGCCTACTATCTACCGGGTACTTAAAAGAGAGGCAGTGATATTTCTATAGCGACTGTTGCAAGATTTCCGCTAAAAGTTATCTTAAGTGTTCTAAACCAAATAGGGGGAAGTGCAACATAGCACCTTGCATCATGGAACTATATGCAAGTGGGAATAGATTGCTTGCGTGGGATTGTCTATGATTGGTGTTCTAGCTTGTTGGTGAACATGAAACTTCAACTTAACCGAGTGTAAAAACAGTAGGAAGAAGAACTTTGGTTATGGTAGTATCCTCTGCACCTTCTTCTTTGAGAGGGTTCCTGCTTTGAGTCCGGGGATGGCCTTTCCCCCACTCAATCCTTGCGAGCCACTCCTAAATTGTTGGGGAGATATATTCAAATGCCAAAGTTGGCGGTGAGAGAAATCTCTCCTATGGTGATGAGGATTATTAGCGTGGTGGGGTCGGTAGGTGCCGCAGCACTGGAGCAGTTTCCCTATGCAGGGATGGACTTCTGCAATGACCCTGAGATGGGTCTTCCTCCAGGATATGCCTGGGGAGAGATGGGTAAGAAAAAGTTTCTTTTTTGAAAAATTATTTCATTTTTTCATTTTATCAGTATATAATATTTTTGATGAGTTTGGAGTATTAAACAATTTGCCTTGTACAGATGTTGGACCTGTGTGCCCTGATGGGCGCCCTCATAATTTTTTGTGACCAATCAACGTAGGGGAAGCTGATGCTGCTATATCTGTGTCCGGATATACTCAGTGATTATTCAAGCGAATAATCCTCCAATGGAAAATAACTCCATTTGATAAAATAATAATATATAATCGATGATGATGATTAATAATTTATAATGAGGCTCGCTTTTTATAGGCTTGAGAGTGTATAGTGAAGGGTTACACCCTTTCACTTAATAATTAATAACTTTAATTAACATACATATAATATTCATAACATTGCCACTCTCTTAGAAAGGCTTTGTCCTCAAAGCCTTATAATTTTGTCGCATTGTTCCTTGCGTGTCGTGGCCGCTGAAACATGTCGATATGAATTGCTAAGTGTAGAGCATAACTTCCAGTATGTCGAAGGATCAATCCATCCCAAATTGATTTGTTGTGGATTGATGGGATTCCCTACTGATGTGTCGTCAGGAGATTTGATCGCATTAGTACCATTATCTTTCGACATTTACCACCTTTTCAAATATTGATTTTTATGGTTGGGGTGTCGATAGGGAACTTTCACGATGTTACTTTCGTTTACGAATGTTGCCTTTAGAGCATTGATCTGAGTTGGAAGTTGTATTTTCCTCTCTTGAGGATTTAAGTTTTTGTTCTGTATCTTTTCCAACTTGTTTTCTAACTGCCTATTATCATTTTGAAACTTCTTAATCAATTCGACTTGCGATTTTCTGTCATCTTCAGATGTCTTAAGTTGTTCCTTAAGATCTTCATTATGACTTCTGATACAACTATTTTCTTCCTGTTTGTCTAGAAGTTTCCCTTCAATGTCGTCCATAGATTGTTCTATCTTTCGACTATTTTTCAACTTCTTAATTTTTGTGACTAGTATCTTGTTATGATTTCTTAGTCTAAAAATTTCTTCAGCATTGTTAGATAATGCTTTATTACTCTTCACGATCTCTGACTCATGTGTCTTTTTAAAGTCGTCATTTTGTTGTTGAAGAACTTTTATCTGTTGTCAACACTGGCCAACCTCTGATTCTTGACTTTCTAATTTATGTCGTAACTGCATTAGTTCTTCATCTTTATCGCTAACGATTTTGTTCAAGCGTATTATTTATGCTTCGTAATTATTTATTTCCTTCTTTATATCTTGATTTTTCAATCTCTGATTGAAATCACTTTCATCTTTTAATTCCTTGATTTGCACACATAATTTTTCTATGTGATTTTTCTGGTTGGACATTGTATGTTCATTGAACCATTATTGTATCTTATGTAGTTCAATCTTTATTTCTAATTGTGTATTAATGTCTCGTAATTCTTCATTGTCTTTTCGATAGCGTTTTAACTTGGCTTCTAATTTCTCTCGCAAATCGGCTTCCATGGTTTCTATCTTCTTCGACGGTGGAATGATCTTCTTTGATTTCTTTGATGAGTCTTTTTAAAACTTGGTCATCCTTGTCATTAATGCGTCTCGACTTCTTTATAACCCTTCTTTCCTTTGACTTTTTCAATGATAAATAACTGTCCTTGACTTTGATTTCTTCGGTGATAAGTGTTCTTCGACTTCTTTGACAATAAGGAGTCTTGCTTGGACTTCTAGTTTTTGTTTTTCTTGGATTTGTCTTAATGTCTTCTTGACGATGACAACTGGTCCTTGGCTTCCTTCAATGATAATTGATCTCTTTTTTTTTCCAAAAATAATAATTATAAAATAATAATAATAATAGTTATTATTATTTTTTAAATAATAATAATATAAATACTTATATTATAATAACACTTATTATTAAATTTAATAATAATGTGTTATAATAATAAAAATTTTTTTTCAAATATTATAACAATGATAATAGTTTTTTTTTTTGAATGGAAAAATACAGGCGGAAGAGAGGTGTAGTGGTCTAGAGGAGGGGGTGGCCGAGCTGGAGGCGGCGGAAGGGGGTCGGTGGTGGCAGAGGTGTGCTGGAAGAGGTGGTCGCGAGGAGGGATTGGTTGAGTTGGTGCAGTTGTGATGGTGGGTAGGCGTAGTTGCAGAGGCAATTGACGAGGAGAATGAAGCTATGGGCGAGGGCACATGAGGGAGCTGTGCGTGGGGTTGGCGGTGGTGTGAAGATGGTGGAGGGATTGAGGTGTGCATGCACGGGGGTGGATTGTAAGGTTGGGCGGGAGTTGGAACGTAGGGAGATAAAGGGAATGGTGGCAGGAAGTTGGGAGCGGCGATGCGGAGAGGAGGAAAGGTTGCGTGGATGCGGAAGGGGGTGGAAGGACGAGGCAAGGTGAACGTAGTGGGAGAGATGGATACCGCTGCGGGGGGTGCAGAGGAATATGGGCAGGGAATCGATGGAGGATGTAGGAAGGGAAAGGATAGAGAGGAAGGAAGATGGCAGGGAATGGAGTGTGCAGAAGTCATGGAGGTTGCGGGAGGGCATGTGAAGACGAGGGCCAAGAGCCTGATATCTGGTCAAAGACCAAGTAGCTCAGAAATTCTGAGAGAATGGCTACCAGCCTGGGATCAGTGAGGCTCGAGGAAAGAGCTGCTCTGATACCAATGCTATATCCGTGTCCGGATATACTCAGTGATTATTCAAGCGAATAATCCTCCAATGGAAAATAACTCCATTTGATAAAATAATAATATATAATCGATGATGATGATTAATAATTTATAATGAGGCTTGCTTTTTATAGGCTTGAACATGTATAGTGAAGGGTTACACCCCTTTCACTTAATAATTAATAACTTTAATTAACATACATATAATATTCATAGCAGATGCCATGTTGATGAGCATAGAGGGAAAGATGAGTTGGTGGACTGATGACATCCCCACTTACAATATCGAGCGGATGCTGCTCGCCATGCAGGAGGACGTTGTGGGTGTGCCCCCAGCGTGGATTCGGCTACTTAGGAAAGTAGCTAGACTAGTCATCTGTTATAGAGAGGTTGTGGTAGAGATGGAAGAGGCCCCTCCTTCTCCATAGAGGAGGACATATGTATATATTTTTAGGTCGTTGAGCCCATTTTGTATATTGATATGACATTATGACATACTTGTTGACCCAAACTCATATATTTTTTTATTTTTTTTTATACAACTTATATACAATATCGGGATTATTTACATGTGTGTCTTGCATTTATGTGTGAATTCTTTATTAGGATTGTGTGTGATGTACATGCCCATCTAAAACATAATTTGCATATGAATCAGCTAAAGAATTTAAATTTCTTGGAATATGATGATAAGTAATATAATCAAATTATCTCTCAAGTAACTTCACTAGTAAGAATTGATGCAACAAAACAGGATCTCTAACTTGATATTCACCCATTAACTGAAACAAAACTAGCTGCGAGTTGAGTCTTACCTCTAGATGTGAAATGCCATGATGAAGGGCATATCGGAGTAGCTCGATGACTGCGCTATATTCATCCACATTATTCATTATGGGACCTAGGCAAGCCCCTCCTGAAGATACAAGTTGGCCAACTGGTGAGTAAATAATCCAAGCTGTGGCAGCTAACTAACGATTGTGACGACTAGCACCATCAGCAAATCCTATAAAGTATTCAATCAACCTCTGAAAACACAAAGCAAATAGGCACGTAAGACGCGACAAAAACCAAACAAAGCTAACTCTACAAAATGTACAGCTAAAATACATGAAAAATAATAGAGTCCTAAGCATAATACTTTTTTCAGGTAGAGCCCATTTCTAGGTTCCGTCAACTTATTACCTTCATAATCCATCAGCTCATAAGCACCCTTCTTCAGAACTTTAGAAACTTTATAAGGATCGAGACACATAGACTTGAATTTTTCTACCCCCAAGGGTTCCTTGTCCTGGTCATAAAGCAGGACAAGGTATCCTTCGAGAAAAACCCTAGGTTTGACAGATTTTTCATACTGACTCTTGACTCGATTCTTATGAACCTAGTTTGTTGTGAGTGCATCGCAACACTGATCATAAAGATGTTGTAGGTGCAACAAACATTCTTCTAGAACTGAAGTATCGAGGAGTAGTTGGATGGTCAACTTTAATGAAGGAATTTTGCATTCAACTGGAATAACTGCTTCTACTCCATGAACAAGTTGAAAAGGAGATAACCCGGTAGCAGTCTTAACGTTAGACCATTATTCCAAAAGAGATGGATACAACATGATGTGCCAGTTGGATCAACTGGCATTGACGGTCCTTTTGAAGAATGGTTTTCAAAGTTTTTTTGACCGTTTTGACCTGACAGTTCGCCTGCGGATAAAATGAAGATGAATATTCCTACCGAAATCCTAGCATAGTTTATAGGTCAGTCATCATGCTGCTCTGAAAGTGTCAACCGTGGTTTGTAACAATCTCCTTGGGTACACAAAACCTAGCAATGATCTAGTTAAAAACAAAGTAAACAACCGTTTCTCCATCTGATTTGGTAGTAGGCATTGCCTTGGTCCACTTTGTGAAGTAGTCGACAGCAACAATGATGTGATGATGACCTCCACTAGAAGCTGGATTACAATTCATGAAATCAATCCCCCACTTGGTGAAGGGGCCTGCTGTAATCACAGGGTGGAGAGGACCTGGGTGTGCTCTCATCTTTTTGGTGAAAAAATGACATGGATGACAGCGTTTCACAGCTTCCACACAATCTTTGAAGATCATGGGCCAAAAATAACCAACACAGAGTATCTTCTGAGCTGTTTCCAACCCAGAAAGGTGACCCCCACAGGCTCCACTGTGAGCATCATTCAATACTGCTTCAGCTTCCTCTAAGGTCAAAGAATGACATAGAATGGAATCTATCCCACGTCTGTATAAAGTATAAAAAATAATGAGATAGTTCTTTGCATGATTCTTCATCTTCCGTCGTTTGTCCTTAGAGAAAGTAAGAGGAGACCTCAAAGTTTGGAGATATACTAAAATATCCCCATACCATGGGTCAAAAGATGCAATGAGAAAGATGTGTTCATCTGGGAATGATGACTCTTCCTCATTGTGTACTACATCACTCGGAAATTCAGAGATAAGTTTGGCGAAAAATAGTTACTTCTTTGACTTAGCAGATTGAAAAACTAGGTCAAATTCTTTCAAAATAACAATCCATTTATTGAATTTCCTAACGATGATATGTTGGGTGAGGACATATTGAAACGGATTGACCTCTGCGATCACTGTGGTAGTTTGTAACAAAATGTAGTGGCGTATCCTCTGTATAGCATGGACGACAACTAATGCCAACTTCTCAACATACGAATATTAATCCTATGAGCTATTAATGTGCACGATAAATAGTAAATGGCATGCTCTTGGAGCTTGTGATCCTCCTGAACAAGTACTATCCCGATTTTGTATACAGATGTATCCCGATATAACAGGAAATCCTTGGTATATTCTGGCGGGCTCAATAAGGGGGCTTATAGCAATGCCTTTTTCAAACCCTCAAATGAATTTTGAGCAGCCTCATCCCAAAGAAAATTGGTGTCTTGTTTGAGTAGTCTCATGAAACCTTTTGTGATTTTGGCAGAGTTAATGATAAAACATCATAATAAATTGGACATACCCTGTAGACTCTCAAGTTGTCGTAGGGTTCCAGGAGGAGGAAGATTTAAAATAGCCTCAACTTTGAGTGGATTGACCATGATGCCATGACTGGATACAAAAAAACCCAGTAAACGTCCGGACTCAACACAGAACACACACTTATTAGGATCAATCAAATCTTATAATATCTGCATCGTTCAAACATGAGTCTCAAGTGAACAGGATGATCCCGTCTCTTGCGAGATCGCGCTAGGAGATCATCAATATAAGGCTCAACTACATGTTTGATATCATGAAAAGCAAAGTTCATTGCACGCTCGAACATAGACCCAACGTTCTTTAGGCCGAATGGCATATTCCGATAAGCGAAGGTCTCCCAAGGACAAATAAAGGTTGTCTTATGTTCGTCTTCAGGTTTTATTTGAATCTGGTTATATCCTAAAAAACCATCCATGAAATAAAACATTTCATGGCCCGCACGCGCATCAATAATCTGTTCTATGAATGCTATGGGGTAGTTGTCCTTAGGACAAGCTTTATTTAAGTCTTATAATTTTGTGCCGACTCGAATGGTTCCTTGCTTCTTATCTACCAGAACAGGTTTAGAGACCCATTCCGTCATATCAATCGGATAGATGAATCCATCTTTAAGCAATTTCTCAACTTCCTCCTTGATGGAAGCTTCATTTCTAGGATTTGCCGAATGGAGCTTCTGTCTCATAGGTTTAGCATTTGAATAAGTTGTGATAACATGCTCCATGATGGCGGGGTCAATTCCTGGAATCTCCTCGTAAGACCAGGAAAACACGTTGCAAAATTCCTTAAACATATTGCTGTACAAAATGATCTCATCGGGAGAGTAGTCTGCTCCAATGAAAAGGTTTTCCACAACTCTAGGTTTGATGGAGATATAGATCAGAATGGTTCTCGATATATTTTCCATATTCCCCTCAACATAAATATTTTGTATAGAAGGGATAGTGGACAAATCGACATCACCACCAAGTCTCACCGAAAAATCTCCTCTCTCAATCCTGTCCAAATCAGGAAGGAAATAGGACCTATGATGCATATGTTCCCATGGATGATTCAGGCCTACCATGGCTTCCAAAATGGCCTTGTGAGAGGGAAAAACAATATATAAACAATCGAAAGAGTGAGTTGAGTCAACAGACCATGCAGGAGCATATTCCATATCATATTCCGTGGAGACAAACGGAGTCGAGATATGTTCTGTCACAGCATTTTGTGATGCTTGATAAGTCACTTCTGCAACAGACATGGGAACGATTGGTTCTGACTGAGTAGGGAGAATCCATGGATCAGTTGTTTGACTGACCGTGGAAATATTGAAAGATGAGCAATCAGTGGTACTAGTCGAACCAATAATGTTAATGGGAGCAGGTAGGTCGAATGTGCCCATCAGTGATGAATACATGCCTACTCCCAAACTCTCATTGGGTGGGTGAGACTGATCAATCAATGGAATTGTAGAATCCGATGAAGTATTATTGTTTTTCCGAGTGAATGAAATTTGATCAACCGTGATGATCTTGATTTCATGCGGGAACATAAGTACTTAGAAAACAGATGATGGGACAGCTTGCATCACGTATGTCCAAATCCTCCCTAACAACAAATTGTAATCGAGGGGAGAGTCCAACACTTCAACCTCTACACACACCAACTTACCGGCAAGTTCAACTTCAAATGCGGGCAAGACTCCGTGTGGATGGAAAGATATCCCATCAAAATCCGTAATTATAGTGTTGGAAGAGGCTAACTCAGGAGAGCCTAAGGCCTTCCAGCAGGATATAGACATAACGCACATAGCTGCACCCTCATCCACTATAGTTCTTCCAATGGTTTTCAGGCCATGGATTACTTCTATTTGGAGGGCTACGTGATACGGGAACTGGGGTTTGATATTATACATATCAAACTAAGCAAGCATACTAGGTGAATCCAAGCTCCCTATTGCTGCTAGCAGTGCATTTCACTACAATGGACAGCTCTGCAAAAATTCTAGTGTGGACATAGCATAGGGTGTTTGGGCTAGATCCTCTACAACATTGTAGTTAGGAGAAGCTCGCACATTAGGGTTGTGCAGCCCATTTGAAGACACCTTTTGGAATCTTCAGCAAGGGATCTACAAGTCTCTCAATGTGAAGAGGTGTAGATGTTTCAAGAACAACCTTATCTTTCTACTGTGAACCCGAGGAATAGTTCCTAGCTTGAGTTTGCAAAATCATATCTAAGTTCACCATATTTATGAACGATTGATCAGCTGAAGAGACACGAGTTGTCCCCCCAACACTAGAGTTTCCAGAAGTTGAACCTTGTTCATGAGGGAATGGATCTTTCAAAATAGCTGGCTTCTTCTTACGGAGGAGATTCTGGGCTTCTTCCATCAAAGGGCATTGGTGGGTAAGGTGGTCTTCCTTACATAACTTGCAAGGAAATTTAACCTTCTTTTTATCCTTCTTTCCCTCCTCGACATTCTTAGTATTTTTGGGCTTTGGATGGTTTCGCTCCCTTTTTTTCCCTTCTTTTTGTTGTTGGGTTGCTGAGAACCCTTTTGATAGGTCTGCACTTGTTGTACAGATTCAGTTGTAGAAGGGGAGGCTGCAACAATAGTTGCAGCTTTAGCAAACTACTTTGCAGATAAAGCATGAACTTGCTTGGTCAAAGCTTCGAATGCTACTGAATCTACTAAACTGACAATGCCATTGGCATGCAGTCCAGACTTAGGTTTACCTGGATCAATATTAGATCGTGGCACGTCAGGTATAATCTCGTACATGATCCCAGATTGAGCATATACAAGATCAAGTTGCTGGGTCCTGAGTATCGCTTCTTCCTCCGAAGACACTCCGAAAGTTGCTACTTCCTTAGAAACATAAGGTAGGAGTGATTTCAAATACCACTCTAAAAGAAACTCTAGAGGGATTTCAGCCTTAATGAGCCTCTTTTGTCTTCGCCACTCCTAAATGTGGTCAGATAACTGGGTGGCCTTTTTCTGTCTGAAAGCTGACAGAAGGTCTGTGCCGGCATCATACTGGAAAGGAAGTTGAAAGTTGTTCAAGAAGACTATTTCCATATCCCAAAATATATCATATGCTGCGACAGGTAGTTTGATGTACCACTTAGCTGCGGCACTAGTCAAGGTCCTCTGAAAGAGACTCAACCTAATGGAATCTTCATTCAGAGAATTGGAAGAACACCAGAGATGGACAATAGTGACATGATCACCAGGATCTTCCCCAGTCTTGCCTTCAAACTTTGGAATTTAAGAAAGCAAATTAGTTGGAACTGGTGGCCATGCCAGGTTATGGCGCACTAGATCATTCGTTAGTTTCGAAAGATTTGTCAAATTCAGATTTTCCAGAAAGGGAAAATGAGGTTTTGCTGATGGAATTTCATAAGCAGGATTTTTGTAGGGGGAACCACTCGAAACCTAGCTCGCATACTGCTGGTTGGGGTTTCCCCTAGCCATCGATTGTGAAGTAAAAGTATTACTAAAATTGCTCCAACCATAAGACAAAGGATTACTTCCTTGGGTATTCGTCAATTACGGCTAGGTGTTAGCCCCTTTGTAATGTGGGTTAAACGTGTTACCACCCCCTCCACCAAACAGTGAAAAGGGGATACTGCCTACTGGTATATGAGACGTTTGCGCATTCGATGAATGTATATTAGGATTTGTAGAGGGGTTAAACCCAGGCATAGATGTAACGGATGACACAGGCATCGAGGCTACAAAAGGTGTAGATGAAGTGGGCATCGAGCCTATAAACGATGTAGAAGGAGCTATGTGTCCTCCATACCAAGGAAAACCATGATTAAAAGGAGCAGATTGTGGAATACCCTGGGACTGTTGCATGAAAGGAGATGAAGTAAGCGGTATTGAAGGTATCCCTGAAAAAGGGATATTTGAATATCCAGCAATGGAACCAAAAGGAGTAGGTGATGTCGAAGCTTGAGACCTAGACATACTTATGGAACCAGTGTTGAAATTGAAATAAGGGATCAAAACATAGGCAACCTGCAATGAGCTAGGTACCGATGTGCTTGTAAAATAATGAGAGAGATCTCTCAAAACCATAGCTGCAGTAGGAGTTTGAGGAACTCTTGTCTCATCTCCAGAACTAGCCATGAAATAACCAAGGGTAAACTGGTACGCACTAAACTCTGGTTGACCTAGAGAGTCTATAGTTACAAGTAATGGATTGTGAGGTCAATTCAAAGGAGGGTTGTAAGTTGTCCTAAACTCTTGAGAAGTTAAGTCCTCAACCTCAACATGATCAAAGACCTGTTGATCTTGAATACTGATCTGTGGTTCTCCAGGTGGTTCCGTTACTCCCGTAAGTTCGTATGAACCATGGGAATCATTCCTCCATTGTCGAGGTGGCGGTGGAGGCTCCATAGTGTGCGGTGGAAGGTCTGCAACCTTCGTGACCTACGAAGAGGTTGCTCCTCCACAGTTATATAAAAAACAAACTAAGTGTGAAAACCTAGTGGTCACTAATCGATTAAGGAGCAAACAACATACCACTAAAAAGAATGTCCTAAAGTGATCAAAACCAAGAAAACAAATCTAATACTCTCAGAAGTCAATCTGGGATGATGAGGCCCCAGAACAAACCAATACAATATCGAAGGTCAGTTAGACTACGTCCAATGCAGGTCCTCTGGGTGCAAGTGCTTTAATCACCAAACCGCCCTCTCGGGATTACTGTAAAGGGTTACCTTCCGTGTCTGTCCTAGGTGCAGTGAAAATAGCCTTCCAATATACCTATGAAGAGTGTTAAGGTTAAGATACCAAGGATACCACAAATATGAAAAATACCTCGGTGGATAGTTGTCAGTCCAGCCAAAACACATGGGCAAGGTAGTAAAGCCTGAAATCCAAGAGTACTTGAAGTACTAGTGGACCCCCGTACGCGAATCAGCTCTGGTGTATGCTCGAAAGGAAAGTGAGGGGGTATCCTCAACAGTTCCAGTCTCACACGACCTCGTGCTTAACTTTGGTTTCAGTGGAGTGTTCCCAGGATACTTTTGATATAAGTGGATTTCCTAAAAGATTGTCTCACTACGATTGTTGGGAAATAAAATGATTTTAGGCAGTTTAAAGTAATCCACCCCAAAATCCTAGCCTAAGCTAGTTGGTGTGGTGTCAAACCTAAAAATAAAAGTTAATAATTGATTTTACTATATGTTCTTTTTAGAGGTTGTTTCTTACTCAATAGGTAGTGATGTGTGTGGTATGGTTATGACAAAAGTAAAATGTGTACTATGATGCATAAAACTTCACAAAATTCTTTTCGTTTGTAGCTTTAAAAAAAAAACTAGGCATTCCTAAGCATAAAAAAATTTCCTTTTTCCTTTTTTAATTTTCAAAGTTAATAGTAAAGCAAACTATCCTACCTCGAAAACAATGACAAGTCTTGTATACAAGTTCTTAGTTTTTCAATTTTGACCTTTTTCTCTAACTATTAAAAGAGAATAAACATGAAAATAAACAAGCAATAATTATCAAGAATGTGAGTAAAGATAAAGAGCCCAAGGCTTAAAACAAATCAAAAAACTGACAAAGACTTTAACCTATAGAGTTGTTTCACTAAAAAACTCATAATTTGGAACAAGATGCAAAAGAAAAGGGAAAGTTGATGTGTGAAGTAGGAAAACAGACAACTAGGCTGCTCCTAGACATCAGAAAACCAAAGAAAAGCATCCTCCAAATAGTGAGGGCAGGAAAGCAAACCATGGCAACTCTACAACCACAAAGGCTCAAGAAGAAAAGCTATCAAAGAGACTTCAAACAAACTCAGACTGACCTGAACAAATGTTCAAGAGGTATCCAGGCAATCCAGGACCTTCAAAACCACCAAAAGAACCTACTGAGGTCAAACCCTAAATAAAAAGGAAAAACCCAGAAAAAGTTTAAAGAGACCCTATTGGTTGTGTTTTTAGTTTTCTATTGCATCTAACACATCAAAAGAGACCCTCATTAGATTGCACCTGCCCATGTATGTAGGATTCGATAACCTCGATGACAATGAATTTTGGAGTTCATTTTGGTTATGTTAGAAATGATATCCCTTTAAGTGTCTCTAGGATTGATATCTATTCAAAACTATAAAAAAATGCTTATTGTAGGATATGAGTAGTCTTTGGAAAACACCAAAACTAAGCCATTCTCAATATTCCCACACAATGGCTTATTAAAGGATACAAGTATTCTTTGAAAAAGCACCTACACCAAACCATTTTCAATATTTGCATATTTGACTCATGTTAAAGTTTATATGAGTAGTCTTTAAAGAAAACCTAAACCAAGTCATTCTCAATCTTCACATCGTTAACATGTCTTCAAGTTAAGTTCCGCATTGGTGTACTTAATAATTGGTAATAACTAATGAACTAATAGAGGTCTACTTAATAATTGATAATAATGATTAAAAGGTCATGGTAATTCAAGGTTTGCTTCATAATTAATATTTTGATATTCTTTGGTAGGATGAAACTTCTTTGAATGCGATTCCAAGGATGGCTTTGAAATTGAGTCCAAATTAGATCAAGACAATCTTTGAAATATAGAAAAATAGTGTGCTTGTTCAAAACAATGTTGAGACGTTGCTTAGTTAATGCAATGACTATTGTGATTAGGATGTTGATAAAGTGTCTTGTATCTTGATTATTCTTGATCTTAGGCTTAGTATTTTCCTATTTGTTCAAAACAATGTTGATAAGTTGCTTAGTTAATGCAATGACTATTGTGATTTGGATGCTAATAAAGTGTCTTGTATCTTGATTATTCTTGATCTTAGGATTAATATTTTCCTATTTTATTCTATTGTTTATATTTTCATCAATGATAATTGCAATTACTCATAATATATTGGTCTTGTGATAACTCCTATATATTATCCTTCATGCTAAAGGATCTATGCCTCTTCAAGAAAATGAGGAATTGCATTTAGTTTTGTATGATAATGCCAACCTTAACCTCTAATGCATATATATTTTCTATCAACATTCTGTATTTAATTTCCTTAAATACTTTAATTCTTAATGCCATATTGAAATATGGTTTATGGTGCAATTATGGGTATAATTGGAATTGCTTAAAAGTACCTACCACACATCCCAAGGTTCTTGAAAAAGGTTGCAGAGGGATATGCATGATGCCGTGATCCTCTTTCAATGAGGTATATGTGATTTAGATTTGTTTGGTAAATGATTATTTGTAAGTTATAGTTGTTTTTGTCAAGGGCTATCTACGACTTGAGTTGTTTTCTCTACTAGGTTGTTTTGTCAAGGATTACTTATGAGTTGAGTTGTTTTCTCTACTAGATTATTTTGTTTACTCAACATTATAGAACCAAGTGGAAACAAACTCATTAAGTGTATTTAAACCATCATTAGTACAATGAAAACAAATATCTACTTGAAATGTATATGTTTGTGTTGTATTTTAGAATATAAATAGTTATTAAGGTGAGTGAAAACTAAGAAATGCTTTCTTTCCATATGCATATAGTTTAAACTTTATATTTTAATTGTTTCAAAAATATTTTAGAAATCTAATTCACAAAGTGTTGTTTATACAATATCAAGCCTATGTCAAATGCAAATAGCAAGAGGAAGCCTTATTTAGCTTGGGACCTTTCTCGATGAATATCTTTTAATCCATTGGTTGTACATATAATCTTTTTATAACCAATATCGATTTCTATTTTCTTATTAACAAACCTCAAACTTAATATAAAAAATAAGAACATAACATGTTTAATACTTGTACAAACAATTTTACAACATTTTTACAACATTTCATGTCACAATAAAATTAAGATATTGGTTATAGGAAAGTCTATATGTACATATGCTTATTTATTTAATATACCTTCCTTCTACTTTTGTTTGCATTTTTATTGATTGATTTATTTACATACTATATATTTTAGTTGCTCACCATAACAATATCATTGCATGGATGAATGACTTATACAACATCACTCTACATTCTCAATTCATATTTGTGGATTGTAGAATTTTTTTATTAAATGCCTATTTCTCATATGCAAATAATTTAATAGTGTTTCTTTCTTTATGTTGACCAATAGGTTTGGATATGCAATACAATTCCTTGTAGGATTTTTGTAAACAAATAAATGAACAACAAAAAGCTATCCTTGTCATAGTAACCAAATTCATATGCAAGAAAAAGACACATTGACATGATAAGAAATGATTACTTAAATCTAAATTAACATCTTTTTCCGAGCCTAAATTGTAAATGTTGTTGTTTTCATTGATCATCTTGTATTTATGAAGAACTTGTAATATTTTGATATACTTATCAAAGTTACTTGCAATATTTAATTGTATATACAATGTTTACTTTGACGCTCATAAATAATTATTTAAATCCCTCCACATTCAAAAAGTTCATATTTTTTTAAATAAACAAACACAACTATGATTCTTAAACCTTGTAAGTATAGCTTTAATAAAATAGTTTTATACCCTTTTTCTTCTTGTATGGCTTATTAGTTTTCCGATGCACATGGTTATGAGCTGTTGTATTTTAATCATCTTTCCTTCCATACTTGCTTGATATATATTTACACCTTCTGAGCAATTTAGTAGCAGATCCGTTGAATAATTAAAACATCTCTAAACGAAATGGTGGAGTCGGGCATGGATTTTCCCTTGCAGTAATTGTGCAGTAATTATGATAAAATAAAAATTCTTACAAGCTCTAAATAAGAAGTATATCCCATTCTAAATAAGAAGTATATCCCATTAAACATGTTTATGACTATAGTATCCCCATGGGCATTGAAATTTTATAGAGAAAATGCTTGTGAAATGTATTTTCCCCTTAAAATCTAGTTTATTTTCTAATAAAATGTCTTTTTATTCTCTAATAAAATGTCTTTTTAACATGTAATGTTATCCATAAAAACTTATTTCTGTATAATTTAAACTGTAAATCCAGATCTATGTTTCCATTTATTTTTTTATCAAACATGTTTATATATATATATATATATATAATTTTTATTTTTGACTATGTTATTAACATATATATTTTGACATATAAATTATTCAATTATTCAATTTTTATTTTTATTTATTGTTATATGAAATTTATGAATTAAGTGGAGGTTACTCTTTGTATCAAAATTAATTAGCAAATTATTATGATTAACGAAACAAATATTGATGCAGGTTTACTTAAATTCTCTTTTAAAAATGAAATAGATTAGAGATTAAGTTGCTTAATGTTGATAAATTAGATTATTAGATTATAATTTGGTAAATTAGATTGAATAAAACTAAGAGTGTTTGAGGAGTTTTGAGAAATGCTTAGTATATGGGTTAACTAAACACATTGAATCTTTGTTTTTTATTTGACATATTTTTTAATTACGATCATAACACTAATTATGTGTGGTTTCCATTGTTTAATAGTTTTCACAACAATAACATGTTCGGATAAGGATTTTAATTATATATAGTTAATGAAAAAGAAAAAGAAATTGTTATTGTTGAGATAGTAATTTTTATTAGGCATCGAGTTCACAAGACACTTAGCCTGCATGGAGGAAAGAAAGAAGTAAAGCGTGGAAGAAAAACAAACCAATAGAGGATAGCAAAGCTGGGGGAGCATTTGATGGCTGTTGGTAATCACCGATCCCTTACTAACTGGCTCCAGTCTCTCCCCTCCAACCATTAGTCATTCCTGATGAAGATCATATCCTAGAATATTCGAGGTCTAGGAGGAAAAAGCAAACGACACACTCTTAGATCCAAAATCCATGAGGAAATGCCAATAGTAGTCATACTACATGAAACAAAGTGTTCTATGGATTCTCTTCTCATCTTCCTGCAGTTTTGTTGGAAAGGTTGTAAATCTATGGCCACATATGTTGCTGGGACTGCTAGACACATGGAAATCTTGTGGAATCTAGATTTCATCCAAATTTTCCAACTTTTGTTCCACCTATTTCTCCCTCCCCGATTCTTTCTTTTTCCAAGCTTTGGATTTCTCTAGAACCCTTACCAACATCTATGGGCCCCCCTCCCCTGCGTCCGAAAATGGCTTCTTGGCTTCCCTATCCCACCCCAAAGCTCTGTCTCGAGACTCATCCTGGATCTTGGGAGGCAACTTCAACTTGATTTCTTCCCCACTAGATAAAGAAGGAGGCATTGGTCGTCTCGATGCAGCTAGTAGAGTCTTTGGACCTCTCATCACCTCTCTGGATCTGGTGGATACTGGACCTAAAAATGGTGTTCATACTTGGAATAACAAAAGAGGCGACATTTATCAAGTGGCTTCCATACTTGATAAATTTCTTCTATCTACCCAATTGGTGAGATCTAGATCCATCCTAGACTCCTTCATCCTTCTGGGTGCTAGATTTTATCAATGACCAGTTAGCCTTGAAATCAATGAGCACAATATCCCCCCGCAACCGCCCTTTCAGGCTCAAAAATTTTTGGTTGGATGATCCAGAATTCATAGAAACCCTTTCAGCAACGGTGGGAGAATGCCCCTACTTCAATGGGCTCCAAAATGTTCAAGCTTCAGCAAAAGCTAAAATCGATCAAAAACAAACTCAAAACATGGAACAAGGAGGTCTTTGGAAACATCTTTGAATCCAAAAAGAAGCTGGAGGAGGAGATGGCCTTGGTTTTGTAGGAATCCATCCCCAGAGGCTTACTCGGTGAGTCTCTTAAAAAAGGAAAAACAACTCCATGAAGAGATAAATAAAAGGATGGATCAAGAAGAAATTATTTGGAGACAGAAAGCATGAGTGAGGTGGTTGAAGGAGGGAGAGAGGAAGTCAAAATTATTCCATGAATCCATGGCGCAGCATAGAGCTCGCAATAAAATCTCCCTTTTTCACTCTTATCAAGGCCTGAAGTTAACCCAGCAACATGAAATTGCAGAGGAGTTGGTTCACTTCTATCGTAATCTGCTCGAGGATGACAACACTGACATGGAAAGGGCCATGAATGTCATTCTTTAGAATATTCCTTCCTTAGTCTTGGTTGAGCAGAATGATAGTTTTCTTAGGCCTATCACCCAATAGAGGAAATTTGGATAAAAAATGGGCCTCCTAAGGAAAATGGTAAAAAAATACGAAGTTCAATGTAGTGTTTTCACCCAAAATAAGGAAAGATAATTAAATACACTATGCCAACTTAAAAGTTATTAGGTCAATTATTACCTAAAATATAGATGGGTATATTAGTTATGATGATATTTAATGATATTGACGGTTATTGTAAAATATTAATTATAATATAATATTATTATATATTAGTTGTAATATTAATTACTATTACTATTATATATTAGTCATGTATTATCTAGAAGGTGGATGGCTATATTAGTTATGATATTAGTTAAAAATTATTAGACCCAACTTTTGACGTTTATTATAAAGTATTAATTATAATATAATATTATTATATATTAGTTGTAATATTAATTACTATTACTAAAGTATTATCTAAAAGATATATTAGTTATGATATTAGTTAAAAGTTATTGGACCTAAATTTTGAGGGTTATTATATAAATATGAATTATAATATAATATTATTATATATTAGTTATAATATTAATTACTATTACTATGGTCAAATATTACCTAAAAGATTTATGGGTATGTTAGTTATGATATTAGTTAAAAGTTATCGAACCTAACTTTTGACAGTTATTATAAAATATTAATTATAATATAATATTATTATATGTTGGATATAATATTAATTACTATTACTATTCTATATTGGTCACATATTATCTAAAAGATGAATGGGTATATTAGTTATGATATTACTTAAAAGTTATTGGACCTAACGTTTGGCTTATTATAAAATATTAATGATAATATAATATTATTAGTTATTAGTTATAATATTAATTACTATTACTATGGTCAAATATTACCTAAACGATTGATGAGGTATGTTAGTTATGATATTAGTTAAAAGTTTTTTTAAGTTTTTTTTTAGTTTTTTTTTTTTTGCAAAAAAAAGCATAATATTGTTATTCAATACTGAATCAAATAGTACACGATTTAAACATTCAAATGCTGCCTTCCCAAGATCTTCTCATGATCAAAAAGTTCAGATAATCCCCCCCCCCAAAAAAAACAGATTATTTACAACATATATGAGCCAAACAATAGGTCCAAGAGTAACTAATCCAGAAAATACAAAGTGCCAGAATCAACCAGCTGGTCCTCACAAAATTCATCCCACTATAAGTAGCCTTCCTTGCCTTCCAACGCCAATTTAGACAGCTGGTTAGCCTAAGAATTAAATTCTCTGTATATATGCTCCAGAGACAAAGAACTGAGTGATTTAAGTTCATACTTGAGTCTATTGCACTAATAGACCAAATTTAGTACCTTCAAATCATATTCACCCCTCGCCCATTTAATAGTGACTCTAGAATCACCAAAGATCTTTACTTTTACCAATCCAAAGAGATTAGCCACACGTGTGACACACCATAATTCCAATAGCTCCACCGTCATATTTGTTCCTCTGTTGCATTTCAGACGAAGAGTGAAGAAGTGTTCCTTATTGAGGAAGATAACCCTAGCTGTGCCACAATTCCCCATATTTGCAGCCCCATCAAATAATAGTGCAGGATCATTTATAATAAGCTGAAAATTCCCAATATTACGCTTAACAGGTTCTTCCACATTATTCATAAATTTTAAATAGTGACATAATGTTGAATTATAAGCACTATGCAGACTAGGACGGAGGTCTTCAAAGGTTGCCTTATTCCTCACCCACCAAACATTCCAGCAAATAAAAACTTGAAGAGTGGAATGTGTTTTGCATTTTTTGATCCATAATTGCAGACAGGTCTCCACATTGCTGCCACCCCACTTCTCAATAATGTCCAAAGTCTAATAAAATTTCTCCCACAAATTCAATGTAAAAGAACAATTCAAGAAAAGATGTAATGAAGACTCATAACAGCTCTTACACAGTATGCACTGACTTGGCCCCATCTAGCCAATATAAGACAGATTGTCTCAGGTTTTAAGCCAATCCTGTAGCATTTCCAAATAAAACATTTGAGTTTAATTGGAATATGCCAATGCCATATAACCTTATACCACCAATGATTGGGGAAAATGCATCTTCACTTGATCATACAACTATAAGCTGTGCTAGCAGTTACCCTACCCGTAGCATCATTCCCAGCCCAAACCACCTCATCTTCCTTAGAGCACAAACGAACTCTAGCTACATATAAAGATTGTAGATAGTTATCCCATTCCCAAGCAACGTTCTGAGGAAGATGCAGGTCCACAGTGTTAATCCAATAGCTATGCTGACGGGCCTTCACAATAGTGTTCAATGTAATCAACCTCACATCCCTTAATATATATAATAATTTAGGTGATAGTTGATATGAATCTTTTAAGCCTAGAATAGGATCAACACCTACAATGACTTCAATACCATAGCCAACTTTCCAACATAATTCAGTAGCAAGCCAACAATAAACCTTTAAGAAACCATTCCATATAGGGGAGACCCCTCTCACCTTTTTTCTGGGCATCCTCAGCCAATGTGAAATCTTAGATTTAATATATTTATGATGAATGACCTTGGACCAAAGCGAGTTGCTGAATATAGCCCTCCATAGACTCTTCAGCCTAAGTGCTTCACTAAATACTAATAAGTCCTTTATCCCCCAACCCCCAGATATGAAAGGTAATGAAATCCTTGCCCATCCAACCATAGACAAACTAGATTTTTTCAAACCTCCAGTCCATAAGAAGTTAAAAAGAAGTCTTCTTAATGTGTTGACCACTGAACAAGGCAGCAATAGAAGTGAGAACCATTAAACCGGGGTACCAATAAGTACAGACATGACCAAAGTAATCTTACCCCCAATAGATAACAGATGGTATGTCCAGTGAGATATCTGAGCTTCAAACTTTTTTATCATCCATTTCCAATCTTTAATTAGGTAGCCATTCAGTTTGAGGTGAAAACCGAGATAGCTGAATCCCTCAGTAATCAAACAACACTTATATGGTAGCAGAGTTCGGATGTCCAACAATCTGTCTTCCCCAACAAGATTAGTATACAGACATGACTTTTTCAGGCTTACCCGCATACCTGATGCTCTACAAAATAGGTCAATAATGCCCCGATACAGCCTCCATTCATCCACTGAATCATTACCAGCAATTAATACATCATCCACAAATAGAACATGTGAGAGATATAAGTCCTTGGAAATTTTTAGACCTTTGATCTTTCCCTCTTGTTCAGCATGTGAGATCAACCTACTTAGCCCTTCAATAACCAATAGGAATAATAAATGAGACATCGAGCAACCCTGCCGGATACCCCTGGAACAACTGAAAAAGGATGTTGGAGCACAATTTACAAGTACAGCAATGTTCATAGTATTCACACATGCCATGATCCACTTAATAGCAAGAGCTAGGACTCCAATCTGTATCAGTACAATCCTCAGAAAGTCCCAACTGACTCTGTCATATGCCTTCTCTAAATCCATTTTAAGAAGAATTGCTTTCTGCTTCTTACACTTAATAGTATGAAGTAATTCCCAAGTTATACCAACATCGTCATGGATTTGATGATCTTGTAAGAATCTGAATTGTTCAGGTGAAATAAATCTAGAAAGAACAAGCTTGAGACGACCAACAATAATCTTAGAAACAATCTTATATGCAAGGTTGCATAATGCAATAGGTCTAAAGTCCCCAAAAGTATTAGGATCATTAACTTTTGGAATAAGTGTGATAAAAGTAGAGTTTAAAGCACCTAAGATGTAACCATGCAACCTGGTATACTCCACCATCCTCAAAATGTCATCTCCCATGATATCAAAGAACTACAGAAATAGCTCAACAGTCCAGCCATCAGGCCTTGGGCTCTTTTCCTTGGAAAATAATTTCAGAGTCCCTTCCACCTCCTCCAAAGTAACCTCCGTGCACAACTCTGCAACTTCTTCATCATCAAAAAATTTAGGATAAATTCTTGGTAAGTTTAAACCAAATAGACTAGCAAGATCACTGAAAGAAACATAATCACAAGATAGACACAGAATTTACCCTGGGAAACCCTCATGGTGTAGAAAACCCAACAAAGATTTCCTCAATAAGATGATCAACCAAAATACAAGATGTGCTCCAAGACTTGACCTCCTTCTCTACCTCCTGAGCAGACCTCCCAGACACAAGTGCGCTACTTTTCTGAGTTGTGTAAGTGTCTCAAATGAGGAGCTCTCCTCCTCTATTTATACTAGTTCCCTACTGACCAAAAACCCTAATGGGGCCGACCTCAACTGGAGAAGTCTAATAACCCCCAAAATATAAAATCAGGGCCGACCCCCACATGGTGGGTCTAATAACCCTAGTTACCACAAACCATCGGAGGAATAAACATCTCCGGATACATAATAGAGTCACCTCGGAGGGATGAACCATCTCCGGAATAATAATGTACAAATATAATATTCTTAGAAGTTACAATATTCAACAGTCTTGCCACCTGAAGCTGTGATAATAAGTCACAACCTTTATCATCAGTGTAGATACTGCTAAAATGCTTCGTGGCCAAAATCTGAAGATCCTTTACACCAGAGACCACATTTCCCACCTCATCGGCCATTTTCTAGATAGTATTGTTGTTCCTTCTGGCCGATGCATAAGTATGAAAAAATATTGTATTCTTATCCCCACAATTCACCCACAAAGCCCAACTTTTTAGGTGCCACTCCTTCTCCTCCTGTAAATAAATACTCTCTTTCTGAGCTTCCAATTTCTTCAGTAGCTCAAAATCATGACTATCTAATGGGGCCTCCAAGTTACATGAATATAGAAACTGCAGCTGAGATTCCACATCCACTAAGATCTGCCTATCCAACTGTTTCTTCTGATGTATCCACTTAGTAACTTTCCCTTTCAACTCCTTCAACTTCAAACAAAATAGGTCCACAGTATTCAAATCATCATCAACAATAGTATTAATCCAATCATCATTAAAAAAATGTACAAATTCATCATTGGACAGCCAAGAACTGTCAAATTTAAAAGGGTAATTATGCTGGAGAGCACAATCATCCAGTTGCAAAAAGACAGGCCAGTGGTCCGAGATCTTGACCTCTCCAACCCAAGATCTATACCGAACATAGGACTCCAAAAATGATGCTTTAACAAGAAATTTGTCTAGTCTTTTATGAATTCCTTCATGACCTCCTCTTCCATTGGACAAAGTAGGAGTGAAGACACCTGAGTAGACATCAATCAAGTCATTATTAACTAGAAACTTAGAAAAAAAAATTTGAGAATGTCCATCTTAAGATTAGAACATATTTCCTGAGCCAACCTAGTAAAATTTAAGTCGTCAGCCACAATAATGTTATCCTTATCCAGAATGCCAAAAGATTGTAAACCAATATAAAAGTGCTCTCTATCCTTGTATGGAGCATAATAGTTTAATATAGTTAAAAAATGATCATCAGATCTACAAAAACGCTCCATCAGAATACCCCAAGGAGTTTTGGACACCATGAAGGAATAGTATCTTGGATCCCAGGCCATCAACAAACCTCCCGACAGCACAGTTGAACTTATAGCCAAGACTTCCCAACCCCCAATATGCCTACAATCTTGGAGATCGTAGCCACATCAACACACATGGTTTCTTGCAATAGAAGAATACTCGGGCAAGTAGTAGTGATAAGGTTTGTAAGGGCCCTAACTCGCACAGCCCTTCCCAAACCCCTAATATTCAGAGAACAAATTGACATCAAGGAACATTATCCAAGGGGGGTAACAACTCTAAGGCCCTTAGCAAGATTAGAATTATCAACAATTCCCTCCCCCAAATCAATCCTCTCAGAAATAGGAATATGTCCCTGGTCAATTCCACCACCCGAGTCCATCACTTTCTGTCCATTCTTCCTGGCTTTACAAATAGTCACATTTTGGAATCTAGCAGAATTCACTGACTGAACCAACAAGTTAGTAGAAGGGTTTTTAGAAAAAATCGGTAATGCGGTAATTGAACCATCTTTGTCAGATGTCGTGTACCCAGCCTCCCTCAAGAGTATAGAGTCTTCGGGAGTATATGTCCCAGGCTCAGAAACCCTAAGGTTTGACAAAACCCCCTCCTGAATCACCCCACCCAAACTTCCTTCAGTTCATCCCTCAACAGATAGGATATTAGTGACCAAACTTCCTGCCTCTGGCTTAGAACCCTCCCCAAAGAGATCCCTACAAGCCCTAGATTTGGCAGAGAGGATATCATTCCTATCCATGGGAGCAACCCCCCCCCCCCAAAGTATCCAATTTCAGAACAATGTCCCCTGAGGCAATGCGTTTATCCAGGATAGCTTCCACATCTAAAATGACATCTAATTCAGCATTAGATAATTCAGGAATAGGGAGAAAGGTAGGAGGAGAAGACTTACCCGAATCCAAAATCCTTTCGTTTGTACCGAAATACTGGGCCATCAAATTTGTGACAAGGGATGTAGCAGGAGTTGGAGACTGGTGAGGATGTGCTAAAATTTGAATCTCTGGACAGTGTGCCCAGATATGTCCCATCTGCTGGCACAAGAAACACCGAAATGGAACCCTAAAGTAGTCAAGTCTCTTCCTCCAAACCTAAGAACCCCACGCCAGTTCAATCTCTACCGGAAGCCCCCGAGCCATTTCAAATTCAACCATCACTTTCGCAGACCGATGGTCATATCCATAAAGAGAGGAATTATCAAGTCTCACAAATCTCCCCACAGAATTAGCAATACCAATAAGTATGTTCTCCGTCCATAATTCAATCAGCAGTCCTGTTATTCAGTAGCCAAAGATGACGACGGCTTTGTTTTTCACTCAATGGATCAAAGGCCAAGTGCCATCATTACAGATAGAAGGAACCTTCCTTAAAACACCAGAAGTGCTTCAGTATAAACCCAACATGCTCAGGTTTCAAAAAAATGAACATCAGCCAACCATTCATATGCTGGACAACCCTCGGCAAATCCCCCACAATGGGCATCTAGTGTTTTCTGACCCATTCAACCAATTCCTTCTGATCACCCGCCATAAATTCCAGTCTTCCAACAATAACTCGAGCAACAAGCATTTCTAAATGCTCAAGGTTGGTTTCCTGTGGAATAGAAAAACATTCCAGTCCCTCTCTCGCCTTAATATCCTTTCCTTGTCTATGCTTTCGAGCTTTAGCACCCTTGAAATGACGTGGCCACCCCTCAACCTGGTTAGGGTTATGACCCAAAAATTTAGAGTCACTAGATCCAAACGTACCAGACCCACTATTCTCCTTTGCAAAGAATGGAGAATGACCATCCCCACCGACTAATGGGGAATCAAAACCCAATGCCCCAGTATGGTGACCCATAATAACTCCAAAAACCGGCACCTGTCAAAACACACCTATGGGGGTCACCTGTCTTGATGCAGGTACGAGTAGCAAATGTGTGACAACTATCCACCATAGGAAAGTATTAGAAGAGTAACGCCAAGTATGAAAAATCCCTAACTACAGAAAATCCCCTTCCAAGGCCCAGCTGGAGCCCACCCATCAAATACAAATCAGAAGCAAAAACCAAAATGGGAAAAATACCCAAAAATAGCAAATCCCCACTAAATAGTGCTGAAAAAAATAGCAAAAGTAGGCGATTCAAAGCAACAAATAGACACCACAACTTCCCACGTTTTTTATACTTGGCTGGTACTGGGATGGTTCGAAAGAACCATCTTGACTCCAAGTCGTTGTTGCTAAAAAATACACCTCTTCAACCATCATCTTCAGCCCATTTACGTAGAACGCAAGGAGAAATCTTCCCCAAAACCCTAACCAGAGCCCAAAATCCAACCATCAACAACTTATCCCTCTGTAGAAGCCACCCTATGTGGAAATCATATAATTTTTCCTGAACTTTGAAATGAGTTAGGAAAATTCCATGATTCCACTTTAACTTCCCTATCAGGTTCACAAAAATTACAGGGGTGGTTCCCCATACCTTCCCTATCACATTCAAGTTCAGATAATTAGTTAAAAGTTATTGGACCTAACTTTCACGTTTATTATAAAATATTAATTATAATATAATATTATTATATATTAGTTATAATATTAATTACTATTACTATTATATATTGGTCAAATATTACCTAAAAGATGGATGGGTATATTAGTTATGATATTAGTTACTATTATATGTTATATATTAGTTATAATAATAATAAGGGTTATTTGACCCAATAATATTATTATATATTAGTTATAATATTAATTATTATTACTATTATATATTATCTATGGATGACCTATTACCTAAAATCAATTATCATATTAATTTCATGATCAATATCCAAGATAATTTCGGGTAGCTTGGGCACTGGGAAAACACGTTATATTATTAAAAAAGTCCACTTATCCCCAAATTATATAATAAACAATTGTTTAAGAGGTGCTCCCTATTTTAAATTTAAAACATTTTGATTAGCTAATACATGATGATATGGAATTTGAATTAGGGTTAAAAAGCACATTTTTCCTCCAAATTTCCTCTAATATGATGGAGGAGGTTTCTGAAGCAATCAAGTACATGTCGGCTAGAAAATCCCCTAGCCTAGATGGGTTCATGATTGAATTCTATCACCACTGCTAGAATATTGTACAGTAGGATGTATGGGAGGCAGTGGAGGAATCCAGAAATTGTCTTGATGTCCTTCCACTTCTTATCACTACTTTCATCACTCTCATTCCAAAGGGTGAAAATCCTACACATCCAAGTAAATTTATACCCATCTCTCTTTGCAATGCTATATACAAGATCCTCACCAAAGTTATTGCAAATAGATTAAATCCCATTCTTCCTTTCTTAATCTCCGCGAAGAAATCGAGTTGTGTGGAAGGGAGACAATTCTTGGATGGTATCTTGACTTCCCATGAGAGGAAAATATTGGATGGTATCTTGAATTCCCATGAGACCATCCACATGCTCAAAATTTCAAAAAAGGATGTTATGCTCATTAAACTAGATCTCTCAAAATCTTTTCATAAAATTTCCTGGAGATATATGGAAAGAACTAAGGAACTCTTCTTGCCTTTGGTTTCTCCTCACTGTAGGTGTGATGGATCACGACCCTCTCCTTGTCTGCTTTATTTTCCATCCTCGTCAATGGATCTCTATCCCAAACCTTATCCTCATCTGGGGGCGTTCATCAAGGATATCCCATTTCTCCTTTCCTATTTATTCTCATGGTTGAAGGCCTTGGGAGATCCCTAAAAGTCGCAATCCACAACAATATCCTCTCTGGTCTAAGCCTAGCTGGTGATAATAGCAAAGACTCCCACCTCTAGTTTGTTGACAATACTATTCTCTTGGATGCAACAACCATGAGGGAAGCAAGATTCCTAAAATCTATGCTTTCAGCTTTTCTAGAGGCCTCAGTTATTACCTTGAACAATGACAAGTAGGATATTTTTTTCTTCAATAGCCCAATAAAATTGTAGTTTCGAATTGCTAGACTCATGTCTTTCTGCAGAGGTTCTCTTCCCTCCACCTAACCTGGAGGTCCTCTTATCTCCTCATCCATCGGTCATTGTGCTTGGAACAATCTTGTTGCTAGAATGGAACAATGTCTCTCCAATTGGGATTTTCGTTCTCTTAAAATTGTTGGCTAACTCATCCTCCTCAATTCGGTGTTAAGAAGTATGTGTTCCTACCTTTTCTCTATTTTCTTATTTGCTAAACGTTTCTCAAATGAAATCAAATCCCTCCAAAGGGATTTCCTCTAGGGAGGAACTTATGATTAAAAAAGGAAGTAGGCCCTGGTCTCCTAGGAAAAACTTGGTTGTCCCAAACTACTCGGGAGTTTGGACTTGCGGGATATGGAAATAGAGAATAAAGTCATGTTAGCTAAGTTGTGGTGGAGATGTCTCACCACTCTAGAGGATATGTGGGAAAAAATTTGGTAAAACAAATATGCAAGGGACATTTATCAACAAAATATAGTTCACCTACAAGAAAAAAACTCAGGGTCACTAATATGGAATGCGGCCTGGAAGAATCGTGGTCTCATCCAAGATCATATGTTCTGGGAAATTCATAATGAACAATATGCAAGTTGTTAGCATGATGCTTTGCAGTAGCGGGTTAAACTCAAGTCCCCGCAATACATTCATCCTCTTCATCAAGCTTCCCTAGCCTTCAACAACTTCCCCGTCTCTCATTTCTAGCAAGTGGATGGGGTCAATTCTCAATGGAGATAGTTGTGTGGTCCACCTCACTGTCATACCACCCTTTCTAGTGACAACTCGGATAAGTTTTGTGAAGAGATCCAACTTAAAAAGATAATGTCTCAGGAAGGGGAGGACATTGTACATTGGGGACTTAAAACTAAATTGACTTTTAGTCTAAAAGAGGCTTAGTCATTGCTAGCCAGTCACCAATGGGAGCACCAAGAGAATATTTGGAAACAAATTTGGAAGCAAAATCTCTGGCCTAAGGTCTCCACTTTCCTATAGCTAGTGTCATGGAGTAAAATTCTGACATGGGACCGCATCATCAAAAGAGGATTTGAAGGCCCTTCTATATGTTGTCTATGCAGGTTAGCTAAAGAGGATGTTGAACACCTTCTCAATCATTGTGCCTTCAGTGAGAATTTATGCGATAAAGGGGGTAGGATGCCAATACCTTTCAGCAATCTAATCGCAAAAGAACAAGCATTCGAGAAACTTTGGCCAACTAGCGCAAGCATATTTCCGAAAATAACATAGTCAACCAAACTTGGAATCTTTTTCAAAAATTTATTTTATGGGAGATATGGAAAGAGAGAACTAATATTCAAAGTTTCAAGCTCTTCATCTAACCAGATATGGAAAAGAATTCAATCAGACATGAATGAGACCATTCTCGTAGCTAGTTGGTCCCTTGAAGACTAGAATTGTCAGGCCTAGGATAGGGAGGTTTTCTCTGCATGGGATCTTAGCCAAGATATGAATCAATTCAATGGTCCAAAACAATGTCTTTTATTTGATAGTCCCTCTTCGTGGTCTCCCTTGGAATATGGGTTCGTGAAGTTAAAATTTGATGGGGCTAGTTGGGGTAATCCTAGTCCTTCCTGTGGGGGAGTCTTCAAAGCTAGTCAAAGTTGAATTCTCAGATTCTTTGTTGGATTGCTTGGATCAGAAAGAAATAACAATGCAGAGTTATATGCAATACTCAAAGGAATTCAAGTTGCAAATGAAGTTGGCTATGGAAAAATGATAGTTGAGGGGGACTCCAAGCTTATGGTCCAGATTCTAAATCAACTTCTCAATGGATGCATTGTCAGTAAAATCAATCTGAGTTGTAGACTTGCAACTAAGTTGGATGCTCTTTCCGCTAGCATTCACAACTTCCATTCTCTGTTGCCTCACCATGTTTGGCGTGAAGCCAACAAGTTGGTAGACCAATTAGCTAATTGGGGGGTGGATCATCCACATGAACACTACAACCAATCATGGCTAGAATATGTGAATACCATACTTAGAGAGGAATGTATTAGGATCAATCATCACGACTTGCACCCCCCACGACGAGTTCCATAACCATAATGAAACAAATCAGTAGAAGGAACACTAGGAAGGTTGAAGAGAATGATGGGATAGGTGAGCTGGCATGTGGCAACCCACATCTCCCATGCACTCATGCAAAGGGTGCGATGATTATGAAATAGAGATGGGATAAGTAAGAAACCTGTCCTAGTGACGGGGTCTTGGTACATTTCCTTGAAATCTCACTTGTATAGGATTTGATGGCTCTATGTGACAATTTCCTCCATGATGAATGGAAGGATTGTGAGGTGGTTTTCTCTCTTAATAGGAGCAACCATTACCAGTGCCATCTTTGCATTCATGTTATCAAATTGGGATATAGCTTCCATTCCTGGCGAGGGATCCTTCCTGAAAAATAGTTTGTTCATCCTATTACAGGAGGGCGGTGGCCTGCATACTGGTTCTACAGTTTTGGTGGTTTCAGCATGGTCTACACAAAAACCACTAAGCGCAAAATTATCAATGGCTGCAAGCACTCTCACATGGAGCAGGAGAAGAGGGATATGGAGAATGTAAAAGGCATCTTCGAAGCCTCGATCACTCATCGAGCTCGTGATCGTGTTGAGCGTATGGAGAAGAGGCTCTGCTGGGAGAAGCAACACCAAGCTCAAAGATGAATTTGCAGGATTGGTCAAGGATTCAGGCTCCTCTCGAACCCACAAAACTAGATATACAAAAACTCTGGGAAATTATTTGACCATGAAATATCCCTAATTTCACTAAATATTGGAAAATGCCTCCTAAAATTGTATTGTTGAACCCCCCCTCCCCATATACCTTTCCAATTAAGAAAACCCCTAGTTTCGCCAGATATTGCAGGTATCCATTTTTAATACCCCTTTTATATCATATTATCAATTTGTAACAAACAGGAGCCCTAACGTATTTTAGTATAAGCAAACAATATGATAAATAAAATAATAGTATAATGCTAATAATGATCCACTGGGATTGTAGGGGAGACTAATCAATTTGTAGCATTAGTAGTGGAAGACCAAACAAAATAGTAATGGGGAAGGAAAATTGCGTAAAACAACTAGTCAAGAAATCAATGTAACAAAGAATGTAAAAGACTGATAGTCCAATAGTCAGTGCAATTCTTAGAAAATATGAGAATTTTAGATGTTTCACACCACAGCCTACAAATCTACCAATTTTATATCATGTAAATACAAGTATAGCCATAGAGAGCTCATGTTTTCTATAAGCTTAATAAATTAAACTCCATAAAAATTCAAAATTGAAACCCTTTCGTGGATGGACTTCCCTACCTTCCTATCAAAACAAACATCATTGATGTTTGAACCCAAATGAACATAGAAAAATCCTCTTACTTTCCAATAAAACCATATGATCATATGCATAGCTTGGATTTGGGTCATTCATAATATGCAATGAATTGCCTCCACTTCCTGTACATTTATTTTTGCATGCAAGGGAATTAACAAGATTTAGCTCAGGGATAATTTTAAGGACCCATACTTATTTAAAAGTGTATAAGCCTTGACGAATCTTACCAATTCTTAAAATGTCAACTATAAAATATTGTCAATATTTTTCTAAAATTATTTCAATTTCTAAGGATTTTATATAGTTTATATAATAATTTGGCAATTTTCAGAGTGAAAAAATTTTACCCCATCAAAATTGGGCGAAACAGAGCTTCAAAAAATGCAAATTGGTGAATATTTTTCTGGAAAAAAACATGGAAAAATAGTCCATGGGCTAAATTTCTCCCTTAAAATTATCCTTGATTTAGTTACGTTTTTTTCGGTTATATCTAGTTTTTTATCTTTAGAGGAGAGGGGAAAATCTACATTGTCAAGTTTCAAGCATGCAATAGTTATAAAGATACAAAGATGCTGAAACTTATAGGATAAAATTTGATGGTAACGATAACACATAGGGTATGTAAATAAGGATTTTGATTTTAACCTATGTTCATGTCAGTTCCAATACAATATTAAGACGGATTCCTTGCATATAAGAATTAAAATTACAATTATTAATGTGCCAAATATAACTCAATCTAACAACTATTCCTAACTGGCAATGTAAAAATGTTAAAAAAGAATACAAAAGGTTGAAAGAGATAATTAGTCAAGAAAGATTGATCTAACTTTTCTTGGTTCAAGTGAGCCAAGAAAGATTAATCTCACTTTTCTTGGTTGTGGTCGAGCAAGGTTTGATTTAAACAACCATTGAGCGTTGGAGTTCTCCCAATCCTCTTTTGTTTCTTGTTTTTTTGCAAAAGAAAATTATATATAGATGTTTACGAGAAAATGCAAAGGAAGGTATGCAGATATCTAAGAGATGGAATATGTTTTTTTCTTCTTCTTTTTTTTTAATTTATTCTACATGAATTGGCCCTTATGTGCATAAAAAATAAGTTTTTTTGGGGGGGACATGATTTTAGAGGATGATTATTTTTTGTTTTTTTTTTAATTTGTAACAACCACATAAATGTAAATCCGGCTTCATGCAAAAATGAAAAAATAAGTTCAATTATTGAGTTCGATGGATCTGAGTAGAAAATTTAAACCTGCAGAAAATTTGTATAGTTCGATTTACACATCTAAATGGCATATTCATGGAGGAGCACCATAATTCGATACAAATATAAAAAACTATGGAGAGAGGAGTTCCCTGAACATTTCCTTCCCAGCTGGACTACAAGTGGTATAAAATAAATAGCAAACTATGAAGACCTCACGAGGAATTCAATGGGTGACAAAATATGGATGGGAAAATTGCTTGCATCATAAAAATGTGAACGTTGTGATAATCTGCAGGGATCTAGCAACTGTAACAAACTCACAATCTAACTCTCAAGATTATTTGCAAAGAAGAAGAAGCATGAATTCAATAATCACTCACAAACACAGAATAATGGACAATGTCAATATCATACAATGAATAATGAATGTAGAGAATGTGTTACAATAATCGATGATGAGGCATCATATAGGATTCGAATTAGCCAAGTACGGCATTCTAATTATGACCTCAAAGTCTAGCATGAATAACTACGGAGACATCAACAAGTCGGTAGTATCAGTCATAAGTGGTCAGAGTCAGTCAAGTGTGTCTAACTGAGTCCAACAAAACTATCTATCCATAAATCAAGGAATGGAGACTCTAAGTGGGGTGCATGAGGTTGTCTAACTCAAAGTATAGCTTGGATAACAATGGAGACATCATCCAGTCAATAGTATTAGTCATAAATGGTAATAGTCAGTCAAGTGTGTCTAACTGAGTCTAACATAACCATCTAGGCATAAATCAAGGAATGGAGACTCCAAGGAGGGGGCATGAGGTTGTCAAATAGTCAAGTGGAACTCCAGAACTAGCTAACTAGAAGCTACAAGCACTCAGCATGAGAAATCAATGGAAGAACTACTCAATTAATGCACTAACTTAATGATAACTCTCGATAGGTGAGATAAGGCGCCCTAACTGAGTGATAACTGGTGGTAGGTGAGAAAAGGCACTCTAACTGACAGTGGTAGGTGAGAAGGGCACACTTTCTAATCATATAAGTCAAGGAGGGCGCATGAGGTAGGTAGGAGGCCAAATGAGGGCTAAAGACAAGGTGCTGGGGAGACAGCCATGATGATGACTGGATGCATGCAGTGGCATGCAAAATACAAAAATGATGGTGTGAATATTCCAACACCCCCCGCAAGCTATACTATGAGGAAATAACTAAAAACAAAATATAGGGCCCTGGTGACTGAGACCAAAGGTCACCCCGTACAATCAATCTAAACAAACTAAGTTAGGAAAGAGGAAAAAACCAGTGGGAAGAAATCCCTCCCTCAAAATAGACTAAAGGATACTAAAATAGCATGTCATCACTCACCCCTGAAGGAGGCAAGTGTCCTTCTTTTCCAAAGAAGGATCGATCGATCTGAAATGGATCAGCAATGTGAGAAGGATGAAACCTTCCATTCTAAAAATCTGATTTGGTTCTTCTGTGATCATGTGGATCACCAACCAAATCACTGGTAGATCAGAGTGTAGTGGCTGCCCATCGAGGAAGAGGAAGAGTATCAGGTGAGAGATCTTCATGTTCTTGTGGATCTGGATCTCCCATTCGCTCATCTTCATCATCAGTTGCTAGACCTTCAAGTTCTTGTGGATCTGGATATAGCATTCTATCATCATCATCACCATCTTCTGAATCCACAATCTAGTGTGAAGATGCATCATCACATCCAAAATCTAAATCTGAAATCTCATGAGTGGGAGCAGGTAAAATTGGATCATCATATGCAAACTCTGAAATATCAAGAGGAGAAGTAAGTAAAACTGGCTCACCATCACTCGAAGGAGGAACATAAGAGTTGATGTCATGAAACTGCTCCAGAATATGCATGCAGTCCTCATCTGAACCAATGTGACTGTAATAAATAGAAGAAAAAGGACTAGATGACGATGGATCTTCATCAAGATCAAAAGAGGATGTAGTAGTGGAGGCCCACTTTGAAGTAGGAGTTGAACAAACAAGTGCTAGATCTTGCATTCACACTTCTTCAAGAGTCCTCTTTTTCTCAATCTCCTCTAATGTATCTTTTCCCTTTAGACAACCTTTGAACGTGCCATGAACAAACTTTCTATTGAGAAGACCATCAACCACATTTCGATCTAGCTTTTGGTTGGGATGAGATAGTCTACTCCCTTCATGGGTACAAGAGCAAAGAGCAGACTACTTTGAGAGAGGAAAGAAGTGTGAAAACGCATAGAGTCTTGTCTTATGATTTGCAACTCCTTTTGCAGTGATTTCCCCTGAAACCATGTCTTGTACCTCGAATTCATATGGAGTAAATATCACTCTTTTGGGCTCTCTAGTATGAGTCATTTGATACACTGAAAGGACATTCGATGCAAGAGAAGGAACATAAAGCACATTAGAAAAGTGACCATGATCAAGATCGATTCTTCCAATCCCATGAGAGGAGAATTTTGCATCATTTCCCAAACTGACGGAAGGACCAATAGAGCTTTCGAAACTAGAGAAGAGATCTTTGGAGGAAGCCATGTGACATGATGATCTTGAATCTATGATGAAAGAAGAATCAGTTCATGCACTTGCTATGAGAGAATTACATCTTTCTTTTGCCTCGGATCTAGAAGATTCAGTATCATGATCTTTCTTCCTTGCACATGCTGGTACAAGAAGATACTTGCTATGAGAGAATTACATCTTTCTTTTCCCTCGGATCTAGAAGATTCAGTATCATGATCTTTCTTCCTTGCACATGCTGGTATAGTAAGATTGTTTTTCTCAAGTAATTGAGCCATCAAATCTATAGTATTCCACATGCAAGTTCTCTCAGGATGAAACCCCTTCAAACAATAAGTGCACTTGGTCTTTCCCTTCTGAGAATGCTTGGTCTTCCTTGAGTTTGAAACCCCATCTGACTGGTATGAACTATATGTAGGACTTGTATCATTCGATCTCTTGTTAGAAATATTTTTATTTCCTTTACCATTCGCTCTCTCTGCAACTATAAGGGCTTAATCCAATTTGGGTTTGATCATTCCCATAGAGATCAATTTCTCTTCATCTTGATTAAGAGATTGGATGATATCATCAAATGAGGGGAACTTCCATCTTGGAATGGACAACCTAGCTGAATGGAAAGTAGAGACAAAAACTGAGAAGTTTGCCCCCAACTTTGAGAGAATGGCAAGTACAAGATGCTTGTCTTCTTTCACTATCTCATATCTTTTCAACTGTGATATCAAGCTTTTGAATTTGGTGAGGAAGGCATTGATAGATTCAAATTTGTCTGGACTCAAAATAGATGAGATCATTCTCCAATTTGTGTCTTTGTATATCATCTTTCGGTCCAAAAAGAGATTCGAGCTTGTCCCAAACCTCTTTAGGAGATGTAAGATTGATTACATGGAAGTGAAGATCTTCAAAAATTGAGAGAAGGAGCAGGCCAATTACTTCATCAAGCCTATCCAAGTACTTCGACTTTTCAACTACACTGAGAGGTTCTACCATCGTTCCGTTGAGTATTTAGGTGAAGCTCTTTGATCTCATGAAGATAGTCATCTTGGCTTCCAACTCAACATAGTTGGAAGATGTAAGCTTTAGATCCATCTGAAACAAAGAAAGTCAAATAGTTGACGAAGATTCTGAATGGGTGAATAAACCTGCAAAACAAGAGAATTTTTGCTGATGGAGAATGCTACACTTCGACTGAACACTACCTTAAGGACACTTGGCACATAGACTAAGTCCTTCACACTAGGCTATACCTCATTGGATTTATCCAATGAATTCAAGTAATCGCACTAGAATTTGTTGTGGAAATTCAGAGGCTTTTTGTGCACAAGTGAAAAGATAGGTGCTCAAAGAAATGCTGCAACTACTGATGTTGCAACTACTACAATGGCGGCAATTCGAATAACTGTTTACTGCTCTGATACCATGTGATAATCTGCAGGGATCTAGCAACTGTAACAAACTCACAATCTAACTCTCAAGATTATTTGCAAAGAAGAAGAAGCATGCATTCAATAATCACTCACAAACACAGAATAATGGACAATGTCAATATCATACAATGAATAATGAATGTAGAGAATGTGTTACAATAATCGAGGATGAGGAATCATATAGGATTCAAATTAGCCAAGTAGGGCATTTGAATTCTGAGCTCAAAGTATAGCATGAATAACTACGGAGACATCAACCAGTCGGTAGTATCAGTCATAAGTGGTAAGAGTTAGTCAAGTGTGTCTAACTGAGTCTAACAGAACTATCTAACCATAAATCAAGGAATGGAGACTCTAAGTGGGGTGCATGAGGCTATCTAACTCAAAGTCTAGCTTGGATAACAATGGAGACATCATCCAGTCAATGGTATCAGTCATAAATGGTAATAGTCGGTCAAGTGTGTCTAACTGAGTCTAACAGAACCATCTAGGCATAAATCAGGGAATGGAGACTCCAAGGAGGGTGCATGAGGCTGTCAAATAGTCAAGTGGAACTCTAGAACTAGCTAACTAGAAGCTACAAGCAGTCAGCATGAGCAATCAGTGGAAGAACTACTCAATCAATGCACTACCTGAATGATAACTCCCGGTAGGTGAGATAAGGCACCCTAACTGAGTAATAACTTGTGGTAGGTGAGCAAAGGCACTGTAACTAACAGTGGTAGGTGAGAAGGGTGCACTTGCTAAGAAGATAAGTCAAGGAGGGTGCGTTAGGTAGGTAGGAGGCCAAATGAGGGCTAAAGATAGGTTATGGAGAGCTAGAAGCAAGCTCAAGGTGCTGGGGAGACAACCATGATGATGATTGGATGCATGCAGTGGCATGCAAATGCATGCAGCATGTAGTTTTGCATGCAAGCATGCAAAATACAAAAATGATGGTGTGAATATTCCAACACCCCCCTGCAAGATATACTATGAGGAAATAATTGAAAACAAAATATAGGGCCCTGGTGACTAAGATGAAAGGTCACCCCGTACAATCAATCTAAACAAACTAAGTGAGGAACGAGGGAAAACACAGTGGTAAGAAATCCCTCACTCAAAATAGACTGAAGGATGCTAAAATAGCATGTCATCACTCACCCCTGAAGGAGGCAAGTGTCCTCCTTTTCCAAAGAAGGACCGATCGATCTGAAATGGATCAACAATGTGAGAAGGATGAAACCTTCCATTCTGAAAATCTGATCTAGTTCTTCTATGATCATGTGGATCACCAACCAAATCACCAGTAGATTGGAGTGTAATGGCTTCTCATCGATGAAGAGGAGGAGTATCAGGTGAGAGATCTTCAGGTTCTTGTGGATCTAGATCTCCCATTCGCTCATCTTCATCATCAGTTTCCAGACCTTTAGGTTCTTGTGGATCTGGATCTAGCATTCAATCATCATAATCACCATCTTCTGAATCCACAATATAGTGTGAAGATGCATCATCACATCCAAACTCTAAATCTGAAATATCATGAGTAGGAGTAGGTAAAACTGGATCATCGTATGCAAACTCTGAAATATCAAGAGGAGAAGTAAGTAAAACCGGCTCACCATCACTCGAAGGAGGAACATAAGAGTTGATTGTAATCAATAGAAGAACAAGGACTAGATGATGATGGATCTTCATTAAGATCAAAATAGAATGTAGTAGTGGAGGCCCACTTTGATGTAGGAGTTGGACAAACAGGTGATGGATCTTGCATTCGCTCTTCTTCAAGAGTCTTCTTTTTCTCAATATCCTCTGATGTATCTTTTCCCTTTAGACAACCTTTGAAGGTGCCATGAACAAAATTTCTATTGAGAAGACCATCATCCACATTTCGATCTATCTTGTGGTTGGGATGAGATAGTCTACTCCGTTCATGAGTACGAGAGCGAAGAACAGACTCCTTTGAGAGAGGCAAGAAGTGTGAAAACTCATAGAGTCTTGTCTTATGATTTAAAACTCCTTTTGCAATGATTTCCCCTGAAACCATGTCTTGTACCTCAACTTCATATGGAGTAAATATCACTCTTTTGGGATCTCCAGTATGAGTCATTTGATACACTGAAAGGACATTCGGTGCAAGAGAAGGAACATAAAGCACATCAGAAAAGTGACCATGATCAAGATCAATTCTTCCAATCCCATGAGAGGAGACTTCTGCATCATTTCCCAAACTGACGGAAGGACCAATAGAGATTTTGAAACTAGAGAAGAGATCTTTGGAGGAAGCCATGTGGCATGATGATCCTGAATCTATGATGAAAGAAGAATCAGTTGATGTAATTTATATGAGAGCATTACATCTTTCTTTTCCCACGGATCTAGAAGATTCAGTATCATGATCTTTCTTCCTTGCACATGCTGGTACAGGAAGATTTTTTTTCTCAAGTAATTGAGCCATCAAATCTATAGTCTCCGCATGCAAGTACTCTTAGGATGAAACCCCTTCAGACAATAAGTTTACTTGGTCTTTCGCGTGTGAGAATTCTTGGTCTTCCTTGAGTTCGAAACCCCATATGACTGGTATGAACTATCTGTAGGCCTTGTATCATTTGATCTCTTGTCAGAAATATTTTGCTTTCCTTTACCATTCGCTCTCTCTGCAACTATAAGGGATTAATCCAATTTGGGTTTGATCATTCCCATAGAGATCAACTTCTCTTCATCTTGAGTAAGAGATTGGATGAAATCATCAAATGAGGGGAACTTTCATCTTGGAATGGACAACCTAGCTGACTGGAAAGTAGAGACAAAAACTGAGAAGTTTTCCCCTAACTTTGAGAGAATGGCAAGTATAAGCTGCTTGTCTTCTTTCACTATCTCATATCTTTTCAACTGTGATATCAAGCTTTTGAACTTGGTGAGGAAGGCATTGATAGATTCGAATCTATCTGGACTCAAACATATGAGCTCATTCTCCAATTTGTGTCCTTGCATATCATCCTTCAGTCCAAAAAGATATTCGAGCTTGTCCCAAACCTCTTTAGGAGATGTAAGATCGATTACATGGAAGTGAAGATCTTCAGAAATTGAGAGAAGGAGTAGGCCAATTGCTTCATTGAGCCTGTGCAAGTACTTGGACTTTTCAACTGCACTGAGAGGTTCTACCATCATTCCGTTGAGTATTCAGGTGAAGCTCTTTGATATCATGAAGAGAGTCATCTTGGCTTTCCATTGAACATAGTTGGAAGATGTAAGCTTTAGATCCATCTAAAACAGAGAAAGTCGAATAGTTGAAGAAGATTCTGAATGGGTGAATAAACCTGCAAAACAAGAGAATTTTTGCTGATGGAGAATGCTACACTTCGACTGAACACTACCTTAAGGACACTTGGCACATAGACTAAGTCCTTCATGCCTAGATAGACCTCACTAGATTTCTACATCGAATTCAAGTAATAGCACTAGGATTTTCCGTGGAAACTCAGAGGCTTTTGGTGCACAAGTGAAAAGATAGATGCTCAAAGAAATGTTGCAACTACTGATGCTACAATTGCTGCAATGGCTGCAATTTGAATAGCTACTTACTGCTCTGATACCATGTGATAATCTGCAAGGATCTAGCAACTGTAACAAACTCACAATCTAACTCTCACGATTATTTGCAAAGAAGAAGAACCATGCATTTAATAATCACTCGCAAACACAGAATAATGGACAATGTCAATATCATACAATGAATAATGAATGTAGAGAATGTGTTACAATAATTGATGATGAGGCATCATATAGGATTCGAATTAGCCAAGTAGGGCATTCAAATTCTGAGCTCAAAGTATAGCATGAATAACTATGGAGACATAAACCAGTCGGTAGTATCAGTCATAAGTGGTCAGAGTCATTCAAGTGTGTCTAACTGAGTCTAACAGAACTATCTAGCCATAAATCAAGGAATGGAGACTCTAAGTGGGGTGCATGAGGTTGTCTAACTCAAAGTCTAGCTTGGATAACGATGGAGACATCATCCAGTCAATAGTATCAGTCATAAATGGTAATAGTCAGTCAAGTGTGTCTAACTGAGTCTAATAGAACCATCTAGGCATAAATCAGGGAATGAAGACTCCAAGGAGGGCGCATGAGGATATCAGATAGTCAAGTGGAACTCCAGAACTAGCTAACTAGAATCTACAAGCAGTCAGCATGAGCAATCAGTGGAAGAACTACTCAATCAATGCACTAACTGAATGATAACTCTTGGTAGGTGAGATAAGGAGCCCTAACTGAGTGATAACTTGTGGTAGGTGAGCAAAGGCGCTCTAACTGACAGTGGTAGGTGAGAAGGGCACACTTGCTAAGTAGATAAGTCAAGTAGGGCACATTAGGTAGGCAGGAGGCCAAATGAGGGCTAAAGACAGGCTCTGGAGAGCTAGAATCAAGCTCAAGGTGCTGGGGAGATAACCATGATGATGACTGGATGCATGTAGTGGCATGCAAATGCATGCAGCATGCATTTTTTCATGTAAGCATGCAAAATACAAAAATAATGGTGTGAATATTCCAACAAACCTCAACAATCTAATGGAGGCACAAATCACATTAAATTATTAATTCAAACAACACTAAGAATTCAAAAGGACAGATCACATTTATGGATGGAGGCATAGTTGACTAGGAATTTAGGAGAATAGCTCATGAAGGGGAAGATCACATTTATGAATTTTATTATTTTCTTCCAATTTTTTTATTACCCATGTTAATGGCCTTGGGGCCAATGGAAGCTTAGATAAATTCTATTCATGAAGAAAATTATTCAAAAAAAAAGAAGACTTTATAAGTTCAATGAATTGAAGGTATAAATCATGCCCACAATTTGGAGGTTATTCCTTAGCAACAGTTAAGACTAATATGAACCCATCCCATGATTTGGAGGTTATTCCTTAGCAAAAAATAGGACTGGTATGAATCTAACCTACAATTTGGAGGTATGAACTGATCCCATGATTCGGATTTATGAATACATCCCACGATTTGGAGGTATGAATACATCCCATGATTTGGAGGTTACTCCTCATCCCACCCCAAGAAAATATCCCCCAATATTTATATTACTATATCAAATTAAAACCCCCCTTTGACACTTTAATACGGGGCAATAGATTTTTTAGGTTTTTAGGATTATTCAAACCCCTAATATGAATGGCCATGATATGATATTTCCTTGCTAGTAAACCCCCTGTGGCTATGGACGACTGTGTGCAAGGAAAATTCTAGGAAGAAGTGCAGGCTCCCTTGGTGGCTGCAAGGTTGTCTAGCTTGGAAGAGGGTATGCATCATCTCACAGGAAACCAAGTTATTGTTGGTGAACATGTGAATGGGAAATTGGGTGCCCTAGCTGGTGAGCTCACAGGGAAACAGTTCATCAAGCTGCCTCCGTACCATCCTTTGTCCTCACAACTCATGTATTGTCGTTGCCTGGTTGTAGTTGCGCATGTTTCCAAATAGGAAGACCCAGGTGCTGGCCCATCTCATGTTATATTTTATGATGAATATTATTCCTGTTTTGTTTAGGTCAAATTATGATGCTTGTTTATGCCGCCCTTCATTAATTTTTGTGGGCTATAACCCTCGGCTCATGGAGGATCCTTATGCTTTTTTAATAGTCATTCTAACTTGTGAATCTCAGACATAACTAGGCTTTAGAGTTTTCAGACTTGGATCTATGGTGGCTTGAGTCTTGGATTTTTTTTCTAACCATGCCATCTGGACTCTTCATGCAAAGGACTTCCGTGACATTTTTTCTCCTTTTTAGTTTAATATAATCCCAAACTTTACCAAGAAAAAAGGAAATTGTAATTTTTATTGTTTAAATTATATTTTTTATTTATAATAAATATGGAATAACTCATAAACACTTTCTTTACACCATTCCAATAATATATATCTAGAATTCCAACAATTAAATCAAAATTAAAATTAACTTGATCTAAAATATATTTATTCCATACAAATTCCATTATCAATTTTAATTTTAGAAACTTCTAGTAACGGGTAATATCCAAACTCAAAATATCAAATCCATCAAATCTTTTGGAACAGGTTTGCAAATTCATAGACTAATCCCCTCCATGGATTCGCTGATCAGGTTCCCAAATTCCAACACCAATCCCCTTCACATATTCACTATAATGGAGAATGCTTCAATAATTTATCCAAAATGATTCGAAAAACTGGGTACACATGACAGAGATGATAACTGCTTTATGACAGAGATGCTATAATAACTATTAGCAAATTGCAGTTGACATGGGAGATAACTGCTTGTAAAATTAAAAAATTCAGTGATCTATACATTTAGATAAAACATAAAATGAAAGGCGAGTAAAAATTTTCACCACATAGCAGAGGTGAAATTAAATTCCAAAGGACGTGAAATGATGTAACAATGGATCTCCATCCATCATTGTCAATGGGTCTCCTTGCCAGACCTTCTCGTCATCTAGGGGTGTTCATCAATGATATCCCATTTCTCCTTTCCTATTTATTCTCATGATTGAAGGCCTTGGCAGATCCTTGAAAGTCACAATCCACAACAATATCCTCTCTAGTCTAAGCCCAGCTGATGATAATAGCAAAGCCTCCCACCTCTAGTTTGTTGACAATACTATTCTCTTGGATGCAGCAACCATGAGGGAAGCAAGATTCCTAAAATCCATGCTTTCAACTTTTCTAGACGCCTCAGGTATTACCCTAAACAATGACAAGTCAGATCTTTTTTTCTTGAATACCCCAATAAGCTTGTAGCTTTGAATTGCTAGACTTGTGCTTTTCCACAGAGGTTCTCATCCCTCCACCTACCCCGGAGGTCCTCTTATCCCCTCACCCATCGGTCATCATGCTTGGAACAATCTTATTTCTAGAATGGAGCAATGTCTCTCCAATTGGGATTTTCATTCTCTTAACATTGTTGGCTGACTCATCCTCCTCAATTCAGTGTTAAGAAGTAGGTGTTCCTACCTTTTCTGTATTTTCTTATCTCCTAAACGTTTCTCGAATGAAATAAAATCCCTCCAAAGGGATTTCCTCTAGGGAGGAACTTAGGATAAAAAAAGGAAGTAGGCCCTCGTCTCCTAAGACAAACTTCGTCGTCCGAAACTACTGGGGGGTTTGGGCTAGCGGGATATGGAATAGAGAATAAAGCCATGTTAGCTAAGTTGTGGTGGATATGGCTCACCACTTTGGAGGATACGTGGGAAAAAATTTGGGAAAAAAAATATGCAAGGGACATTTATCAACAAAATATAGTTTGCCTACAAGAAAAAAAATCAAGGTCACTAATATGGAATGCGGCCTGGAAGAATCATGGTCTCATCCAAGATCACGTGCTTTGGGAAATTCGTAACGACCAATATCTAATGTTTTAGCATGATGCTTGGCAGTAACGGGTTAAAATCATATCCCCACAATACATTTAGCCTCTCCATCAAGCTTCCCTAGCCTCCAACAACTTCCCTGTCTATCATTTCTAGCAAGTGGATGGGGTCAATTCTCAATCGAGATAGTTGTGTGGTCGACCTCACTATCCTACCACCCTTTCTAGTGATAGCTGGGATCAATTTTGTGAAGAGATCCAATTTAAAAATATAATGTCTCGGGATGAGGAGGACATTGTCCGTTGGGGCCACGAAAGTAAAGGGAATTTTAGTCTAAAAGAGGCTTAGTCGTTGCTAGCCAGTCACCAATGGAAGCACCATGAGAATATTTGAAAACAGATTTGGAAGCAAAATCTATGGCCTAAGGTATCCACTTTTCTGTAGCTAGTGGCCTAGAGTAAAATTCTAAATGGGACCACATCATCAAAAGAGGATTTGAAGGCCCTTCTATATGTTATCTATCCAAGTCAGCTGAAGAGGATGTTGAACACCTTCTCAATCATTGTGCCTTCAAGCAACATTTATGGGATAAAGGGGCTAGGCTACCAATACCTTTCAGCAATCTAATTGCAATAGAACAAGCATTTGAGAAACTTTGGCCAACTGGTGCAAGTAGATTTCCGACAATAACATAGTCAACAGAACTTGGCAGCTTTTTCAAAAAATTCTTTTATGGGAGATATGGAAAGAGAGAACTAATGTTCAAAGGTTCAAGCTCTTCATCTAACCAGGTATGGAAAATAATTCAATTAGACATTCATGAGACCATTATCATAGCTACTTGGTCCCTTGAAGATTGGAATTGTCAGGCCTAGGATAGGTAGGTTTTCTCTACATGGGATCTTATCCAAGATCTGAATCAATCCAATGGTCCCAAACAATGTCTTTGATTTGATAGTCCCTCTTCTTGGTCTCCCTAGGAAGATGGGTTCATGAAGTTAAAATTTGATGGGGCTATGATGCAGCGGCATCCAAGCCTAAGAGAAACAGTCAGACATGACCGACAAGGAACGCCCAGAGGACAGTCGATGACCTCTAGGACAAGGGTGATGACAGTCGACACAAGTAGTGGAGTCATCATGTTTCTGGTCCAGAGGAAACTGGTGACCGGTAATCGAAAAGGTGGAGAAATGGTCGGAGGTGATTTCGACCATGAAAAAAGGAAACAGTCAGGAGTTGACAGCGACCGACGGAGCTGGTTGGAAGACCAAGAAGAGAGTCGACAACATATAGTTGATGAGGATTGATCGAGGTGGAGACTAGAGAGAGTGACAGCATGACTCACTCACAAAGGGTTGATTCCTTCTGATAGGAAAAATGATAATTGGTCCAAGGGGTGAATGAATGACCCAGAGAAGACATCGGTCGAAGGGCCAAGTTTCCATAGAACCAAGGCTAGTCGAAGGACTAGACAAGTCGGTATTGACACCGATGCAAAGAATACCGACTGCATCAGAGTGGTCGAAGGGTAAATATGATGAAGGACAAGAGGGATCAGAGGGATCGATGGTCGAGTCGCAGAGCTGGTTCAATGCAGGGAGAAGATTGACCAGAGGAAAGCTTTGAGAGGAAGGAAGTGATGTCCAGTGGTAAGACCAGCGAGACTGGAGGAGAGACGATGGAAGCTGAAGTCACGGAAGACATGTCGAATAGAGGATCGACATGATGGGCTGAGGGAAAGCCAACAGGTCATAGTATGGTTAGGCCGATGGAGTACTGAATGAGCATAAGAGGACAAGTCGAATGTGATCGACAAAAGAAGCCGACCAGAGGGAGTGCCGGTGACCGTTGATGTGAAAGGGAGATTGGATGTGAAAGACAAGTAGTCATGCGGAAGCTGTCGACCATGCGATAGACAGAGAGCGCAGAAGGGAGAAGTCGGGAGTCGACGAGTTGTCAAATTGTGACTCCGACGGGTTAGCGGCAGAAGCCAAGCGTGGAGGAAGGGGTGGACTGGCAGTCCCACAGAGCAAAGGGAAGCCAACAAGATTGTCAAGGGATGACGAAAGGAAGTATGGTCCTGACCGATATGGGTCCAAAAACTGTAAGAGAGTCCGAAGGACGCAGAGAAGTAAAGAAGAGTACTTGGTAGTGGTTCAGGGTTGCTAAGGAAGTTATCAGCAGTTTAGACGGTGGTTGGGTCTATGTCAGACACCATCATAGAGAAGAAGGGGTTGCAGGCATGGTCAGGTGTACTAACAACTGCAGATCCGTCGATTAGAGATCGAGCGGCGGATGCAGAGCAGGACGTCTCGGGGAGCGGAGTAGACCTAGGGAAGGAAAGCAGCATGAAGTAGAATAGCGGTGTGAAGGCATAGAGGGGGGAATCGTTCATCCATTGCTCAGTGAGCGCTTTCATTCAATAGAGGTCGTAAGAGGGAGAAGGATCACACATAGTGAGAAGACTGTAGACAGTTCATTCTGTATATTGTAACAGGTTGAGGCCGACTTGTTTAATAGATTTCATGTAACTTTGGAATTCTTTCAATTAATAGAAGAAGCCGATTTCTCGGCATTTCCAGTTCACATATTGTCTTTGTGAGTGCCTTTTGTGCTTGCTTTATGTGTCTTAGTTAAGCAAGAAGGTCATTGAATCGCCTTGCATCAAGTGGTATCAGAACTGGAAGAGAATCCTATGAGGAGAAAGACGATGATACCAACTTGCCTTGCGTCAAGTTGTATCAGAGCTGGAAGAGAATCCTGTGAGGAGAAAGCTGGTGATACCAACTTGCCTTTCATCAAGTGGTATCAGAGAAGGAAGAGGGTCATGTGAGGAGAAAGCTAGTGATACCAACTTTTTTGCGTCAAGTGGTATCAGAGCGGGAAGAGAATCCTGCGAGGAGAAATCCGGTGATACCAACTTGCCTTGCGTCAAGTGGTACCAGAGCTAGAAGAGAATCATGTGAGGAGAAAGCCGGTGATACCAAATTTCCTTTCTCCAGGTGGTATTAGAGCTGGAAGACAATCCTGTGAGGAGAAAGCCGGTGATACCAACTTGCCTTACGTCAAGCAGTATCAAAGTTGGAAAAAAAAAATCAAGTGTTGAGCAGTAATATCCTATGGATAGGAGAGACTGCGAGTGCGTAAACAGCTCCGGCTGCGGTTGGGTAGAGTTGTGCACGTGTCGCGAAAGTCTAGTTGCGATTGGGAGAAGGAGAACAGCTCCAACTACGGTTGGGTAGAGCTAAAGACCGTTGAAGTGGATGAAGGGATAACTTCCACAAGAGGTGGAGTAGAGTTTCCCAGAACCAAGTTGTAGAGTAGAGGAAATATGCGAAGGTGTGAAGTTGTATCTCCATAGCTGAGGTTGTGGGTAGAGTTACAAACAAAAGGATCAAGGATATGAAGAGTGGAAGAACACCAACCATGGAATGCTTGGTGGAATATTTACTGGAGAGAAGAAAATCCCAAGTAAAACCTAGGATATTGAACAGCAAAGCAAAGCTCTGTTCGAGCCCGCAGAAAACAATAGTTCTAGTAGACAAGCTGGGTAGAACTGTTGGGGAAGGGTCGAAGAAAGATGGACTCAATCGAGGGTTCCAAAAGAAAGCCGCACAGTGTAAGAGTGCAACAATCCCAAGGTCAAGGAGTAGACAGCCTTGACGAGGATGTGTGGTGTGTTGAGAGAAACAATACTCCAAGTGGAAGCGTGGGAGGCAATAGAAGGAATTGAAGAACCTTCTAGCCCAGATGAGTTGATAGAGACCTTGATGACGGGGAAGAGAGTCTTCTCGATCGATGAGATAGACGAGTTTTGAAAGAAGTTCGAGAGAAGAATGGAAGTGCTGACTAGGGCACTTATCGATGAGTGCAAAGAGGATCCTGCACGTGCAGCAGAGTTCAGTCGGGGTCCAACAAGAGGAAACGGGACCGCAGAATGTTCCCTAGAGGAGGGAAAGACGTTGGAGGATTCTCAAGAGAGGACCCAGCTGGAAGATGAAGTAGACACCAAAGAAGTGGTTGAGTCATCATGACCAAAGGCAAGGATGGGAGAGTCAAGTGAGGACTCCCATGAACAGTCAGACGAGCATAGCGTCGACAAGATGGAAGCACAATCGGATGAGAAGACTGTAGAGGAAGCGACACTTTTGGTTAAGGAAGTGATCGATGAGGTGAAGGGGAATGATGACCTTCACCAGAGTGGATATGAAGTGAACATCGAAACTTTCGACGAAGCTGTTGAAGAGAATACATACGAGACTGAGGCAGAAAGCGACATGAGTGTAACTGTTGACTTCGATGAAGACAATGGAGCAACCGCTGTGGAGAAAAGGGTTGGCAAGAGTGCCATGAAGAACCCAAACAAGGAAGAAACTGACATGGATGAGATTCAACATCCATGTCCAGAAGAGGGGAAGCAAGTCATAGAAAAACTTGCAGTGGAAGGTGATTCCATGGCGACAGTAGTGATTCTATTGCTGTTAGAGGAGGAACTTGCAGTCGAGATGCAAGCCACTGAGTTCAATGCGATAGGTGAAGTGGGAAGAAGATCCCAAGAAAAGGATGGGGAAGTCAAGGAGATTCCGACAATATTACTGAGGAGAAGAAAAACCCCAGACAAATCTTGGAATGCGTCTGCGGAGCATGTGGTGGCGACAGATAATGACAACCGCAAGGGTCAGACAGAACATATGGGTTCTGAAATGGTCAGACATGAGTTCGACAAGAGAGAGAAGACACGGGATGAACGCCGAGTTGAGGGCCATCCGTGCAATTGGAACTGGATAGAGGTTTCCAGCGGAGAAGAAAGTTGGGTGGAGCAACTGTTGGAGTGGAGCTAGGTGCTTCATCAAGATCGACGAAAGGAGAGGACGTCGCCAATTCTAGAGTAGTATTGATGCCATGGTCAAGGCCATGAGGAAGGATCCTAGAAAGGATAAATGGATGAGAGAAGAGGAAGTGAATGGAGGAAGTATCATTTGGTACCAAGTCTGGCATTGATGTCGATAAAAATGGAAGTTTAGAACCGAGGACGTAGTTCTTTTCGTACCCCGGGAGTCTGATGCAGGGGCATCCAATCCCAAGAGAAACAATCGGACATGACCAACAAGGAATTCCCAGAGGACAGTCGACGACCTCTAGGACAAGGGCGATGAAAGTCGACACAAGTAGTGGAGTCATGAGGTTTCTGGTCCAGAGGCGACTGATGGCCGACAATTGACAAGGTGGAGAAATGGTCGGAGCTGATATCGGCCAAGAAAAAAAGAAGCAGTTGGGAGTTGACAGTGACCGATGGAGCTGGTTGGAAGACCGAGAAGAGAGTCGAAAACATACAGTCGATGAGGATTGGTCGAGGTGGAGACCAGAGAGAGTGACAGCGTGAGTCGCTCACAGAGGGTTGATTCCTTCTCATAGGAAAAGGGACAATTGATCTAAGGGGTGAATGAATGACCCAGAGTAGACTTCGGTTGAAGGGCCAAGTTGTGATAGAATCGAGGCTAGTTGGAGGACTAGATAATTTGATACTAATGCCGATGAAAGAATACCGATTTCATCAGAGTGGTCAAAGGGTAAGGATGATAAAGTTCAAGAGGGATCAGAGGGATCAATGGTTGAGTCGGAGAGCTGGTTCGATGGAGGGAGAAGATCAACCAGAGGAAAGCTTCGAGTGGAAGGAAGTGACGTCCAGTCATCAGACCAATGAGACTGAAGGAGAGACTATGGAAGCTGAAGTCACGGAAGACGTGTCGAATGGAGGATTGACATGATGGGATGAGGGCAAGCCAACAAGTTAGAGTATTGTTAGGCCAATGGAGTACCGACTGCCATAAGAGGATAAGTCAAAGGTGATCGACAAAAAAAGCCGACCAGAGGGAGTGCCGGCAAATGATGGTGCGAAAGGGAGATTGGCTGTCGAAGCCAAGTAGTCGTGCGGAAGCTGTCAACCATGCAATCGATAGAGAGCGCAGAAGGGAGAAGTCGGGAGTCGACGAGTGGTCGAACTGTGACTCCGACGGGTTAGCGATGGAAGCCAAGCATGGAGGAAGGGGCGGACTAGCAGTCGCACAGAGCAAAGGGAAGCCGACAATATTGTAGAGGGATGATGAAAGGCAGTATGGTCGAGATCGATACGGGGCCAACAACTGTCAGAGAGTCCGAAGGATACGCAGAAGTCAAGCAGAGTACTTGGTAGCCATTCAGGGTTGCTAAGGAAGTTATGACCAGTTAAGACGGTGGTTGGGTCTATGTCAAATGCCATCGCAGAGAAGAAGGGGTTGTGCAAGCAGGGTTGGGTGTACTGACAACTGTAGATCCGTCGACTAGAGATCGAGTGGTGGATGTAGAGGAGGACGTCTCAGGGAGCGGAGTAGACCTCGGGAAGAGCAACAGAGCGAAGTAGAATAGCGGTGCGAAGGCACAGAGGGGGGGATCGTTCATCCATTGCTCAGCGAGCACTTTCATTCAGTAGAGGTCGTGAGAGGGAGAAGGATCACACACAGTGAGAAGAAATACACTGCAGATAGTTCATTATGTATATTGTAATAGGCTGAGGCCGACTTGTTTAATAGATTGCATGTAAAATTGTAATTCTTGCAAGTAATAGAAGAAGTCGACTTCTCGGCATTTCCATTTCACATATTGTCTTTGTGAGCGTCCTGTGTGTTTGCTTTTTGTGTATTAGTTAAGCAAGAAGGGCATAGACTGGGCTTGCGTCAAGCTAGTTGGGGTAATCATGGTCCTTCCTTTGGGGGAGTCTTCAGAGATGGTCAATGTATAATTCTCAGATTCTTTGTTGGCTCACTTGGATTAGAAAGAAATAACGATGTAGAGTTATATGCGATACTCAAAGGCATCCAAGTTGCAAATGAAGTTGGCTATGGAAAAATGATAGTTGAGGGGGACTCCAAGCTTATGGTGCAGATTCTAAATCAACTTCTCAAGGGCTCCAGTGTCAGTAAAATCAATCTCAGTTGTAGACTTGAAACTAAGGTGGATGCGTGAAGCCAACAAGTTGGTAGACTAGTTAGGTAATTGGGGGGTGGATCATCCACACAAACACTACAACCAATAATGGTTAGAATATGTGAATCCCATACTTAGAGAGGAATGTACGAGGATCAATCATCACGGCTTGCACCCCCCACGATGAGTGCCATAACCATAATGAAACAAATTGGGAGTAGGGACACTAGGAAGCTCGTTGACGGGAATGATGGGACAGGTGAGATGGCATGTGGCAACCCACATCTCCCATGCACTCATGAAAAAGGTGTGATCATTATGAAAAAAATATGGGATAAGCAAGAAACTTGGCCTAGTGATGGGGTCTTGGTACAATTCCTTGCATTCTCACTTGTGTGGGATTTTATGGCTCTATCTGATAGTTTCCTCCATGATGAGTGGAAGGATTTTGAGGTGGTGTGCCCCCTTAATATAGAGGAACCATTGTTAGTTCCATCTTTGCATTCATGTTATCGAATTGGGATATAGCTTCCATTCCTGACGGGGGATCCTTCCTGAAAAATAGTTTGTTTATCATATTACCGGAGGGCGGTGGCCTGCAACCTGGTTCTGCAGTTTTGGTGTTTTTAGCATGGTCTGCACAAAAACCACTAAGCGCAAAATTATTAATGGCCGTAAGCACTCTCACATGGAGCAAGTGGAGAGGGAGATGGAGAATGTGAAAGGATTCTTCGAAGCCTCGATCAGTCATCGAGCTGATGATCGTGTTGAGCGAATGGAGAAGAGGCTCCGCTGGGAGAAGCAACACCAAGCTCAGAGATGAATTTGCAGGATTGGTCGAGGATTCGGGCTCCTCTCGAACCCGCAAAAGTAGATATACAAAAAATATGGGAATTTCTTGGACCATGAAATCTCTCTTTAGCATGGCTATTGACAACTGTGTGCAAGGAAAATTTCAGGAAGAACTATAGGCTCCCTTGGTGGCTGTAAGGTTGGCTAGCTAGGAAGAGGGTATTCGTCGTCTCACATGCAACCAAGTTATTGTTGATGAACATGTGAACGGGAAATTAGATGCCCTAGCTCGTGAGCTCACATGGAAATACTTCAGCAAGCCGCTTCCATCCCATCCTTTGGGCTCACAACTCATGTATTGTCATTGCCTAGTTGTAGTTGTGCATGTTTCCAAATAGGAAAACCCAAGTGCTGGCCCATCTCATGTTATATTTTCTGATGAAGATTAGTCTTGTTTTGTTTACGCCAAATTATGATGCTTGTTTATGCCACCCTTCATTCATTTTTGCGGGCTATAACCTCCGCCTTGTGGGGGATCCTCATGCTTATTTAGTAGTCAGTCTAACTTGTGAATCTCAGACTTAACTAGGCTTTAGAGTTTTCAGACTTGGATCTCTGGTGCCTTGAGTCTTGGATCTTTTTGTCTAACCATGCCATCTAGACTCTTCATGCAAAGGACTCCTGTGACATTTTATCTCCTTTTTAGTTTAATATAATCTCAAACTTTACAAAAAAGAAGGAAATTACAATTTTTATTGTTTAAATTATATTTTTTATTTATAATAAATATGGATTCAACACCCTCAATAACTCATAAACACTTTCTTTACACCATTCCAATAATGTATATCTACAATTCCAACAATTAAATCAAAATTAAATTAACTTATCTAAAAAATATATTTATTTCATACAAATTCCATTATCCATTTTAATTTTAGAAACTTCTAGAAACGGGTAATATCCAAACTCAAAATATCAAATCCATCAAATCTTTTGGAACAGGTTCGCAAATTCCAACACCGATCCCCTCCATGGATTCGCTGAACAGGTTCACAAATTCCAACACCGATCCCCTTCACGTGTTCACTGTAATGGAGAATGCTTCAATAATTTATCCAAAACGATTTGAGAAAATGGGTACACATGAAAGAGATGACAGAGACAATAACTGCTTTATGACAGAGATGCTATAATAACTGGTAGCAAATTGCAGTTGACATGGGAGAGAACTGCTTGTAAACTTAAAAAATTCAGTGATCTATACATTTAGATAAAGACATAAAATGAAAGGTGAGTAAAAATTTTCACCACAGAGCAAAGGTGAAATGAAATTCCAAAAAACGTGAAATGATGTAACAACAAAATGGAGAGTGATTTCGACACCCTTGTCTAAATAGCAATTTGCGTTGTTCAAATTGGGATTTGGGCGATTTGGATAGTTTTAAAATTACTTATTTAATCTAAGCATTTAGTCTAAAACCATTCATCGTGATTACTGAAATCACAGCATTACCGAAATTGTAATTTTCAAACCAGATTTAAACCTTAACTAGTTAAAAAACCATCGAAAAAACGTGGCGTTTTAGTTTATTTTTATCCTAAGTGATAGTGGGAAAAGGGGGGCGCAGTAAGGGCAGCTATGGCGTACACCATGATTTTATAAAATATATTTTCGTTCACGTCACGAGTTTTGTTAAAAGTCCAGTCTTTCCGCCATGAATGATTGTGAATAGTCAAACAAGAAAAACATGGCTGGGATCTGCCTTTATATTGCCGGTGTTGCATATTCTGTTCTATAAAGCATAGAATAATGTATTTAAAACTTTACTGCACAGCATCGACTGGAACCGTTCCGGGCGTTTCAGAAGAGGAGTCAAACAAGAGATTGATAAGAAAATGGAACAGTCTTCATCTGAGTACTTTGAAACTCGGAAGATAGTATTTATTAAACAGCTTTGAAAAGATACCATCCAAGTTTAAAAAAAGCATACATAGTTCCTCTATGAAAACCTTGCATGTTTCATGGACACACCTCCCCTTCAACAACGTATGCACTAATTTATATAAAGAACAATACATGCACATAAGATCAGATTATCAGGTCATTTTATTGGGAAACACTATTCATCATGCAGCAGAGCATTGAATGCTATATAACTCTTAAATTTGAAGAAATTCAATGATGGTTGGATAGTAGTGAACCAAATCTGTTTTTTTCATACATCTAAATTTTTTCATACATCTAAACTTTGTAGGTCGGGACTACATTATTTCTAAATTGAACATTAAAACTGGACTCGATTTTTGCAGGACTACATTATCTCTGGATTAAACATTAAAGATAAGATTTATTCAAACTCTAACTAAATCCATCCATATGAGGATCAAGATTACTTGGTATAAAAGTGGTGACTAAGTTATTGAGAATAGAATATGAATTAATTTTTCAAAAATTTTTAATACTGTTAGCACAACCACTTAATTTGTGGTCGGGTGAACATAGTAGGTCACAAATTGCGAGCCATGAACAAATTATTTGTTATTTGTTCTCCATATTTAGTTGTAATCATGTATTGTCTATGTCTCAGCTACATGTTATCTTCTCTAGTTAAATGAGTTGTACTTGTTTGTCACTATGTGTTATGCATACATGAGTTATGAGTTATCCATGCATTAGCTACCCGCTATTTTTTATATATTTTTTATAATTGTTTATTTCAAATTTTGAACTATGACCATAAAATCAATGTGGACTATACACTTGTCCCATCATCCTTCAATCTAGGAAAAACATAGATGGTAGTCGACACCATATTCTAAGATATAAACACCTATCAGTGTTATTAGAAAGAATATGACATATAAATTTAAGGAGAAATTGTGGTGTTATAAAGATTTAGAGGATAAGAAAAAAATGAAGACAATGGGTATTGGACAATTTCTAAAATACTTTCGGATAAAGAATTTGTCATCTTTGTTATACTAAAAAAATGGAAGATGGAAAAATAATTCTCAATTTGAAAATATTTATAACAATACCAACCTTCTTAACATTTTTACTTACCACAACTTTGGATATTTAATCAAGTTCCTCTCCTATATTTTGAAACATAGAAATACAATTTTAAAGGAAACCAATTAATTTTTTAACATTTTTTCTTAAGCTTCCATAAAAGCTCCACAAAACAAAGGACTCCAAATGTGAATTACATGCCACCAACATAGATCCATCGTAACTCTATATCTATCATGCCATATATGCATCACCTTTAAGGTGCAAATCTCTTTTAGAGTGCAAAAACTTATGAAAAGTTTGCAACTTGAGAGATCCTATCCATGCATGATAGTTCTGGAGTTAAGACGGATCTATGTAGATGATAAAAATATATCAGTTGAAATCACAAAAGATGAATACCACCATAATTATAAAAACACATGTAAAGTACAAAGAGGTAAAGATAGACAAATTCCATAATATCCATACGAAGTAATTTATTGGACATAGCCAAACTTGGGCTTGTTGATATCAATTAAAAAAATAGATAATACAAGACCTCTTGTTGAAAACATTGAGAAGTATCCAAGTTTTATTAATTATTTTAGATTTAATTAATTGGAATATATATATATAGAGAGAGAGAATTTTGTTACTTAATATTTTATTATTTTATTAAAGTGTCACGTGTCAAATCCACATTGAGCACATAATTAAACTTCTCTCTCATACTAGACACAAAGTGCCTCTCGCCACAAAGAGAGAGAGAGAGAGCTCATAATTAACCCATTGTCTAAAAATTTGCTAAAAAGGAGTTTGTCATATCTATATCCACTACCTCATTCCTTCAATAATATTTATACCTAAATTTCCTTATACACTTACGTACTAGAAAATGCATTAACAATACATTAAATCCTGGTACCATTAGGGGAAATCATGACCACACTGTACTTCTTCCACTGCTACATCTTTATTCCTTGGACTTCCAATATCTTGCTCAAGTGTCACTTTGTTTGTTGGGCCTCCAAATTCCTATTGCACTATAGAATTTTCCAGCTACTCCTCCTTAACAAAGCCAATGGAATTTATAGGATGTCCTACTAGAGATTGTGAAATTCAAAAAAAAGATAAGAATAATGTTGTAGTGCATGCTTAACACCATTGAAACTTGATCTAATATCTTCTCCATGCCTCTAATGTCATTTCCAATTCAACATACCCGGTGAATTGAATTTCCAATCGCTCATTAATCTGTGAAAATGCTATGTACAAACTATCTATCTATCCAACCAAACTTCTCAAGGCCTTACAAATCTCAAAGATCCTATATTTTGCATAAGAACTAGTGTGACTATGCTCTCTCATAGTGATTTCTAAGCCATGAGGTAATCCAATTTACACACAATTCTAATTTCTTCCAAACATCAATTCTTGAAACAAAAACAACATTTTTGTCTACAAAAAATCACATGAGAGAAATACCAACAAAGCACAAAGATAAAGGTGTTCATGGAGACGCCTTTGATGCCTGGGTCAGGGCTAAAGAGGCCCATCTTCCCAATCAATTTTCATACTTCCACAAACCAACTCCACCTACAAAAACCCAAACCTTTACCATAACAATAATCCTACTTCCTATGTTACAGATTGAAGTAATTCTACCTGCCTTTACCATAACAATAATCCTACTTCCTATGTTACAGATTGAAGTAATTCTACCTGCATTGAGAGGAGCCAACATGTCGATGTTAATACACAAATGTTGGACGAAGGATTCAAGTGTGTGTATGGTATGCAATGAAGGGGAATAATGAAGTGCGTGGAGGGTACATGACAGAGGTAAGGAGTTATGATGCTCAGCTTAGTCTTTTCCAATGTAAAAGTGTCCATAGGTCTATTGTGGTGGCCATGCAATTAAAATGATACCATCCTAGTTCAAGGGATTAATACATGCTCGAGGTCTCCCCATTTTACATCCTTTAATATAAGTAAACAAATTTATTTGTCATTTTATCCAACCAAAAATGTGATAGAGCTCTATCTCTTCAATGAGTTATTAAGTCCTCAATTCTCTATATCATTCCAAGAAAAAATTTCATGCTTCTAATTTTGACCTTTCTATCCTATTCCACGGTGATGAGTCTGCAAATATTATGGCATTATTTACATTGTCATCATGGAGAATGACCAATCCACACCATACAACTATATTTTATTATTTCTCATCACTTTGGAACTCTACTAAATAAAAACCATTAACATACAAATCACTAAATATTAAGAAAAACCTAAATTTAATGAATTTGAGTTGATAAGATTTATGTATATTCATTAATAACAAATTTGTATTTTCGTTCAACGAGTATTGTATACAAATCCAGTCCTTCCGCAGCTCCGCCCTCAATCAATGAATGCACTACTCACCAGGTTATCTACCATTAAAGTAACTAGTGTATCTGAATCTGATAATATAGAAGAATGTATTTAAAACTTTCCTGCACAGTCTAGACTGGACCAGTTCCGTTCGTTTTGGAAAAGGAGGGACACAAATTTGATTAGTAAATGGAACATATTATTTATGAGATTACTTTAAATATCTAAATAGTAAGCACAACCACGTTTGGTTTGTGAATAGGTTATATGTCATGGGTTGTCTGCCATGAACCGTCCATTATACATGCAATCACTAAGAGTTATCCATGCAACTACTAGTTATCCATATACCAACTACCAAGAGTTTTCCACAATTTTTTTTATTCAAATTATGTTAAATTTATTAAAATTGTAGATGTATATTGTTAAAATTGCAGAATTAGAGTGCTCATAGATTTTTAAGAGGACTAGATCCATTTCTAAAAAAATGCAATTTAAATAATGAAAAATCTTAATTTAAAAAGAAATTCAAGATTGAGTTAAAAATAACCCCCAAAAAATCCAAAATGCCCACTTCTATCATATTTATTATATTAATTAAACAATAAAAAGAAGCCATCCAATTTCCAAAAGGACTACATGATTCCTTTTGTATGTATCATATTTATTATATTCATCAAACAACTTTGAAAAGAAGCCATCCAATTTCCACAACTTGAGCGTCTCTCCTTTCTCCACCAAGCGCTGACCCTTAGTGGCTACGTGATTTCGAGAATCGCGCCAAGTCACAAGGGGGGTCGATTTGGCATGAAATGCAGGGTGGGGAGGGGAAGGGGTAGGGGAGAGGGATGAGGGACTGGGAGCAGAGGGGGGAGAGGGGTAGGGGGAGGGGAGGGGACGAGGGAGAGGGGGGGGGGATGGAGAAAGGGAGGGGGAGTGGGGAGAGGAGAAGAGGGGGAAGAGCAAGGAGGGGACGGGGGAGGGGATGGGAGTTGAGGGGGAGGGAGGGTATGGGGGAGGGAAGGGGGATGGGGGAGAGGGAGCAGAGGGAGAGGAGGAGCGGTGGGGGTGTTGGTTGGGCAGGCGGGTGGATTTTTTTTGTTTATTTATTTATTTTGGTTTTGTTTTAATTTTCTTTTTTGGTTTTTTTTTTTTTAATTTTGTTTTTTTTTTCTTTTTAACTATTGTTTTGTTTTTTTGGGTGGGGGTTTATGTTTTTGGATCTTTTTTTCAATTTTATTTTAAAATCGTTAAATTTTTAGTTCTAGACATAAAAACGCTAAAACTGTTTAAAAAACAGTTTTAAATGTTTTTTTCCTTCAAATTTTCTCATAAAAATTATTTCTTTAAGAGACAATTTTAAGGAAAAAAACTTCAAAAAAATATATTTTTCAATCTAACTTGCTTCTAAAAGTTAAAAAAAATTGAAAATGTATATATGTTTTCATCATATCTAGCTACTAAATTTATTTTTTGTAAAATTGAAAAAATGCATTTGTAAATAAAAAAGTATAGCTTTTTTCATGGCCAAGAAGTTTCAAAATCTCAAAAAAATGGCTCAAAATGAAAAAATGGTGCTACCAGTATACACACTTTCTGAAATAGAGGTAAAAACAACTACTAAAATTGACCCCCCAAAAAACAAGAACAATGTCATGTGGCATCAAGTTTTATAATATGCTGTAATATCCTGAATAAAAATTAGGAATATTATCTCCCATTTTCCAATGGAAATTTTATTGGTTTCCAACTTTATCCATACAATGGTTTATGAAGGATTATGAGATGTTCCGATTTCTAATCTGATTAATTAAATGTTTTCAAATAAGGATGTGAATCCCATAGGATATAATTTGAACCACTGTAATATTCCCAAATCAGATTTGATGTAAAGTTTAGATGGCTGGTTATTAATTACGGTTCATGAATTTCTTCAAACAATTTTTATGCAACCTCCTTAGCATCAATTTGGATGCATTGGAAGTACCAAACATATTTCCCAATTCAAGGAAGAGTCTTGGCTCAATGTAGCAGCACGACACACACACACACACACACACACACATAATCAAGCATGAATAGGCCCCAAAAGCATCAATTTAAATCTAGGAAGACTAGCTCAAAATTCAATGCAAAAATTTTCTATATTTCCAACCTTTCCCAAACACCTCCATAAAAACCCAAATCCTTCCCAAATAGATCCAACTTGGTCCAAACATTCCCAAATCATCCAAATTCATTCACTAACAGCTTTCATGGAGTTCTAATGAAATTTTAATTCACATTGCATTAAGATTGCATATAGCCATAACAACATGTTTGCACATAGATTTACTGGAAACTTGAATATTGAGCACAATATGGGAGAAAACACTATAAATATTTATTATGAAATGAAGGGAACAATAATAACACTGATTGTACAACAATATATGTTCTTATAACATCTTGAAAATAATGAAATACAGAGGTAGAAATGCATAGGTGCGCCCCTCTTCGAGATGAAGATATTGAATAGAGTGATCCAGTAAAATGAGTGTATCATGGTCATCTGGAAAAAAATTTGAATGAAATAAAAAGTGTTTCCCACTAGAAACGATGCTCCATATGAAATGGAATAGGTCTCACAACCCAAAAATTATGATAACTATAAAAAGCAGAACCACCATTTTGTCCCAACAACATAGGTTCTCATGAAAGAGCTACTCCAACCACACAACAAGAGCCCAAACACATGAAATATGAGAAAAAGAGTTGATAATATGATATGAAACTCCCAAATGGTGTGTTCTCTTCCACAAATGCACCCGTCAAATCTAAAAACAATAGAAACATCACTATATGAGAGCAAGTGCGCCCTCCGCACTTGGAACACTAATAAACCAATACAATAGAAACACTAGAAAAACTAATGAATCTTCATATCTTCAATGAAACTCACATATACCTAATCAATGATTATCAGTAGAGAGATATGAATGATTCCTCCCAACACCTGCAATGAATCCCAAATGAATATATATGGATGATCTCTCCTCTCACACTAGCTAGGGTAGAATCTTTCACCATCGAAACTAGTCACAAATGCAAGAGGCACATCTGCCAATCTTGAAAGCAAAAAGAGATCTCCAATTTAGAAATAAAAAAATCCAAAATGTTTTCAAATGGGTGTGATCACCCTTCTTTTATAATACTTCATTCGCCTTCTAGAATTTTCTCTTATAAAAATATCAATAAAATATTAATAAATATTATTTTCATGAGAGAATGATGTTGGGGACACATTAACTTTATCTATAATGTTATTTTGGATTCATGTAGACTTTAATCATCTTAAAAATCCAAATTTGGATATGCCTACTTGATTTAGTGGTATTTACAACTCCCCTTGGACCCACTCTACCCTCATGCACCTTCCATGGGCTATATTTAGTTGTTGGCTTGTCATAAATGGTCATAGAATCTATCATAGGTTGTCATAGCTGTCATAGACTATCATAGATGTCATAGATTGTCAAAGATGTCATATATTGTTATAGATTTTCTATTTTTATCCTAGGGAGTTACAACCCGTGATATCTCTCCATGATAGGATTCCTTCCACCTTGGATGGGAGTTACACCTCATGGGGGACCCACTTATCCTCTAAGGAACTCTCCTTGGCCATATTCTCTCAAAATAATAATAAAATTGATTTGTAGGAGAGAATGATTCTTTACTTCATAAATTTTCCATGGACCTTGGTTTTTCCATAATGCCTCATGACCCCAAATCACCACTTTACAAATATTCTATATTTTTTTCCAAGTGACTTTATAGCAGTGAATTACCTAGTCCCATGGAGTGATCGTAGTAAAATTTTGGGGACATGAAATTCCTGCCCGCCCAAGAATGCTTGTCCCAAGCAATTTAAAACTGGCTGTGTTAGTGCATATGCTTCTTCCCCATCTTATGCTCTTTAATTTTTTAACTTCCTTCCTTAGTGTTGACTATCATGAAGCTACAATTTGAAATGGATCAAAGCATCAACTCTACATCCCACAAACTGAACCACACTAAGGATGAAAATGATGTCATGTCTCCATCCCAATCGAAAGGAGGTGAAGGATACCCTAATCACTTTATGGTCTTGCAACACACTAACATAGGAAACATCCTAACCAATTCCCATAATAAGATTAACTCTATACTGGAACGACTCAATCAAATCCCCACTAAAATGGTATCATAAGTGTATCATATTGTGAAATCCAAGATTGAGTCTCACCTACGGGCCCGTTGCTAAAAATCTACCTAGCAGTGTAACTACAAGGTCCCCAGCTAATCTCATAAAGGAACCACCATGTTGTTTTTACACCACTCTGATCATAACCATCCCACTGTCATACTCTATCTGCATCCTCCTCTCCTGGATATCCAAACTGAAAAATATGTAAAAAATGAATCTACCACCATGGATAGTGGTCTGCATAGGCATCTAAGTGAGGTATCTAATCATGCTTCCATACTCGACGTCGAATATAGGAAAATGAAATTTGTCCTGATCACTAGTCATGATTTTGGGTAGCTCGTGAAATCCAATCATCCCCCAAGAGATAGCTCCATCTCCCCAACTATCCTATCACCAACCCAACTAAAACAACTGATCCCAAGAATGAACCCAGGGTCCCAAATGAACCTGAGAAATGGATATTCTCTACTGCATCCATATACGCACTACACAGTATCCACACCAAGATCCTCCTGTAGTCTCACAAGCCACATAGTACGAAAACATTGTATCCCTCCATCATAATGTCTCCCACCTAGGAAACTGATCCACTACTCCACATGGACAGGATCCTGAAAGTGATGGATGGATCTACCTCCTATACCAGCTGCTAAACTATTGAACCAAGTAATACTAGGATCCTACTGTATATACTACACCCCTCCGATCATTACTGTCATTTGGAAAAATCCATTGCTTTGAAGGATGCCAGGATCCCACCACCAAATTGGAAGTTCATCACTCCCAATGTTGATTGAAACCTCTATGAGCTTGTCCAATAGAACATAAAATTCCTCTCATGCAACTTGCACACCAGAACTATAGATCACATCAATGTCACCTATCCCATCCAACTAACTCAGGTGAAACTCCCATGTCTTTCCATGAATAATGAAGGAATTAGACAACAACCATAGATGCCCCTACCGCTTCTCACAAGACTGGACACTAACTGGTATGCTATGAATCCAATGTGTGTCAATCTCTGTCATACTCCTGTCCACCAAATCCATGGATGTGGATCCTCCTCTACTACTTGGTCCATATGGAATGTACTCATCTATCCCCTCCATGGTGAATTCTCTCTCCCAAAGAGGCATCTCATAATCCTCCTAATGCAAAACAAGTGGCTAGAGAACATCCTCCATGTTAATTATCTCCCCAAGCACTTGAAAATATGAATGCTCCTCATGCTTAATCTTCACATGAGGCTCGTCCATCACATCAATAATGGCACCAACCATATACAACTGCATATCTGTCATGTAGGATGAAGTATGTAAATCATTCAACTCCTCACCAAACTGAAGATTCTTCATCTATGATTCTTGAAAGGAATTTTGTGTGCTCTTCAAGGAATCATGGGTGATCTCAATCTCATGAGTGAGCCTATTGAATTCTTCTTATTCTTCTATTAGTACACCATGGTACATCTCAACAATCATAAGAAGTTGATCTCTTCCAGAGAGAAGGTGTAGATAGTCAGCTTTCATTTCTACCACTGCTTCTCTAAGTTCTAGTAGGTGTGCAATTTAAGGTTCTTCTCCCAAACTATCACTTGTCCTTGAATCTCTCCAACAATAATATTCCACTACTGCTTGTGTATCATCACAATGATTCAAGGATGCCATACTCCTTTCTTTGCTTACATTTAATTGTCCTGGAAAATGATGTGGCTCATGGGGAAAATCCTCCACTAAGTTTTTTGATTTGTTTCCATTGTCATCCTCCCCAAAATCATCCTTTTCCTTGCATTCTCTAGTTCTACACATTCTTCCATTGGAAGAAATAATGGTGGGATATTGGTTTCTTACTATTGCGTTGTTTGGGATGCCAACAAACTTGCTTCCATAGTTATTTGCAACCACTCATTTCCCAAGTCTTCAATCATGTTTACAATTTCTAAGGGATGATATAAAAAATCAGAATGATGTAGGCATGGATCCATAACACATAATGCGTATTTAACATCCAAATCAACATTAGAATATTCTACAATACCATTATCCTCATGTGGAAGGGATGCTATCTCAAGATGATGCAAAGAAATATGACTACTGCAAATATCGGACTTTTTGTCATACCTTGGTATTGTGTTTGCATCCTCCTCAAGTGATCGATTTGAGATGGAAAGCTACTCCATTTTTTGTTCAACTTGAAGGCTCAAGGGAGGAACATTTGATCCTTCTTGATTCACACTATCACTTGGAAGAAGGGAGTTTTTGTATATGGTTTCAATTTATGTATGTCTCCCACACGATGGATGATTTTATCTTTCCTCAAGATCATTATTATGTTGCTCACAGAATACTAGTTTTTCACGTTCCACACCAAACCCATCATAGATACTTTTGAATATTTTCCCTATAAATATACCAATTATTATCTTCTTTCTTTCTGATGAAAATTTTGATAGAAGGTCTTCACATTGCTGCAATCTATGCTCCAACTCTTGCTGTGTCTTATCCGGTTTCCTTGATATATTATCCCATTCAAGTTTCTCCTATTCTATGGCTGAGGTAGTATGGAAATTGGGTAACATTCTACCCTCTACAATTCTAGCCACTGAAGAAACTTCCTCTTCACTATCAACATGGTATAATATGTCATATAAGAAACCATAGAACTCACCTGGATCATGCAAACCTCCATCTATTGACCTAGCTATTTCATTGTCTTCCATCAAATAATTGAAACCATCCTTAAAAAATGGCATGCTAAGCTCTCCTCAAGCTCCCATGCATCCAAATCCAACTTGTCATCACCCGGTACATCCATGTCTGCAAACCTTATTCGAATTTTATGTTTAGTTCCCATAGCTATCGATATCCCCAATAAAAAATTAGGAATATTAACTCCCATTTTCCAACAGAAATTTTATTGGTTTCCAACTTTATCCAAACAATGGTTTATGCAGGCTTATGAGATGTTCCAATTTCTGATTTGATTAATTAAATGTTGTCAAATAATGATGTGAAGCTCATAGGATATACTTTGAACCACTGTAATATTCCCAAATTAGATCTGATGTAAATTTTGGGTGGCTGGTTATTAATTCTGGTTGATGACTTTCTTCAAACAGTTTGTATGCAACCTCCTTAGCATCAATTTGGAAGCATTTGTAGTAGCAAAGATATCACCCAAGTCAAGGAAGAGTCTTGGATCAATGCAGTAGTAGGTACACACACACACACACACACACACACACACACACATAATATTTAACTAAGTATGAATAGGCCCCACAAGCATCAATTAGAATCTAGGAAGACTAGCTCGAATTTCAATGCAAAAATTGTCTAGATTTCTAACCTTTCCCAAACACCTCCAAAATGACCTGAATCCTTCCCAAACAGATACAAATCGGTTCAAATGCTCCCAAATACACCCAATTCATTCACCAACATCTGTTAGGGAGTTCTAACTAAAGTTTAAATCCCATTGCATTAGGATTCCATAGACATAACAACATATTTGCACATAGATTTACCGGAAATTTGAATATTGAGCACAATATGTGAGAAAACACTGTAAATGTTTATTATGAACTAAAGGTAACAGTAATAAAAATGATTACAACAACATATTTTCTTATAGTAACTCGAAAATCACGAATTATAGACTCAGAATTACATATGTGCACCCCTCTTCCAGATGAAGATACCGAATAGAATTATCTAGTAAAATGAGTGTATCTTAGTAATCCAAAAACCTTTTTGAGTGAAATAAAAAGTGTTTCCCACTGGAAATGATACTCCAAACACAATGAAATATGTCCCATATCCCAAAAATTCTCATAAGTATCAAAACCATAACCACCATTTCATCCCACCAACACTGATGCTCATGAAAGAGATAATCCAACTGCACAACAAGAGACCAAACACATTAAATATGATAAAGAGAGTTGATAATATGATATAAAGCTCAAAAATGGTTTTTTATATTCCAAAAATTCTCCCTCCAAATTTAAAAACAATAGCAACAACATTATATGAGAGCAAGCGCGCCCTCCATAGTTAGAACAATGGAAAACCAATATAATAGAAACACTAGAAAAAGTAATGAATCTTCATATATGCAATGAAAGTCACACATAACATGATAAATGAAGCTCAATAGAGAAATCTAAATTATCCCTCCCAACACCTACAATCAAGCCCAAATGAAGAGATATGGATGATCTCTCCTCTCACACTAGCTAAGGTGGAATATTTCACCACTGAAACTAGTCACAAATGTAAGGGTCACATCTACGAAACTTTAAAGCCACAAGATATCTCCAATTCAGAAATAAAAATAGCCAAAACGTTTATGAATGGGTGCCCTCACCCTTCCTTTATAATACTCCATTCGCCTTCTATAGTTTTCTCTCATAAAAATATTAATAAATATTATTTTCATGAGAAATGATCTTGGGGACACATTAACTTCATCTATAATGTTATTTCGGCTTCATGTATACTTTAATAATCTTGGAAATTCAAATTTGCAGATGCCTACTTGATTTAGTGGTAGTTACAACTCCCCTTAGGCTCACTCTACCCTCATGCGTCTTCCCTAGGCTATATTTAGCAGTTGGCTTGTCATAAACTGTCATAGAACTTGTCATAGGTTTTCATAGCTATCATAGATTGTCATAGATGTCATAGATTGTCATAGATTTGTTATTTTTATCCTAGGGAGTTACAACCCATGATATGCATCCATGATAGGATTCTTTCTACCTTGGATAGGAGTTACACATCACGGGGGACCCACTTATCCTCTAAGGCGCCCTCCTTGGCCATATTCTCTCAAAATAATAATAAAAAAGATTTTTAGGAGAGAATGATTCCTTACCTCGTAAATTATCCTTAGACCTTGGGTTTTCCATAATGCCTCATGACCCCAAATCACCACTTTATAGTTCTTCTTTATTTTTTTCTAAGTGACTTTAGAGCATTGAATTCCTTAGTCCCATGGATTAGTCATAGTAAAATTTTGGGGACATAACATTTAGACCAGTTTGGATAGATCTACTTGTGTGACCGATGTAGGAATTCCCATAGGCCTATTCAATTGATTTCCCATAAATGTGTCAATGAGGATTTGTCCACATTATACAAGCCAATTGTTGATCATGCCCAAGTAGCAATATCACGGTGTTTCTGAGTGACAACTAGGATTCTTGAGTGGTATGGTGCACTCAAAGAGAGCAATAAGTATAACCCCGTTACATTCATATTTATCTTGACACTTGGGTAATTTTTTTAGGGTTTTGTGATGTTTGAATAAGGGTTTAATATTCTTGTTTGCTTAGATTTTTGAATTGTGGCCAATTATTCCCAAAATATATAAGAGTTATACTAGATTTGGGGGAGATTCAATGAGGGAGGATTTATTAAGTTTAGGGTGGAGGACATAATAAAAGGATTTTTTTTTATCTAGGTTGAGGTCTAGCCATTGGATAGAGAATTTTTAGAGACCCTTCTATCTCTCTAGTTTCCCTCCCATATATTCATGGAGTAACATACCACATTTCTAAAATCCGAGCCAAAAATAATATTAAAACCATGTTCAAATCTCACAAAACCCTCAAACAATTATTCTAATTGTGAAGGATAAATCTAAACCTCTTCTCTCTCGAGGAATCTACCAAATTTCTTTCTTATGTATAAATCCTACATTGCTTAAAGAGGAAGATCTATCCAAACCTGTCTAAAAGAGTACATGGCCAATACCTTCTATAATTGTCTATCCATATCTACCATTACCAAACATTACAATAATACTAATCATCTTATATGTTTTGATCAAACCAAAAATCTTGCACTGACCCCTCATTACTCATCTTGTCTCATTAGAGGAGTATTAGAAATTGCGAAACATCCCGACAATTTTAATTGAGATGATGGATACAAGTTGAGTTAGTCTTAGCAACTGACCATTCATCAATTTTTATCCCATCTATCTACTCATCCTTAAGTGTTCATCTTCTGTTATTCCTCCTCTATCAACCTAAGCCTCTCCCCACCCCTATCTATTGTTAATTTTCCAATTCAATTTGTCTTTCATGGCTTTCCTTTGTTACTTAATAACCTATGGCTACATCACACTTGCTATTTTTTCAATTCTATTTGTTTTTCATATCTTTCCTTTGTTAATCACTAACCCATGTCTACATGACAATTATTACTTTTTGTGTGGCTATGATATTTTGAGGGTTTCTATCCCTTTAATGGATTCTTTATTAATTTTTCTTCTTTTATTTTCAGTTTGATTGTGATTTTATCTTTAGTCTTTCATTATGGAAATACTAATTTGTAACCCCTTTTTTTTCTTTCTTCATTTATTTTATTATATCATCTCTATTTTATTTTTGCAGTTGTATATTAATTTTCCCTATTTCATTGATTCTTACACTCTCAAGGATTTCTTTATATAATCATCTTTTCATTTGATTATATTCTTTTCATTTTTCCATCATTATCAATTGTCATATATCTCAAGTCCTATTTATCTCACCTTCAACTCTCTTTTCCCTATAAGCTTTGATTAAATCCATGATGATGGTTGTGGTGTCTAATTAAAACATTGAATCTATTAAACTATAACAGATTCAATACATACAATTATACACAAGATATATTCTATTTATTACTCCATATATCAAAGTTGTTTAAATAGTATACCCCATCAAACAATTTTCCCTCTCTTTATAATAATAATCTCTCTACTTATAAAAATAATCCCTCTACTTATCAGACCATTATTACTAGCCATCTTTTAGGCAAGTTATATAGACTTATTCTCTAAAAGTAGATGAGGATATGGCTAGACAACCATAGAAAAGAGATAATGTTACAATGGATTTATGATCTACCATCCAATTATAGATCATCCGGTTATGATTACAAAGAAGGGTTGCAATAATAAAACCAATCTCATGTTTTGCTTCATTGACATTTTGATGTAGTTCCCATAACTAACCTTTGGAATAGTTTAGAAGAGCTAAAAGTTCATTTTGGTTGAGTCACTATTATGATAATGTTGTATGATAATGTTATTTCCAAGTTTAGGAACAATAAGGGCTAGTTAACAGAAATTAGCTGTAATATAGGAGGTAAGAAACGTTTCCCCTTGCCCCTACTATCGTTTTTGGCATATACATCAAAAAGTTAGATGACTATTTTGAAGAAGCAAGTTGTGTCAATATGACTCTAGATAGTATAGTCATCATTATTATTATTAGTTACATTAATGGTATTGTTCTTATGCTAAGGAGTCCCAATGATCTCAATAAGGAACTAAAATTTCTCAAGCATTTTTACTATAGTACAAGTATGACTATAATCACAGGGAAATATGCCAACATCTTCTATTCTGGAGAATCAAAATATGGCCAGAATTACATAATCCATTCATTCAATACATAGGGTCTCAACAAGAGCATCATGTCACTTACAAGAATTGAACATGGGTGGGAAGGGTAACAATCATTCCTCCCAACTACCCAAGCTACATCCAGAGGACTAAAAATACTAACAAAACAAAGGCTATAATAATCAAATCCAAAAATATTGCTTTATGCTATTTTTGTGTATGACAACAACAACATGGAGGAAGTGACTTTATATAAATATATTGGAAGCAATTTTCATCACAAAATTTTAACTAGAATGATAACATTGATAAAATGATAAATAGAAGGTGGAAATCTTATTATGGACTTGAAAATAATTGTAAATTAGTGGACGCTTGGTTCTAAGATACTAAGGAACTCCTCTTTGAGATTGTCATCCCTCCTATTCTCTTATATGGTTTTGAAATTTGCAGCTAAGAATCATGGAGAAATATATAGAAAATCGAATGGTTTTATAACTTATAATCTCAAAATTAAATGCAAAAAACCCTAGCTTATCCTTCTCATAGAAGCAAATATTCCCCCTATTGAGAGCACGTTTATGACTAGGTACCTAATGTACAAGAATACAATTAGCAAATGGAAGGCAAAAGGCTTCCTAAGATTTTTTTAAACACCAATAAAAACCATGTGGTTGAAGTGAGATTGACATGAAGATTCCAACTCTTGGTTAAAACATTAGGGAATCGATGAAGATATCACTATGCATAATAACAATAATATTAAAAATATTATTATATCTAAATTGAAGGAAAAATTGTGGTGTGATAAATAATTAGAGGATAGGAGAAAGTTAAGATACTATAAATATTTGATCAACCATAATCTATAATATCAAAATCATCTCTATCTTTCAACAAATGTAGAAAGAAAATCAACATCGCTAAAATTAGAACAAACTCTCTGGAGCTCCTTAGTGAAATAAGACAATTGGTAAAAGGTTGTGGGTCCATTGAATTTGTCATATTGGTGACACTAAGAATGTTGCACAAAGGGTTCACTAGCGGGGCAATATCATATCACGTCCATTCTTTTTGGGGGTTTGAATAATCCTAAAAACCTCAAAAATATATTTCCTCGTATTAAGGGGTCAAGGGGGGGGGGGTTAATTTGATATAGTAATATAAATATTGGTCGATATTGTTTTTGGGTGGGCTGAGGAGTAACCTCCAAATCATGGGATCAATTCATACCTCCAAATCGTAGGTTGGATTCATACTAGACCTATTTTTTGCTAAGGAATAACCTCCAAATCATGGGATGGATTCATATTAGTCCTAACTATTGCTAAGTGTATTGGAGAAAACTCACTATGGATTGGGGTAGACCACAATAGACAGCTAACTACCAGAAATTAACTCAATTACCAGTACTATAGATATAAATGATAATGCTAAGATACTAAAGAATATAACTGACCTCGATCCAAACGTTTGATGTAGATCCCCATTGGAGCTTTTCAATCCATGCACTTAAATCTGCAAATTAGTCTTGACAGCCAATATAAAACAAGTACATATAATATACAAACGGCATTAACATCATCAATAGCAATGGCCCATGATATCACAAGTAAATGTAACCCATTGTAATATAAACAACATTTACAACATTAATGGACGAGAATATGAGTATTTCTATTAATAAACAAGAAGAAGTACAATGTGATACGACCTCTTGCCGGCAACCAATCTAAACCGAGATCTAGGTCAATCCATTTGCACCTCCACCACTTGAATCCTCCATGAATGGCAAACTCAAACTATGATAGGACTTTGGAAGGTGAACATAAAGGGTTCACAACTACAAGGATCAATGAGTGTAGACTCAAGATAGGGAAAAAATCCACTAGATTTCTCTTGCTCCTCTTTCTCCTCCTGTCCATGAGCCATATGTGCTCAATATATAGTCCTCTCAAAGGTAAGTGAAAGGACACATCGAGACGTTTCGGGGAAAATGAAGGGCCAAATGTCACCCTATGACTGCTTTTTGGGAGTAAAAAGTAATAAACTAGTCATTTTTACCATTTTGCATGCTACCTGCAAGCTATAGTGATGCAACTCGCGGGTACGCCCACTGTAGTGATGCAGCTAGTGTACAAGGGAAAAAATAGGAAAAAATAGTGTCTGAAGGATATAAAGTGGATCTGAGTCAGTGAAATGGACCCTGCAGGCCAAAGAATGCTGATGCTCACAAGGTGAAAAATTACATTGTAACAAATGCCCCTGAATGTGTGAGGTCATAGACTAATGCTACGATGGCCGAAATACATTATAAAAAGATCTCAGAAGTGGAGTGATGGAGACACAAGTGGAAAGAGCAGCTCACTCGTTAGAATACAATACTATCCATGAATACACATCAGTAGTACAACAATCTGATACAATGGACATGAATAGGAAGTGCATAGTGAATACATGTCATAAGTGATCATAGCCATGATCCCTCTACAGTAACATATGGTCTCCTACTGAAAAGGAAACAACTGGCACAAACTAGAGGTACAAACTGTTGATATCTGAGAGGTGATATCTCAGATGTAAAGTCATATTCATAAGTAGCATACTGAATGCCACTATCGCCTGGGGTCTTCTACACAAGTCTTTGATGGTGCAAGTCCCATCAAGTGAATAAAGGAGTTGAGGTCGAACCTGATGTGACAGCATCTGATTACCAGTCAATGATGTATACCGTTAACAGACACGAGATAACCCACCAATAATGAAAATGGGCATCAAGGCACAGAGCACAATCATCGAAGTATGAATAGATGAGTTGAAATCAAACACTAAGATGAATCCATCGATCAGGGGACATTGATGAATTCCCAAAATTGTCGATGGCGAGAGAACCTGCCACTAATGACTATAAGCCTCAAGGTACTCAACCGAACTCTAAGCCTCAAGTTCCCGAATAAATGGGTTGAAGTCGACGAAACAAGACTCGCTGGAAGGAGGGCATTAAGGCATCCTCGATCAACCAGCATGAGGTACCAACTATGCTGAAAGATTTGGAAGAACTTAGGTGAAACAGACTGACTCAACAAGGATGGCCGACATGCAATAGTCAAGAGATCTGAGGAATGGATGACTCTGGTTTCAGGACTTCCTTTGAATAAGAGCATGAGCAGATGGATAGACTTAGATAGCATACACTCGATATAAACTATGCGATGTAGGAGGCATCACAAAGGGCTCCATAATGATTGGAAGCTTAACCAATCGGTGGAGTAAACTGAGAAACAAGTACAACTCCTAAGGTCCAACTATAGTCCCGACTCATAGTATATGAAGTGGAATGAATGCTTTGTTCAAAGGAGACACAACAGCTGCTAACTAGAAGTAGTAACCATAATCCGATCTGGCTTTTTGGAATATTTGATTTTTTGGTCTTTTTCATATTTGGGAAAGCTTGAAAAAGAATAAAATTGCTTATAGTACAACAAGTGAGGGAACGAGTGTCAAATAGCAAGTAGACTAGTCCCAAGCAGCGGAACATACCTATGATCAATGCAAGGAAGTGCATGCAGGATGTGGACACTTGGGGGTGTGTTCCCTCAGGGTCAAAATGTCATCAAATTGTGAAGGACAAATGTAAGCTCTGTAGGGCTCGACAAGGAAAAGTAGTCATGCACCAAGCTAATAACAGAGTATGTGGGAGCCGGCACAAGGCTCAAGCAGCAAGCAGGATGATGCAATGCAATCACAACTTGATATAAATGGAGGAGTCCTTATGGGAGATGGCCAGCATAAGACGAAGTAGAGTATGAGTCTTTATCGCAATGTGATGGCGTAACTACGAAGGACTCCCAATCCTAACGACAAACAACAGCATGGGCACCGGAATGCAAAAAGGGGTTCTATCTAGGATACCCATGTTCGAAAAGGCCATACTGCCACATAATGACACCTCTATAACAGTGTGAAGGTTCTGTGTCAGTTACAAAGTGGGGTCGCACCTAGGGTTTATGAAAGTGGTCAACAGTTCAAATGCGTAATGCATGTGAAAATGGAATCTAACCTATATGATAGGTGTGAAACATACCTGCCGTAGGTGTGAAATGGTCGGAAACAACTTTCGCCAAAGAAAACTGGTCAAAAACGCTACTCCGTGACATCGTATTAGTCCAAAACAACATATAATAGAAAAACTATAGACAAGTGGGTCTAGAAAATTATAAATAGTAACAAATATTTACAAATTACAATTCATTTTTACTATTCACCCATTTGGAGTTGTGTGGTTAGTTTTTACCTCAAAGTTCAGCAGCTGATTCCGGGTACCACAGGCGTCTGATCATCGAACCGTCAAGAGCAGGTTGGTAATCTCTTCCCCACCTTCCATTTCAATGTTTTTATTTCAAAATTTAGTGGTTGGATTTTTAGTTTGGCCAAGCCCTAAATGGCTTCGGTGCTACCCATGGGGCTACTACTATGCAGGTTGCGGGTAGGGCACCATACTCGTAGTCAATGCACAGGTTGACCGTGGGTACCCACCACTGCATGCAAATTTTCCCATGGGTACCGTTGTGAAGTTGATTTTGCAAATGAAATTGACTAAAATCCTTGTTTTTCTCACTCTAGGATGGTTCTAGAGTGGAGGGAGAGGGAACATGACCAAGTAGATGAGGCTGTCCGCAATGATGTGCAAGCGCAACAAGCATTACAAGCATGTGGGTTGTATAAATTTTGGAGTATAGGGGGTTTAAGGGCCCAAAACCTACTACTCCGTCGCTTGATAGATTATTGGGATGTTGATGCATAGAACTTCAATCTCAACGAAAAAAACCTTACACTGGAAGTGGAAGACATCTACTTCATTACCGGTTTTTCCCGTCGAGGTGAGGTGGCAAGTCTTTGGGATCGTACTATGGGTGGTGGGATCACCGTCCTCGATTATATAGCGCGGTATTGTCCCGCAAATACACAAGCGGTGGGGAGTCAGGTGCCCATCAATGCCATAGTAGATCTGAGTATGAAGATTATTGTGGCTACTTTAGTGCGGATAACTGGTTCAAAAGCTCTGCACCAGGCATCCAGGCCAGTGATGTTCTATGTGTCACAGTGTATGCAGCCTATAGTATTTGATTGGTCTACCACACTACTGGGGTCTATGAAGATCCAACTGACAGAATACAAAGAAGGGAAGGAAAAAAAATTCGGGTATGGTAGTATCTTGTGTAGCTTCTTCTTTGAGAGACTTCTGGGGCTTAGTCCAAGGGTTGAAGTCCCTCCTCATAATCTCCATGATCCAGGCCTGACCCGATGGGCTGAGATCTTGACATGACAGGGTGGTGTCCATCTGGCATCACCATATACTCAAGACTTTTTCCACTGGTGGTACCGACAGGTCATTGATATAGAGGACTATCCTTATGCACAGATAGAATTCCGCAAGGTTCGGGACATGCCGCTCCCACCGGATGTGGCGTTTGGAGACATTGGTGAGTACTCTTTTTAGGTTTTTTGGTATATTAATTTTTTATGGATTTTTTATTATAGATGTAAATGCAAAACTATTTTTGGGGATAGTATCATATGCTAATATTTTACTGTTTACTTGCAGACAAGGGCCCAGTGAGACCCGATGGCTTCCCGAGACATCGTCACTGGGGCAGGGGTGATGAGGCAGGAGGTGCCGCAGCAGAGCACACTCTATAGACCTTACGGGGCAACCTGTCACGGATGGTTTCCAAGGTACCACAGATAGAGGTGGCGCAACTACCTGAGGATATGCAGTGCCATGTAGTGGAAGTTCTGACTAACTGGGTGCGGCTATTGCAGCGGGTAGCCAATGCAGTTCAGTATTTCTATGAGACACATCCTGTTGGGACGACAACTAGGCCTCCTTGTAGGGAGTAGATATCTCAGGATGTCATTTTTGTATCGATATGTATATTTTTTAGGGCTACGGGCTCTAGTTTTGTATCATGACACTACCATTTTTGGACATATTTATATATAGACTATGGTTCTCCGGTTCTACTATATGTGTGTATGTACAAATGCGTGAATGTCTTCATTTATTTGTGTGCTTCATTGTGAATGTGACAAATTCCAATCTAATACATAGTTAGCATATGCATCAGATATATGATTAACACTTCTTGGAATATGAATGTATGTAATTGAAACAAAATGTCGTTCCAAGAGCCTTACCCGTAGGAATTTCCGTAGTAACGTAGGATCTCGCACACGGCACTGCCCATTTAGCTGAGACACAACTAGCTTTGAATCCAGGCGGACTTCTAAAGACTAGACACCATGTGAAATGGCATCCCGAAGTAGCTCAATGACGGCACTCTACTCAGCCACATTGTTAGATGTAGGACCAAGACAAGCACCTCCTGAGGACACAACTAGGTGGTCAGATGAGAAAATAATCCATGCAGCAGAAGCAAGTTGCTGCATATGATGGCTAGCACCATCTGCGAACCCTAAGAATGTAGGAAACTCTGCTGACATCTGTCAATCAAACAGAAGCTAATCAGCAGATCTGAAAACCAAAAAGAAAGCTAAACTACGTACAGAAGTAACTATACAGTAGTGTACAAAAGTATTAGCTTGAACCAGAGGTTCAAGCATAATACTGCTTGAGGTAGAGCCCATTTCTAGGATCCTTCAAGACAATCCCCTCATAGTCTTCTAATTCATAGGCTCCTCTTTCGAGGACATGCCTCACGATGTAAGGACCGTGCCACATGGGGTTGAACTTGCCTAACCCCAGGGGTTCTTTGGCTTGGTCGTATAAGGGGACCAAGTCACCTTCAACATATTACCAGGGATGGACAGACCTATCATATTGAACCTTAACACAACGTTTGTTGGCATCTATAGCCACAACAACATCCCGACGCTGCTCAAGGTGGATTAAGCGTTGCTCAAGACCCATCGTATCAAGGAGGAGCTCTATGGCCAGTTTAAGAAAAGGGATTTCACATTCAATCAGTAAAAGTGACTCCACACCATGAACTAGCTGAAATGGTGAGAACCCGGTGGCAGTCTTGACTGCGGTTCGATATGCCCACAAAGCATGATATAACATGATGTGCCAATTGTTCTTGCTTTGTTGGATGGTACACTAGAGAATGGTCTTCAAAGACTTATTAATTGCTTCAACTTGACCATTCGCTTTGGGATAATAAGAAGATGAGTGTTCTTGACGAAACCCAAGCTTGAGAGACAAATCCTCCATCATTTTGTTCTGAAAGTGACTGCCATGGTTAGTGACAATCTCTTTCGGAATACCGAACCGAGTGATAATTTGATTGAACACGAAATGGGTTGTTGTAGCACCATCGTCTTTTACGGTAGGCATGGCCTCAACCCATTTGGAAAAGTAGTGCACAGCTACTATAATATGGTGATGCCCCCAGCCGAAGCTGGTTTGCAATCCATGAAATCCACCCCCCACTTGGTGAAGGGACTGACGGTGATGACCGGATGAAGGGGCGTTGGATGTAAGCATATATTCCGAGAAAACACTTGGCAAGGGTGGCATCTCTTCACAGCGTTAATACAATCTTTAAAGATTGAAGTCCAAAAGTAACCAACTCGCATAATACGTTGGGCTGTAGCAAGCCCGGATAAGTGACCGCCACATGCCCCAGCATGGCAATCATTAAGTACCTGCTCCGCTTCTTCATGAGTTAAGCAACGACGGAGAATAGAATCTTTTCCTTGGAAATACAAAGTGTCCCCAACGATAGTATAATCTTTAGCGTGATGTTTCACATGCAGTTGCTCGTCTCGTGAATAATGCAGAGGAAACTTCAAAGATTGGAGATATACAATGACATCCCCATACCAAGGGTCCTTGGACGAGATAAGAAATAAGTGCTCATGCACAAAGGAATCTTCATGAATGACATCCTCATCAAGTCTCGGAAGGTCCGACATAAGCTCAGCAAACACGAATGATTTCACTGATTCCGCCGAAGCAAAATCGAGATCGAACTCCTGAAGGATCACAATCCATTTATTGTACTTTCCTCCTATAAGGCGTCGTGATAGCATGAACTGGAATGGATTGATATGTGCTACAACTATGGTTGTTCTAAGTAAAATGTAATGTCGTAACCGTTGGACTGCGTGCACAGTCGCAAGTGCCAACATTTCCACATGAGTATATCTTAGCTTAGTGTCTACTAGATTTCGACTGAGGTAATAGACGACATGCTTGACAAATGCATCATCCACCTGAACGAAGACCATTCCAATCGTCTCTTGAGACGCGGCTACATAAAGGATAAAATCACATGCAAAGTTCAGTGGACTAAGCACAGGGGCCAATACCAAAGCTTTATTAAGGGCGTCAAAAGACTGTTGGGCTCGCTCATCCTAGATAAAGGGTGTGTCTTTCTTCAATAAGCATGCGAAACCTTTGGTAATATTAGCATAATTGACTATGAAACGGCATAGAAAAGTGGCTCTCCCTTGGAGGCTCTGAAGTTGTAACAAGTTGCGCGGAGGAGGCAACCGGAGTATTGCCTCAACTTTAAGGGGATCGACTCCAATACCCTCTTTCGAAACTATGAAGCCTAGAAGGCGACCATTCCTTACAGCAAAGATGCATTTATTGGGATTCAATTGAATCTTGTAGCATATACATCATTCGAGAATCATATGGAAGTGCTTGGGGTGGTCCATTCTTTTGCGAGAATGGCTGGCAAGATCTTCCAAGAAAATCTCCATAATCTTTTTAAGATCATGAAAGGCGTAGGTCATGGCACGCTAAAACATAAATCCGGAGTTTTTAAGGCCAAATGGCATTTTCTGATATGAAAACATTCCCCAAGGACAAATGAAAGCCATATTATGTCCTCGAGTTTGATCTGGATCTAATTATAACCTGAAAAGCCATCCATGAATGAAAAAATCTCACTTCCCACACAAGCATCCAAGATATGATCGATGAATGGCGTGGGGGAGTTGTCTTTCAGACATGCATGGTTCAAATCTCTAAAATCAGTGCATACACAGATCGTTCCCTACTTCTTATCCATAGGAATGGGGTTTGACACCCATTCAGTAAGGGGAATGGGGTAGATGAAACCAAGTTTGAGCAGTTTCTCCACCTCTTCCTTGATAGCGGCTGCTTTCCTAGGGTTCACAGCACGTAAGCATTGTCATCTGGTTTAGCGTTGGGATATGTTCTAATCTCATGTTCAACCATGAGGGGGTCTATTCCTGGCATCTCCTCATATGACTAGGCGAAAGCTTCTCGGAGTTCTGTAAACAATTCGGTGTAAATAGCAATCTCCTCATGAGTGCAATCGTCACCGATGTAAACATTCTCGACCTTTCCAGGAGTATGAGAGATGTTGATCGACGTAGTCGGAGAAATATTAGCCATATTCCCCTCCACAAAAACATCATGTGACCCTAAAAGAGCCATAGGGTGACCAACCATCTCTGCTAGAGTCATCCTAAACTCTTCTTGTTCGGCGAGTTCGAGGTTGGGAAGGAAATAAGAGCGATGGTGCATATCCTCCCAAGGCCTCTCACTACCACACATGGCCTCAATAATAGCTTCATCTGAAGGTAAAGTATCATCAAGGAAGTCGTGTGAACAAGACGAGTTGGCTTCCCAAACTGGCAGCGTAATGGGATCTTCCTCGACTGTCTGAGAAGCAGAGAGATCCGGCTCTGCAGTGACTTGTTGAATATGCTGGTAAGCAAGCTCACCTATAGACATTGGCATAGACATTCCGACATGCGTAATATCTCCAGACGTGGAACTCGTGGATGGTAAAGCCATGGATCATTAAAATAGGAAGTCTAGAACGACATATTATGTGAAGGAGGAGACGCATCATCGGTAATGGTTCCAATAAAATTCACAGGTGCAGCAAAATCATAAGTTCCCATCAATGAAGGGTACATACCGACACCCATGTTCCCAGTTGTCAGCTGAGAATGAGTAACTTGCGGGAACATGGATCCCGTGGATGTTGTGGAAGGGGAATTAACGAAATCCAGCTAATTGATGGTCACAATCTTTCCTTCGTGAGGAAAGCAGATAACTCTGAATATAGTAGATGCGATAGCCTTCATAGCGTACATCCAATTCCAACCCAATAAAAGGTTGTAGTCGATGGGTGCATCAACCACCTCGACTTCAATAGGCACAGATTTACCTCCCAAGCAGACAACAAAGGAAGGGATAATTCCATGTGGCTTAAATGATCGACCGTCGAATGCAGTGAGCGTGGTTCTAGATGCGAGTAGAGGAGGAGAGCCAAGAGCTTTCCAACAAGCTAACAACATTACTGACGCGGAAGCACCTTCTTCAACCATCGTACGTTTGAAAAAATTCTGAAGGCACTCCACCTGGATTTGAAAATCCACGTGGTAAGGTAAGCAAGGTTGAACATCAGTAGTGTCGAACTTGATAACACTGGCACTTGCCCCATCCTAAACTCCTAACGCACTCAAAAGGGCATGCTTTTGAGAAGGATAGGCCTACAAAACTTCAAGAGCCGACATGGCACATAGAGTTTGACCCAAAGATTTGTAATACCCCAATTTTGACCCTTAGGAAATCTCGGCTCTAATGTAAATAATGTATACGCACATTGTACGTTCCCCTAGCGTGGAGCTCCAGGCCAAGGCCCCGCTAGTTTATGCTTGGATTTTATTTGAATTAGACACGCTTGATATTTTGCTACCCACGTGCTATTAAGCCATGGGATATTGTAAATTGATGTAAATATTTAAATATTGAAATAAAATACCAAAACTGGCTATGGAGGCAATGAATGAGAAGGGGCCATGTGTATCCACTAGGGAGTGGTGAGGGGCTATGGGACTAAACCCTAGGATTCCATTTGTCATTATGAGAATCCATTGACTTCCCTAGGTGGCATTTATGACTGTTGTAAGGAGGTGGTTGAGATTTCAGCCCATGGCTTCAATGGAGCATGGGCAGCCCTAAAATTCGTATGGGTAGTCATGGGCTCTATTGGCTTGGGCAAGAAGTCACTCAACTTCATGGGAGGTTGCTTCATTCTCACCCCATTCCATTGTGGAGGTATCTAACATCATGCTGGATCCAAAAACGAGTGCTAGCAGTGAGAGAACCAAAAAATCGCGACCTTGAGAGAACCCAGATTTTGGAATACCAAAAACACCCAGAATTGGCATGGGATAGGGAAATCCAATGGGGAATCCATTAGCATGAACCTTAGGGCGAATTTGGGAGCATTAGATACCCCGAAATCAATAGGAAAACCCAGTTTTTGCAGCTCAGAAAACCAGTGACGGATTTGAGTGTTTGGTGAGCAGGATGGTGAGAAATCAAGTTGGGAATGACTATGCAGAGGTTGGGTGTGCTTGATAAACCCAGTGAGGGCTAGGATCTCAAGGATCAGTAGCTGGACCTTTCTATGCCCATCCTGAAGAGCACTGGAGGGAAGAGTTTCCTGAGGGACTGTGTAACAGAGAAGGGAATCTTCCTTGTGTTGGATGTGGTAGGTAATGTGGGTGCCTGACTGTTGAGCTCACTTGAGATGCCTGTAGCTCTGTGGTTGAGCTCACTAGCTTAGCGTTACCCTCCTCTATCTCCTTGGATGCTTGACCGAAACCATGGCTGAGAGTGAACCCAGCTAGTTCCTCCTTAGTGGATACACAGCCCAGCTCGGGGGTGACCTCTCAGCTGAAAGAACACAAGCTAGACAGAGGTCTATGGTTGGGTGGAACGTTGCCTCACATAGCCAGTCGTTGGACATACATCTACTTATCAAGATAAGCATTCTTGTGATTTAAATTATTTGCATGCTGTGTTCTGCAATGCATTCAATCTGAAGGATTAATTATTCCTGTTAATGAAATGAAATGCATCATGTTTTATGCAATATGATAATTAATGACTGTTACATGTATGGTTGATATGGGTATGCTGAACGCATGAAGAAATTGTGTGCATATGTAATGTTTAATTTTTGCTGTGTTGATATTGAATTGAATCTACACGTCGAAGTTTTTAATTGGTATGGAATTATGATTAAAAAATTATGGAGGCTAAGTCTTTCCAAAAGCCCGGTCGTTTTGGTTAACGTTCCCTTCCTTGCATGGGAGTGATGGAAAGGGGCGTTACAATATTCCACAATGGAGTAGTTATTAGTGGCTCGAGCATTAGGATTATTCGTAGAGCACTTAAGAACACCTTTCGGTATGCGCGACATATTAGAGGGCTTCTCGATATGCAAGGAATTGTCAAGAGGAGGGGGAGGCTCACTCCCCAAATTAGGTTGTGGTGCATCATAATCGCATTGATGAGTGGCAACAATAACCCCCGATTGAACCATATTCAGACATCCATAACCACAAGTATTGGAAGAAGACGTTGTCATCTCAATAGGTCCATAACCAGTGGTGGGAGCATGCGAAGTCCTTTAACACAGTTGGGCTTTGTGCCAAATGCTTCGATGTTTCTTTTATTCAAGGACATAAGTGAGTAAGATGGTCTTCCCCACAGAGCTTGTAAGGGAATTTCACCTTACGCCTAGGTTTACGGTCCTCACCAGCATTTTCGCCTTCCCGAGGAGGGTTGGCATTATCCTTACGGGGGATATTGCGATTGCTATTGTTGTTCCTATTGTTTCCACCCTTACAGTTGTTTCTCCCCTTTTTCTTACCACCAGGTTGCTAGTTACCTGATTGGTTCATCGATTGCACACTGTGTACATCAGACAATGGGGTGGAAGTGGACAAGGTGTGAACCTATCCGGGAGTGGACTGGTTTAGCGACAAATTTTTCATTTGATTAGCCACCAGATATACAGGGTGAGTGCTTGTGGATCCTACAATTCCATCGGCATGCGGTCCAGGAACTGACTGAGGCTCATGGCATGTTCGCGGTGCGTCAGGAATAATGTCATACAAAATGCCAGACTGAGAGTATAATAAGTCTAACTGTTGGACTTTCAAGATGGCTTGTTCCTCAGTCACAATGTCGGACATCGAAACATCCTTAGCAATGTACGGGAGTAGAGACTTGAGGAACCATTCCAATAGAAACTCTGGAGGAATGTTTGCTTTCACTAACCTCTTCCGCCAATGCCACTCTTGAACATAGTCAGAGACATGTGTGGCCTTATTCTGATGGAAGGTGGACAAAAATCTAGTACCAGTATCATAGCGAACTGACAACTGGAAATGATCCAAGAAAACCAAAGCGATCTCGTTTAAACCCCTATAAGTGTTTCCAGGAAACTCGATGTACCACTTCGCGACTGCCCCCGTGAGGTTGTGTTGAAATAGTTGCAATCTAATGGAATCGTGATTCAATGAGTTGGAGGAGCACCAAAGGTGAAACGTTGTGACATGATCACCCGGATCCTCACCACCTTTCCACTCGAACTTAGGAATGTCCGAAGGGAGCTTGGTAGGGACCGGAGGCCAACTAGAGTCGTGACACACCGGATCATTCGTGAGCTTCGAAAGATCCGGAAGATTCAAGCGTGCAAGGAATGAGAGCTGCGGATGGAAAGCTTGATTATAAGCTCCCATAAAAGGTTGGTTGAACGGAACCGAATTATAAGGTGGACCAAAGATTGACCATGAGCATTAAACTGCTGATAATGAGGACCTGACGGTCCGTAAGCTTGACCATGGCCATAAGGTTGATAACCTCCTCCGACCTGACTGATATGAGAGTAAGCAGGTATATAAGTGTTTTGGGCACCATATTGGGGTGGGTTGAACTGGTGGCCAGCACCGACTCTGTTGTAGTAAGGGTTTCCACCATAAGTATGGGGTATATACATACTATTCATAGCGGGAACTGAGTTGTAATGACCTACATGGTGAGGTATGTTCCCACCCCCAGTATTAGGATCAGCGTGAGCAGTCGTGTGGTGACCATAAGCATGAGATGTATTCCCAACCCCAACATTGGTGTTACTAGTAGCAGGAACGGTGGCGTTATGACCATGCGGATAGGATATATTCCCACCTCCTACATTAGCATTACTAGTCGCGGTAGTGGATGTAAAAGTATGAGGTATATGTCCACTACCGTGGTTGGGAGGAGCGTTAACGTTTACAAAAGTAGTCCTAGGTTGATGGGTGGCGGCATGTGTATTCGGTGGTGGATGGTAAGTCGTGTTGTAGACAGTGTTCCTATTAGGTTGGGTAGCCCTAGGAGGCGGTCTTCTTCAAACATTAGCATTGTGAGGAGGAATATGACAGGTCCCTATACTATGTGTGTGAGTGGACAATGTGGTGCCCCCAGTAAGAGTATTTCCCCCAACGAGTGCAGTGTGGCTAACACTATGGGTAGTGCCAGCGTGACTACCAAACGTAGTGGAAGGATCAACTATATTATAATTAGGCATGCCAAAAGAGAATGCGGTGGGGTTAACCATAGGACCAGTGTCGTCATGTAACTCTGGCATCCCGTGTATATAATTATGTCGAAGCGAAGGATCGAACAGGTCTTCCTCGAGTGGATCTAGACCAAACAAACTATGTTGGGTCTCAGGTGGATCAGCCCCCCATGCCTCACGAGGAGTAGGGGTGTCTGAAGTGTGTTTGACTCTACCCGATGGATTCATAGGTATTTCTTCAGTATCAGAATGTGCAGTAGTCTTGATGTCTAGGACGTATGTCTCGTAAGAATCCGAAGACTCAGAGGGAGCCTGTCGGCGTCCCCTTTTGACGCGGCGTGAAAGCTCGGCGGGTTGTAAACCAGCCAAGTGATGGGATTGGCGAAGATCAGTAGGACTCCGTGCCACGATATCTCCAGAGAGAATGTAAAATCAAGACATCCCCTAAAGGCCAACTATCGATCAAAAATAGTAAATCAAAATCACACACCTATAGAAACTACAGCCAAGAGTAGACAAACAGAGTGGGTAAATGAGCTCCCGACACTAGAGCCGGTATGTCTCTCCTAGGAGAGGCTTGAGACTCCCAAACTATAGCCAGAGGCAACAAAATCAGTTATAATGACCCCCAGACTTTACTGCATGCACAGGGTCAAGTCCCTATACAACGACAACTGTGCTATTCGACCCTTATCTGACTCAGGACATAAACAACATAACCACTGCAAGTACCCTATGCGATACCTAGGTAATGCAACTATGGTCACCGTAATATAACCACTGCTCAGGGGGACAGTCACAGGTGGGATTTGTCATATAGGCAAGGTAGCTGAGCCCGAAACTCGATGAGGGTCAAATCCCCCAAGAGTCCCCAGATACGAACTAATCCTGGAAATATCTCCCACGTTCAGCCGCTATCAAATGGATATCTCCTTAACCAATCTCTCGTGACCTCGTGCTTAACTCTGGTTGAAGTAGAGCTTCCTGAGAACACCGATGTATACCATGGATTCCTCCGCTCCCTGGTCAGACACCTAATGTTTCGTCTAGTAGTCTTGGATTTTTTACTCACAAGGATCTATTCCAAGAGTCTAAACCTATGCTAGTTGGTGTACCCTATAAATAAAATTGGTCTAATCAATTTTAAGATTAAGCGTTAATTTTATTGGTTGTGGTTACTCAAGGGATATGGTCATGAAACTAGTGATGTGTATGACTCAATGGTATGCAAAATCGTCAAATCCTAGACTCAACTATCCAATAAAAACAATGCCGCTAGCATGCACAATCAAACCAATGGTTTCGAAATAAAAATGCAATCCTTTTATATTTTCAACGCACAATCAGAATCTAAATGAAGGCAGAAAGCACTCAATGCAAGATGCAGTACATAAAAGCAATTTTTTTTTTGTGTATTTTCTCTTATAAACAAAAGGAAAATGCAAAGCTATATGCATGTTTTTTTATTTTTCAATATATGGAAATGAAAAATGCAAGCAAAATCCTACTATCTAGTCACTGATATGCTAAGGAGATCACTAAGACAACCCAGTAGATGCCAAATAGTAAGACTCAGCCAACGGAATGAGATCAAAAGGAAAAAACCAACAAGGCTAAATCCAAAGATGGGTAAAAAACCAACAAGGCTCAACCAAGAGAAAAGAAGAGTTCTGGTAACAAGCAAAGCATGGAACAGTCAAGAAACAGGCCAACAAAGACTCAGGATCATCCAAAGCCAACCCAGCAACAACCAAAAGTCATAAATCAACCAAAGCTGGAGTTGTACGCTACTGTCGAAGGAATACCTACAGGTACCTGCGAGCAGTAGAGTAAACAGAGGTAGGTGTACGTGGGCAGAGCTAAGCTAGCCCGTGGGTAAGGAAAGGCAAATGGGAAAATAAAGAGTCTAATGGCTCAGAAAAAACTAGTTTTCTATAGTGTATCTCAACGGCCAACAAGTGACACAGACCTTCGACACACAACAACTCTAATTAAGGACTAACGCTCAAAAAATCCCCAAAAATGGATGTTTTCCCAAGTGGATTTTCCATTTCTGTGTTGGAGAAAACTCACTATCGCTTGGGGTAGACCACAACAGACAGTTGACTACCAGAAATTAACTCAATTCTTAGTACTATGCTATATAAATGACAATGCTAAGATACTGAAGAATATAACCAACCTCGATCCAAACGTTTGATGTAGATCCCCATTGGAGCTTTTCAATCCATGCACTTGAATTTGCAAATTAATCTTGACTGCCAATATACAACAAGTACATATAATATATAAACGACATTAACATCATCAATAGCAATGGCCCATGATATCACAAGTAAATGCAACCCAATGTAATATAAACAACATTTACAACATTAATGGACGAGAATATGAGTATTTCTATTAATAAACAAGAAGTACAATGTGATACTACCTCTTGCCGGCAACCAATCTGAACCGAGATCTACGTCAATCCACTTGTGCCTCCACCACTTTAATCCTCCATGAATGGAAAACTCAAACTATGATAGGAGTTTGGAAGGTGAACATAAAGGGTTCACAACTACAAGGATCAATGAGTGTAGACTCAAGATAGGGAAAAAGTCCACTAGATTTCTCTTGCTCCTCTTTCTCATCCCGTCCATAAGCCATATGTGCTCAATATATAGTCCTCTCAAAGGTAAGTGAAAGGACACATCAAGACGTTTCGGGGCAAATGGAGGGCCGAAGGTCACCCTATGACCGCATTTTGGGAGTAAAAAGTAATAAACTAGTGATTTTTACCATTTTACATGCTACTCGCGGGTTATAGTGATGCAACTTGCGGGTACACCCGTTGTAGTGATGCAGCTAGCATACAAGGGAAAAATAGTTTCTGAAGGTTATAAAGTGGATCTAAGTCAGTGAAATGGACCCTGCAGGCCAAAGAATGATGATGCTCACAAGGTGGAAAATTACGTTGTAACACTAAGGATTAACCTCCAAATTGTGAGCATAATTTATACCTCCAAATAATTGAACTTATAAAGTCTTCTTCTTTTTTTAATAATTTTCTTCATGAATGGGATTTATCTAAGATTTCATTGGCCCCAAGGCCATGAAAATGGGTAGTAAAAAAATTAGAAGAAAATAATAAAATTCATAAATGTGGTCTTCCCCTTGATGAGATGTTCTCTTAAATTCCTAATCAAATGTGCCTCAATCCATAAGTGTGATCTTTCCTTTTAAATTCCTAGTTTTGTTTGAATAATTTAATGGGATCTGTGCCTCCATTCAGTTGTTAAGGTTCACATTTTTATGGTGCAAACAATTTTCCCATCCATATTTTGTCACCCATTGAATTCCTCGTGAGGTCTTCATAGTTTGTTATTTATTTGATACCACTTGTCGTTCAGCTGGGAAGGAAATGTTCACGGAACTCTGGTCTCCATAGTTTTTTATATTTATATCAAATTATGGTGCTCCTCCATGAATATGCCATGTAGATGTGTAAATTGACCTATACAAATTTTCCGTGGGTTTAAATTTTCTAGTCAGTTCCATCGAACTCAATAATTGAACTTATTTTTTCATTTTTGCATGAAGCCTGATTTACATTTATGTGGATTTTACAAATTAAAAATAAAAAGAAATCATCCTCTAAAAGCATGTCTCCCCAAAAAAATTTATTTTTGGTGCCCATAAGGGCCAATTCATGTATAATAAATTTTAAAAAAAAAGAAAAAAAAGAAACATATTCCATCTCTTAGATATCTGCATACATTCCTTTGCATTTTCTCTTAAACATATGTATATATTTTTCTTTTGCAAAAAAAAAAAATGAAAGAGGATTGGAAGAGCTCTAATGCTCAATGGTTGTTTAAATCAAACCTTGCTCCACCACAACCAAGAAAAGTGAGATCAATCTTTCTTGGATCACTTGAACCAAGAAAAGTTAGATCAATCTTTCTTGAATAATTATCTCTCTCAAATTTTTGTATTCCTTTTTAACATTTTTACATTGCCAGTTAGGAATAATTGTTAGATTGATTTATATTTGGCACATTCATAATTGTAATTTTAATTCTTATATGCATGGAATCCGTCTTAATATGGTATCGGTACTAACATGAAATAGGTGAAAATATAAATCCGTCTATATCTTTATAACTATTGCATGCTTGAAACTTAACAATGGAGGTTTTTCCCTCTCCTCTAAAGATAAAAAATCTAGATATAACCCAAGAAAATGTAACTAAATGTTGTTAATTCCCTTGCATGCAAGAATAAATGTAGAGGAAGTGGAGGCAATTCATTGCATCTTATGAATGACCCAAATCCAAGCTATGCATATGATCATATGGTGTTATTAGAAAGTAAGAAGAATTTTTCTATGTTCATTTGGGTTCAAACATCAATGATGTTTGTTTTGATAGGATGGTACTGACCTCCATCCATGAAAGGGTTTCAATTTTGAATTTTTATCGAGTTTAATTTGTTAAGCTTAAAGAAAACATGATCTCTCCATGGATATACTTATATTTACATGATATAAAATTGGTAGATTGGTAGGCTGTGGTGTGAAACATCTACAATTATCATCTTTTCTAAGCATTGCACTGACCATTGGATTATCAGTCTTTTACATTCTTTGTTACATTGATTTCTTGACTAGGTTTTTTATGCATTTTTCCTTCCCCGTTACTATTTCGTTGGGTCTTCCACTATCCAATGCTACAAATTGATTAGTTGCCTCTACAATCCCAGTGGGATCATTATTAGCATTATACTATTATTTTATTTAGCATCATGTTTGCTTATACCAAGATGCGTTAGGGATCATGTTTGTTACAAATTGATAATATGATATAAATGGGGTATTAAAAATGGGTTGATAAAAATGGATACCTACAATATTTGGTGAAACTAGGGGTTTTCTTAATTGGAAAGGTATATGGGTAGGGGGGTTCAACAATTTTAAGAGTCATTTTCCAATATTTAGTGAAATTAGGGATATTCTTTAATATCATGTGAATGATCGTGCTATGTAACAAGTTCACTGAGTGAACCCCCCGTGGAATGTTGAAGATGAAAAACAGTTTTTTGAACGTTCCACACATACTCACGTACCAACCTTCCTAACATTTCAACTCATCCAACCTCAATATTTAAGAATGCTTCTCTTAAAGCTTTCGGAACACAAAATTTATTTCTGAAACAAACTTAATAATTTCTTGCATTTCTTTAAGGAAACCAATATTGGCCTCAATGAACATTAATAACCACCTCCATCATCTTCCTATATCACTCTAATGATCCTCTCCATAGATTCATGTAATGAACAATACTTCAATAATTAAAGAAAAAATATTTCCAAAAATAAGTACACATGAACAATGCTATATGAAACAGATTTTATAATAATTTCTAGCAAAAAGTAGTTGATCTGGGAGACTTTCACCATAAAGGCTAGCCATAGGACTTATTTCCTTACAACAATTAACAGTATACATCAATGACCAAAAATCAAATGATATCCTCAATGTTCGACTTCATATCATCTATTCAGATGGCCAAGATTTGTACTTGTTCGTAGTTTGGATGGAATACCTTGGGCCAATAGTAGCATCCACACATTTTTCTATTACCCGAGTTTTGAAAGACTATACCACACCTCATATGACACTAGTAGCATTGGGAAAACCATTACTCAGCTCAGTTATATGTTGTTCCCCTAATGCGTGATCAGACATAGATCCACCGTGTATTTATATGGCTATGATATCAATATTGACATATGTCCATTGTGTATCTATCATGGCTAAGATCTCCATATTGGCATGGATTCAATGTGTATCATCTTCATGGCCATGACTTTATAGTTCACATAGATCCGCTGTGTATTATTCTGTGACCATGGTTACTACATCATTTACATATGTCATGGATCCACAGTGTATACAATTTTGATGCCATGTTCTATAATTTTGAGCATGGAGATGTCCATCTTAGGGAAAATAATGTCATATCAGCCTTTTCTACTCTACATCCCATTCCACTACATATGATAATGTATTTCAACCCTCATGTTCCCTTCTAACCTCACACATTAGGGGGAATCTCTTATAGATCAAAGTGGCACTTCTTCATCCATGATGACAGTTCAAAAGATGGCACTCAAAAGTGTCATTGTTCACCCATAAGAAGGAAACTTATGTATGAAAGATCCTATGATTTGTCCCTTATTGATGGCCCTAATAATTGAAAATAGATCCCAACATATACCCACTAAATATTGAGAGTTGCAAACCCAAAAAAAAGGAAAATACATGCCCTGTCCATTAGTAGGGAGTATATCATCCGTACCTTTCCCTTAATAGGGTGTGTATGCATCAAAATATGCCTGTTCGCATCTTGCAAACTGACAAGAAGTGAATCATTCATGTGTTTCCTACGAATTGGGCATGAATTCCCCATAATTTCATGAAAAAAATATTAAAAATTGAAATATGGAAGTTAAAGAAGTATTGGAAACCAATTTGCGAGTTTGTAACTCCCCAAACTACCTGGTTACCATTTAAAACTATTTCCTTCTCACATAAAAGGAAAATTAAATGGAACAGGAGGAGGATCGAGATATCCAAATATATGTTGGAGTAATCACTCACACACCCTTCATCCCTTTCCATCAACAATCCCTATTCTCAACCCCTTATATCAATGAATATCGAAGTGCCATCATCAGGTCACTTCATCTTTCATATAAAACTAGTGGACGAGAGTGAGATCATTGGAGTGCATGAGCAAAGAGACTCGAATCTTTAGATTTGATAAGGTGCTGAGAAGTTAGAAGGTAAAACTTGTACTCATTCCATTTCTATAATCGAGATTTGACATCTTTTCATCCCCTAGTGTTTTGTGATTGTGGTTTGACATTAAGAATGTTTTTCCCTTTACATTGAAAGTCATTAGATGGTTAATGTTCTATTCATTCTTTGCTAAGTGTCAAATCAGTCTGAGAAAGGTTTTCTTTTGGCTTTCTAGGTCAGCATTGGGAATCAAGGAGCAGATAAGGATAAAGACAAAGGAGAAGCTAGGACAACCTTTGAAAAATGTACATACCTATCTTCTCCTTAAATTATCTATTAGTTATATTTTTTTATTTAAGTTTGTATATATTGATATGTAAGAGTCTAAATCTTCTTGTAAACATAGTATATTGATGTGTAAGAGTCTAAATCTTCTTGTAAACATAGTCAATTAAGTCAATCACATTTGTTTCAGTACATTGGTGATCTTACCCTAGTCATAGGATTTATTTTCGAACAACACTTTCATCAAATTTTACTTCATGTATTGTGCTTGAATTCCTTTTAAAATATGCAATCCCTACCTGATGTTTTCCAAAATCATAAGGCCTTGTTGTCACACTTTTTATATTAGAACAACATGCATTATCCATAGGTGGATACATCATCCGCATAAGATGATTTGAATGGATTCCAAAAGTTGACACTAGGTTCCTTTAATTTGTTTTCTAATATCACATGAAATGAAATCATTAAGGTCAAACAAATAGTTTGCAATCCATCTTTGGAGAGATCCTTATGATAATTAACATTTCTCACAATGGATGAAAACTTTCTAGATTAAAAATCCAAATTCCTTACCATCAAGTGGTACAAATTGTGCCAATTCTCCTTCAAAAACATTTGAAATTAATCCCCTAGAAATATAATTTGGTTGTGGAGAATACTGATGGACTACATTCACATTTTCTTCCATAAATTTAATGTTATGATTTCAATTCATTCATTTCTTTGAACCTTCAAATTTCCTATTGATTTCAACATCTAATAATGAACTTGTATTTAAATCTACCATGTTTTTTATTCACCATGACACAAGGCTTCCATGTAGTAAGCCTAAATAGAATATGTAAAAATGAAACAATAGTTCCTTCAGCAGCACACCAAATGAAAATTATCCCAAAATATTTCTTTCAATTGAATCAGTTTCATCTACTTTTTTCACAATACCTATGACAATGAAAACTCTACAATTAGAACATCTATGCAACAATCTCAACTTTTTGAGAAGAAAAGAAAACCTAGATTTATGCAAAACATTATTCTCTCCACTATTAGAACCAATACTAGTTGTCTCCTTCATCTTAGATTGTTTTATAGAGCCGTCAATGTCGTAAAAAATATTAGATGCATCCCACTCAATAAAGGAACCTTTTTCTTTTGAAAATATATCTTCACCTATTAATGCATGCGGCAATTGAATATCTCCATTAAAAATCTTTGTAACATTTGTTGGTCAGATTAATTGTCTAATTAAATAAACAACAGAAACTCCCAGAACATAAATTGTCAACCCAAGGAAGTCCTTTATTTCAAAGCTATCATGTAATATCTAAGCAAGCACAATTTCTACCTGACACTGTTGATCTATTGGTATGAAATCAAAACTCATTGTAAACCAGATCACACCTTCTTGAAAAGAAATCAAACCCCAAACCTATTCATAAAACCACACTGTAAATCTAATTACACTTCAACATTGCAATAAAAATCAACTCTTACGAAGCAAGGTCTAATTACATATATCAAAACAACAACAATAAATCTAATAATGAATGAAAGAAGGAACTAACTAATAAACCAATTCACACAATAACACACTTACAATAAACACTACCAGCATCTGCTCATGGAAGATGGCCCTTCCTCCACTGAGTAAAGCCATATCTCCACAATGAAAAGTCTACAACTCTGCTCTAAGAAACCACCAGCATCTATTAACCAAGCTTGAATTGTTACAAAGTTGGATCTAAAGAGAATAATTAATTTGAATATTAATTTTTCAACCCCCATACATGATACTGATTACCTATTTATAAATAAAAATCTCTCATGAGGATGAGGGACCGAATTCCCAACTTGGAATCTGTTTTAACAAATTGATAATTTGAAACACCGGCCGCAACAGTAAATATGGAAAAATCCCCTTTAAATATCCACTCATATCTCTCAAACCACGACTGTTTTGGGAAGTTTTATCACAATTCAAGTAATTGAGGTCGTTCTGCAAAAAACCCATGTCCCATATTTTCGAGATTCTTCTTCATCTGCGTGCAAATTGTAAGGTAAATCAATGTGTTCTTATCTGGCACGTGGTTTTGGTTGGGACCATTTGATCATGAGATGGAGGTTTCCATGTTGTACCTAGGTACGAATTTAAGATCGCATATCCATGTCATCAAACCTAAGAACAAAAACATGTTGTATATTTCCATGTGGACATGTGCTAGCATGCCAACTTTTGGAGGCTTCAACCATGAGTGATGTTGCCGCTAATATGAAAAATCACTTCACAAACCATCATCAGTAAAATTATGCATAATAGTCTTCAATTCATAAAAAATAAAGGAAAATAATCATTATTAACCACTAAAGCATCAATGTGAGTAATATGGTATTTTACAAGCAGTTACAACAATTGGATGGAAAATGGGATTATAAATGAGTGATAATAGGAAGACGGGGGATGGAATCGGTGTCGATAAGTGATGAAAATAGGGACAAATTTGTGACCCAACATTTCCCCCAACTAAAATTGTTGCATGTCCTCATGCAACCGAATACCTGTGTAGCATCAAAACTAGAAGAATTCATTTGACTGTTCCATGCACAGTGACCAAAACCACTATGCTTTCCCACTGATGATACTGATGTAATACTATGCTTCAAACAATGGTTGTTGTATTTCTCATGAAATGACAATCTTAAAACATGTCATCATTAGCAAATCATGAACAAAACAAGTGATGATTTCTCAATATAAGGTCATCCAGACCATCTTAGCAGCTTTATGCTTCCTTTTCATAGCCATCATACTTCCAGCATATCTGATGGAGTTTCAACAACTATTTCAACAAACTTTATGAATAATTTTCTCACAAAGTACAATGTGGATTTTATTGAAATTTTTCAGGCATGTTCATACTATTCTCATGCTTCTCCATACCAAAAATCAAGGCTATATGATGCAAGTATCTTGAGATATAAGCAAAGTGGTCTCAAGTGATTTCTTAGCAATTCTGATGGAGTTTCAACAAAGTGCAGTGGAGTAACAACAATTTTGAAAATTCTAGTTTGTATGCAAACCATCACTTGGATGAAGAATATTTTTGGTAATGTAATAATTCACCTTTTAATACATATTCCTACCAAAATTAATAGAAACCCAATGCACCAATCCCAAGATATCATGTTGCTCAAAATCCTTGTTAACACTCTACTAAGACATTGTTGAAACATTGATGAAATAGTTTAATTTATCTCAAAGTACAAAATGGATATGGCTCAAAATTTTAATGCAAGTTCTTATTAGTCTAGTGCATCTCCATAGTAAATTTGGGCAAGACCCGGTTCACATATTTCGATAAATGAGCAAATAAGTCATTGAAAGTCTATATTGACAAATTTTTGCAAGTGTTTCAGCCGTTGTTTCAACAAAATTCCTGAACCAAATTCTCACAAAATATACACTAGGTTTGGCTGAAATTTTTCAAGCATGTAATTGCTAGCCCAATGCATCTCCACACCAGAAATCAGAGATACCCACATCATGGATTTCGAGAAAAATGAAAATTGGTTGTAGGTGATGATGGCCATTTTTTTGAAATCTGTGAACCATGTTTTTTTTTTTTTTTTCTTTCTGAAAATTGGTGATTATATCCCCCTTATGACAATTCTTCTACTCACCAAAAATAAAATGCATCTGATGAATTGATCTCGAGATATAGGAAAAATGGTTGTAGGTGATAATGGTCATTTTCTCGACAACCGTTCATTGGATTGAGTTGAAACTTACCATAGTTGTTCTTCATGATGTTATGCAGTCCCTGTCCAAAAATCACAAGAATTAAATTCTCGGTTTGCAAGATATCATCAGTTCAATGTCTACATTAAATATGGAAAAATAATGTGCATGAGCAATATAAATATGAATGGCAACTAGTAAGCATGGTAAGTCCTCCCCCCAAACTAAATAATTTCTATGTCCTCATGGAAAGTAAGAGTTGTTGTCTCAGTTGGAAAGTAGCCATATCCCCCAAACTTAACATATTGTCATTCTCTTATGCCTTGGAAGATATAAACCAATGTATGCAACATATAATGATTCTCAAATCAATTTCCACAAACCTTTCCATTTTTAGGAGCCGGTCCATTTCTCCACGGAAGAGAACATAATGCAGGTTCATTTGTTGGGTAAGAGATGGTTGGTTATGGGGTTGAAATAATTATTGATCAATCACACTCACAGTCTTAAGGTGTCCTTAAAATATTTGGTTCACATGAGAGTATGGCTCATCACTTGTGAACTTAAATAAACCATTATGAGGACAAAATCTTTCCCAAATAATTAAAACTAGGCATCAATGAACTTAGACTGCAACCATGAAAATCAACCAAACAACCATAACAACCATTTATGTACCATAAGAAAACTTTGCAGCAATGTATGCATTAGAATCCTTCATCCCCATCCTTTGAATGTACACGACCAGCATAGATCCATCTTAAACCCGTATCTATCAAGCACCGAGAGGGATCCAATTTCTTGAGGTGTAATTCTTTTTTTGAATTTAAACTCAAGAAATTTGATCTCTCTTGATTGATAGATCCGAGTTTAAGTTTTAAGTTTTTATTTTATAAGCGAACATCTATTTTTTAATTACTTTTCATAATATTTTATTTTATGAACCAACATGGTTTTTTTTAAATATTTTCCATAATTTTTTATTTTATGAGCTGACATGAATTTTTTTAATTATTTTGTTACATCACAAACAGTTACATCAGAAATGTTACATCACAAACGTTACAACATCACCCCCATACTGGGTTGTAGAGCACCGAGTGAATCACAAACGTTACAACATCTCCCCCATATTGGGCTGTAGAGCACCTCGTTTCACTCAATGCAATAATGTTGATTTGCTTAAGATGTTGCTACAGGAATATAAAGATTAGATTTATATGGCTCTCCATCAATCAACAAAAATCAAGCTTATAAATTTTATGGCAGCATCAAATATGATTCAAATCAGCTCATGGTATCAAAATTCAAAGTTTACCATCCAACAAAGACATGCCTGCCCCAAGACAAAATTTGGAAATTCTAATGAGTTTTTCATCCATTTTCTAATGCTTAGTATTCATGTGGAGAATTATTTTTTCTTGTATTATTCTTGCATCATAATGTTGTTAAGGAATGTACTTGAGTACTGTTATAGCTATTGATTTTGGAATCTACACATGGAATGCTATAATAATTATTTACCAGCAATAATGCCAAAGTGGTTTTATTTCATATTCCTTGCAGCTCCTTTCATTCGTTGATCTCCCATGCCACGTGATCTCATCAAATTATCATGCTTCTAGCAAACATACATCTCCGCAATTCTTATGAACACAAAGACCATTGCAAAATAATAACAGAGCCCAACCAATCATGACTCGGAAAACACCTTGATAGAAGCAACAATGGTTCTTCAAATGCTTTTTTAATATGTAAGAGATAATTTTTAATCCACATGCCATATGTAATGGATCTCAACATGATTCCAATGGAAGGTAGCTTGAAAACTATCAACAATTGTGTGGAAGTGAACCAATATATGCATTACAGGGCCACGGAAAGACCCATACCTTTAAATATATTCTTTATTGAACAACTTGTTATGTTGTAGGTTCTTGTGGCCAGCCTATCCTTTTCTTCCAATAATTTCCTTAGCATATGTATCAACTGCTTTATTTCTCCTCAATGTTGGTTTTTATGTGGCAACAAAGCATCTTTTCTTATTGCTAGTTCTTGTGTGGCAGCAACAAGGCATCTTCTTATGCTTAGATGTAGGATATGTATGGAAGGACTTGACTTGGGTGTGCATGAATTGGAATGATTAAGTGCTAGAATTGAGTGGGAAATTATAGGAATGGATGGAAAAGGATGGCATGGTGTCCCTCCCCCCCACTAAAATATTTTGATAACCTTGACAAATGACAAGTGGTAAAGAAGTGAAAATGCTACATCGAAAATGGAAATGGATAATGCTAAGTGGTTCTTCATGACATTTTCCTAAATTATTAATAAATAAAAAATGCATACTATTTTACCTCAAGTTTTACCTTCGTGATAGCTTCGATTGGCATGAATGTACTGATGGATGTTAGGACTAATGTAGGTTGCTAACTGTTGCTGAGAGATGTAGATGGAAGTTGAAACTGATTCATGTTGTAGATGATGCTGAAGGTGGGAGTCATGCAAGTGCAGTGGTGGATCTTGAGACTACTAACTGCTGAAAACAAATGTTGCCAACTGAATGAAAAGAAAACTGCTAAACTACTGGAACAATAGAAATATATAGTCTTCATCCAATATCCATGCTTATGTACAATTTAATCCATGTGAATGAATGTTCTTGAAGTCGAACATGGATAAACTTTATTGGATTACCAATCAATAATGAAAATTTTTAACCAATGCAAGACAACTAACCAATGATGACAATGAGTTATCAAGGTACAGTAGTACAACGTGTCAGGTATGAATGTATATGTTGAATTCGAGTCACCTGCAAGATCTAACAAATAATAGACATTGATGTATTCCCTTGATCATCAACGAGAAAATTTAGCATTGATGCATGTAAAATTCCAAGGTACTATCCATAACTCAAGTCTTGTTTCCCAGATAGTGTGTTGAGGTCGATGTGACAATACCATTGGAAAGTGGACCTTAATGAATTCCAAATCATCCAATATGAGTACAAAACAAATGATTGTGAATAACTAGAGATGAAATATTTTCACTAACAAGTAGGATTTATTGGTAAAATGAAAAGAACAGGGAGATAACTCAGCATGTAAGAGAGCTAAGAGGCATTATTCATTGGTTAGGTGTGAGTGGAGTGGATAGTATGGAAGTGACTAAATGGAGCACAAGGTCATGGAAGTGATGTAATGGTGGAGGAAAGAAGGAAATGTATGCACATAACATGGTGTTGGTGAATGAGCATGATGGACGAAATGTATTTTAGGAGGCTTATGTAGCAATGGAACTTGACTTATGGAACATTGGTCTTCATATGGTTTACATATGAATTCCTCAATTGTTGTTCTCAATCCATTTGCAAATTTGGGAAAAAGTCTTCAAAATTCACTGATGCATTTATTAACCTCCTATCTTTTGAGGACTTGCAAAAACCTAGTAGTTGCCTGCAGTAAAACATGAGATCATGGAAGAAGAGAGGTTATCGATCTCTCTTCATCCAATAATTATGAAAATACAACAACAAGCAATTACTCATAAAACAAATCCAAAGAAAAATGAATGAAGAAAATTCAATTTATACATATGGGAGAGCGATGGCCATTTAGACTCACTAGCGGTGTTTCGATCATAAATTCTTCATTCCTTGTTCGATTTGAGTGATTCCAAATCCACATGAAATTAAATTCATAGGTATATTTCCATTAGATTTTTTTTTTTTTAAATTCCATGATATGATATGTCAAAACTACTTAATAACAACTTGTAGGACAAGGTGTTTTTCGAATTTTGGTCTAGACCAACAATCACAGTTTTAGGAATAGCTTTTTCGTTTGATGACGGATTGATGTGATTCAAATTGGATACAAAAGTATATTCATGTACGTATATCCATAGAAATAGGTTTTGAATCCAATAAGAATTCATGGGTAAAATAGGTCAATGAACAATCTCGGAAACAGAGTTTTAAAAATGTTGATTTGTGATAGGAAGTTGGTATTTTGGTCATAAAATTTTCATACGATATCGGAATTGAGTGATTCAAATTGATTTAGAAACTATACTTCAAGGTATACATTGGATAGAAACAATTTTTAAAAATGAGTCCATTTGGTCCCTCAAAACATGACTATCCTGATTGTGTTCCAATGAATTTATCAAGTCAAAATGCCACAAAATTCAATAAATAAGATATAGATCCCAAAAAGATGACCAAATAAGTGTGAATGTTTGTAATCATATAAATTTCAATGGAATGCATCCCTATACCAAAACTGTTAGGATTTGAGCACATATATTGACTTACATAGTGTGTTGTAGAAGCTACTGAAACTCCTAAAAAATGACGATTTTTGAAATAACGTCTATATAAAAAAACAAATGTGGGATCAAGGCTGTAAGAAATCAAATGATGATCTCTTAAGGGTGACTCCTTTTTATTTCTAAAATAGGTTTATAATGCTTAGAATTGAACCAATCAACTTCATCCAATATTTATTGAAAATTCATTAACTACCCTACCCTACTTTACTTGAAAAAAGCAATTAACTCAAGTATAAGAATACTTCCAATGGAGCCATTTTTGAAGCAATGTATCAAGTATCCACATACCCAAATTTGAAAAATGTATCTTTATGAATTCCAAGGTATGAGAGACCAAATTCCCTTGAAATGATGGTGCCAATAATTGTTGAAGTATGGAATGATGCTACAAACTGATGACAGATTGAAACCAAGCTTCAATATAGTCTTTGTTCCCTTGATTTCTCATGGTTGTTACACCATGAAGATCCTTAGTAAATTGATCTTCCTGAATGCATAAGAGATTCAGATCTAATGATGTGCAGGATTCTTCAATTTATGGTTTCAATGTTTGCTCTTCATCAAATTTGATGATCTTGTTGACTTGTTGATGATGACTAGAAGAAACTTCATATGCAAATCTTGGACCTATAATCTGTTTGGGCCTTGTATGGACTTGCTGCAACAGTGCACCGTATTTTTGCAGCAGTGTAGGTGAGGTAGAACAGGTGGGAAGTGTAGCAAAATTTTACAGTTCAACAATGTAATCATACTGTACTATTTTATTATCGTTAGGGTGGAAGGTGGATTGGATAGGAAATTCTGTTGGATACCAAGGAGTTTGATGAGAAGATAGATGTGGTCGGTGTACAGGATTGGTTTGTTAGGCTGATATTGAAGGACCAAGTTGTGTTGCAGTAGGAGGGAGAGTGGCCATGTGATTATAATATAGGCCATCCCAACCTATTGTTGATAAGGTAGGTAAGAGTTAAATTGAGGTTACAACGGATGCCATGGTGGAGGAGTATTCAATGATTGAGTATGAGAGTAAGGAAATGGAGGGATAGAGTTTTGAACCATACATGTAGGCCACAGTTGCCATGGATGTTGCAATAAATTTGATGCAACTCCTAGATCTCTTTGATATGTTGATTTCATCTTGGGTAAGGAGGGGTAGCAATCTGTGGGATGCTTCAAGTCACATATGCCCCAAATTGTGAGACTATCCAAAGGACAATCCATTGCAATATGTTTCTTCTGGCACTGAGGTAAAACTGTTTCTTCAAATTCCTCATACTTTTCCTTAACCTGCAAAACACCCAATTATGAATTTAGTGAACCATTGATATCAACATTAAAATTTTCAAATAAATTACCGATTTCAGCTCCTAAAACTCCTGTTTTTGCAGCAGATTTCAAGAATCTAGAGGAAAGTTCTCTAGAATTCTTACCAATATTGGATTTTCCTCTTGAATACCTTATACATAACTCACAAACATCATCATATGATTGTTGAAATACATCACTTGTTCCCGTTAGATTTAAGATTTCTAAATATTCATCTTGGATTCTTTTAAGTAGGAGTGTTTTCAAGGTCTCTTTTCCGAGTTTTCTTTGTTTGGAGCTTTGAAGGTTGTATTTAAAATGTTCCATGTAATCCTCAAAACTCTCTTCTTCCCCTTGTGGCACTTCGAAGATATCTTCATTGACCCTGAAATAATCTTGGTACCTTTTCAAGAATACATGTTTCATGTCTACCCAAGTTTGTATGCAATTCCCACCGACGCTCATGAACCATCGGAGGGATGTTCCTTTTAGAGTTAGGGGAAACACATTCAAATCTTGATAGTTAGTATAATAATATCCTCTACAAAGTACTTCAAATTCAAATAAAAATACATCAGGGTATTCATTTTCCAAACCGTGAAAATTTGGTAGAACATGTGGGGAAATGCTTTGCATTGGTGCCACTTCTCCTGAATCTTTGATGGGGAATTCAAAGGTAACACTTTCTTCATTTTTCTCACCTGCCATCTCTTCCCAACATGTAAAATTGTTGTCATTGGTTATCTTTAGGCTCCTCCTTCTAATGTTCCTGTCAACTTGTTAGTAGAATGGGTGATGCTTACAACACAACTAAGGATAATGATAATATTTACGAACCAAAAATTAAAAATGAAATAAAACCAAATGCAAATAAATAAAATCCACACTCAAAGCAAATTCAATCAACTAAAAAATAATCATGCAACTTACATGTGCCCTGACCCTTGTGAGTCTTATCCCGTTACAATCTGTCGAAGGATGCATAGCTCTTCACTATGTCTTACAACCCTGACACCTCACGATTAAGAACACATCTACCATGCTCTACTTTAATAGTGCATCTACAAAACAATATCAGATGTACTTTTGCACCATTGATAAATTCCACAGCAACCGCGCCAAAATGTTGGTCAGATTAATTGTCTAATTAAATAAATAGCTAAAACTTCCAAAACATAAATTTTCAACTCGAGGAAGTCTTTTATTTCAAAGCTATCGTGCAATATCTATGCAAGAACGGTTTCTACCTGACATTGTTGATCTATTGGTATGAAATTTGAACTCATTGTAAACTAGATCGCACCTTCTTGAAAAGAAATCAAACCCAAAACCTATTCATAAAACCACACTGTAAATCTAATCACACTTCAACATTGCAATAAAAATCAATTCTTACGAAGCAAGATCTAATTACATAAATATGAAATAAGTGCTATGTTGGCCAACGATCTATCAAAACGAATTAACAGAAATAACAACAACGATAAATATAACAATGAATGAAAGAATGAACTAAATAAAAAAAAAATTCACACAATAACACACTTACAATAAACACCACCAACATCTACTCAAGGAAGAGGGCCCTTCCTCCACTGAGCAAAGCCATATCTCCACAATGAAAAGTCTACAACTCTGCTTTAAGAAACCACCGGCATCTATTAACCAAGCTTGAATTGATACAAAGTTGGATCCGAAGAGAATAATGAATTTGAATATTAATTGTTCAACCCCCATACATGAGATTGATTACATAGTTATACATAAAAATATCTCATGAGGATAAGGAACCAAATTCCCAACTTGCAATCTGTGTTAACAAATTGCTAATTTGAAACACCGGCCGCAATAGTAAATATGGAAAAGTCCCCTTTAAAGAACCACTCATATCTATCAAGCCACGGCTGTTTTGGGCGGTTGTCTCATGATTCAAGTAATTGAGGCCATTCTGCGCAAAACCCATGTCCCATATTTTCGATATTCTTCGTCATCTATCTGTAAATTGCAACATAAATCAATGTGTTATTATTTGTCACACATTTTTGGTTTGACCATTTTATCATGAGTTGGAGGCTTCCATGTTGGACCTATGTACGAATTTAAGATCACAAATCCATTTCATCAAACCTAAGAACACAACGATGTTGTATATTTCCATGTGGACGTGTGCTAGCATGCCAACTTTGGAGGTTTTAACCATGAGTGATGTTGCTGCTAATATGAAAAATCACTTCACAAACCATCATCAATAAAATTATGCATAATAGTCTGCAATTCATCCAAAAAAAAATCATTATTAACCAGTAAAGCATCAATCGGATTAATATGGTATTTTACGAGCAGTTACAACAGTTGGATTGAAAATGAGATGATAAATGAGAAATAATAGGAAGAAGAGGGATCGAATAGGTGTTGATAAGTGATGAAAATAGGGACAAATCCGTGACCCAACATCTCCCCCAAACTAAAATTGTTGCATGTCCTCATGCAATCCAATACGTGCATAGCATCCAAACTAGAGGAATTCATTTGATTGTTCCATGCATAGTGACCAAAACAACTATGCTTGCACACTGATGATACTAATGGAATGCGATGCTTCAAACAATGGTTGTTGCATTTCTCATGAAAGGACAATCTTAAAACATGTCATCGTTAGCAAATCATGAACACAACAAGTGATGATTTCTGAATATAAGGTCATCCCGATCATCTTAGTAGCTTTATGCTTCCTTTTCATAGCCATCATAACTTCAAAAGTAGCCCTCAAGTGATTTCTAGCAATTCTAATGGAGTTTCAGCAATTGTTTCAGCAAACTTTATGAATAATTTTCTCACAAAGTGAAAAGTGGATTTTATTGAAAATGTGTAGGCATGTTCATACTATTCTTATGCTTCTCCATACCAAAAATAAAGACTATATGATGCAAGTATATCGATGTATAAGCAAAGTGGTCTCAAGTGATTTCTTAGCAATTCTAATGGAGTTTCAACAAAGTGTAGTGGAGTAACAAAAATTTTCAAAATTCTAGTTTGTATGCAAACCATAACTTGGATGAAGAAGATCTTTGGTAATGTAATAATTCACCTTTTAATATATATTCATACCAAAAATCATAGCAACCCAATGCACCAATATCAAGATATCCTGTTGCTCAAAATTCTTGTTGAAACTCTACTAAGACATTGTTGAAACAATTGAATTTCTATCAAAGTACAAAATGGATATGGCTCAAAATTTTCATGTAGGTTCTTATTAATATAGTGCATATCCATACTAAATTTGGGCAAGACCTGGTTCACATATTTGAGAAATGAGCAAATAATTCACTGAAATTTTATATTGGCAAATTTTCGCAGGTGTTTCAACAAACTTCCTGAACCAATTTCTCACAAAATACAAACTGGGTTTGGCTGAAATTTTGCAAGCAAGGGTTTATTAGTCTAATGCATCTCCACACGAAACATCAAAGATACCCACATCACAGATGTCGAGAAAAATGAAAATTTACTGTAGGAGATGATGACCATTTTTCTGAAATCCCTGAAGCATTTTTTCTGAAAATTGGTGAGTATATTCTTCTTGACACAATGCTTTTGCTCACCAAAAATCAAATCCATCTGATGCACGAATCTCTTGATATAGGAAAAATGGATGTAGGTGATGACAGCCATTTTCTCGAAAACCATGCATTGGATTGAGCGGAAACTTACCAGAGTTGTTCTTCATGATGTAATGCATTCCCTGTCCAAAAATCACGAGAATTCAAATCTCGGTTTGCAAGATATCATCAGTTCAATTTCTACATTAAATATGGAAAAATAATGTGCATGAGTAATATAAATATGATTGGAAAACCAGTAAGCATGGTAAATCCTCCCCCCAAACTGAATAATTTCCATGTCATCATGGAAAGTAAGAGTTGTTAGTTCAGTTGGAAAGTAGCCATCTCCCCCACACTTAACATGTTGTCATTCTCTGATGCCTTGGAATATATAAACCAATGTATGCACCATACAATGATTCTCAAATGAATTTCCACAAACCTTTCCATTTTTAGGAGTTGGTCCATTTGTCCATGGAAGAGAACATAATGCAGATTCATTTGTTGGGAAAGAGATGGTTAGTTATGGGGTTGAAATAATGCTTGATCAATCACACTCAAAGTCTCAAGGTGTCCTTAAAATATTTGGTTCATATGAGAGTATGGCTCATGTCTTGTGAACTTAAAAAAACCATTATGAGGATAAACTGTTTCCCAAATAATTAAAACCAGGCATCAATGAACTTAGACTCCAACCATGAAAGTCAACCAAACAACCATAATAGCCATTTATGTACCATAAGAAATTTTTGCAGCAATGTATGCATTAGACTCCTTATCCCCATGCTTTGAATGTACAAGATAATGTTGATTTGCTTAAGATGTTGCTATAGGAATATAAAGATTGGATTTCTATGGATCTCCATCAATCAACAAAAATAAAGCATATAAATTTTATGGAAGCATCAAATATGATTCAAACCAGCTCATGGTATCAAAGTTCCAAGTTTACCATCCAGTAAAGACATGCATTCCCTAAGACAAAATTTGGAAATTCTAATGAATTTTTCAGCCATATTCTAATGCTCAGTCTTGATGTGGAGAAAAATATCTCTAGGGATGGATCAACCACAAATGGAAGCCCCAAGGTGGATTTGATGTAATGCTGGGATCAAAAGGGTTTTTCACAGTAATCTTCTCAGACCTGTGTGAACATGAAAGAAATGTGGAACATGGACCCCACTTCTTCACTAGTGTGGGGTTATTCATGAGATACTGGAAATACAACTACAACCTTGATTGTGAATACTTCATGGAGGTATCGGTTTCGGTAAGAATGTATTCTCTGCCCCAGGAATACTAGGAGGAAGAAACCCTATCCGGCATAGGAAATAGTATAGCAACCTACATCTGAATTTCAGATATCACCAAGCGAGGTAGGTACACATCCTTCGCTATAATATGTGTCCATATGGATGTTTCAAAGCCATTACCGAAATCCATTCGCTTGAATTTCCAAGATGAGGAATGGATCCAAACACTGGACTATGAACACATCCCCTTCAAGTGCCACAAATGCCATGAATACGGACACCTTTACAGATATTTCCCAGAGATCCAAACCCTAACTCCTCCAACCCCCTCACCCCACCCATCCTAACCAGATCAGACTTATTTTACTATGGTTAACCGCAGATCCAAGGGTAAATCATCAGGAAAATACCAACCCAAAATCAAGGAGATTGGAAATGCCAATCCATTCGCAATCCTGGACACAGAAGAGATGGAGCTCGAAGAAATGGTCATAGACAAACCACATGAAGAAGCACACCAAGAATACAATGACCTAGACCAACATAAGCACGGGAAGATATAGAACCCAAAGAAGACTGAACCATGGAAGAAGCAGAAGACCAAGGAAACATCGAGGAAGATAAGGAATTGGACATAACTGATCATGAGATTCAGAAAATCAACAAGGTATGTAAGCGGAAAGAACTCTCCACAATCCCTATGCCACATATCAAGATGATCCAAATGGCCATTCAGGTAGCCACCACCAACCCCGCACCTCCCCCTGACTCTCAGATCTAGCAAAGCAACTCCTTGGGAATCCTTCCTTCTCAACAAGGGAATAGCATCCTTGGAGGGGGGAAGAAAGGAGGAAACACAAACCAACAAAGGATAGTAGGTCTCAGCGAGTAGTTAATAGCATCAGGGAACTACATGTCATTATTCGAGTGGTTGAATTCCTTACCTTCCAACCAATAGTTTCTTCAATGAAGGTTATATCCTAGAATATTCATGGTCTAGGAGAGAAAAGAAAAAGACGAACCCTTTGATCCAAGGTTTATCAAGAGAATCCTATTGTTGTCATAATTCAGGAAACAAAATGCCCTATGGAAAAAATGCAAGCTCATGCATCCTTCTGCTGGAAAGGATTTCATATGATGGCACTCAATGTTATAGGTTCCACTATAGGTATAGCAATTCTTTGGGATCCCACCTTCATTCACCTGTCTAACTTCTTTTCAACAAGGTTCACCCTATCTACATCCTTCACTCTCAAATGCATGGGGTTCTCTGATACTCTTACTAGCACCTATGGTCTGACCAACCCATCTATGAAACGGGACTTCCTGGACTCACTAAACTGGCTCAAGCCCATGGATAAAGAATGGATCCTAGGAGGGGACTTCAATATGATATCCTCCTCCCTGGAAAAAAGGAGAAATCACTTGCCTAGAATTAGCCAACAAAGTGTTTGGGAAACTTATTGATACCTTGGATATGGTGGAAATCAAGCCAAGAAACGAGATCCACACGTGGAATAATAGAAGAGAGGGAACCCACCAGGTGGCTTCTTGTTTGGATCACGTCCTCCTCTCATACAACTTGCTTCGCTCAGAAAATACCACAGAATCCTGCATTCTCCTAGGTTCCATCTCAGATCACTGTCCTATAAGCATAGAAATTGATCAAAATATTGAGTTGTACAAGAGACCCTCCAGGTTTGAAATTTTTTTATTGGGCCACCCATACTTCATGGAAACCCTCTCTCAATGGTGGTTCAATGCACCAAGGAAATAAGCCTCCAAAATATACAATCATCGACAAAACATCAAATGGGTAAAAGGGAAACTAAATATTCGGAAAAAAGAAATCTTCAGAAACATTTTTGAGGCCAAAAGGAGACTTGAGTAGGAGAAGGAAAAGCTCCAGTAAACAACAATAGCAGAGGGTTACATTGAGTAGATGTCGGAGGAAAAAATGTGCATCCAAACGACCCTCAATCACCGAATGTATCGAGAGGAAATGCTCTGGAAGTGAGAGTGAGGATCTGTCTCTCGTGTTCAAGTGAGGGTCAACGCCTAACCACTCAGAAGGAAATCACAAAGGAACTAGTGGACATCCATAGCAATATTCTCACAGAAGATAACGAGCACTGCAAGCAGGCCATTGAGTCCATTCTATAAAACATTCCATCCCTAGTTACTTAACAGTAGAATGAAAACCTTCTCTAACCAATCACACTGGAGGAAGTCATGGAGACCATCAAAGAGATGCATGTGGGAAAATCCATAGGACCAAACGAATTTACCACAGACTTCTACCATCATTGCTGGCACATCATCAAACAAGATGTCTGGGAAGCTGTAGAGTATTCCAAACAGTGGTTAAATGTTATTCCTTCTCCAATGCCACCTTCATTACTCTCATTCCCAAAGAAGATTCACTAGTCCTACCAGGTAAATTTCGACCCATCTCCCTCTGTAACGTCATTTACAAAATCATTACAAAAAATATTTCTAATAGATTAAACCCATATTGCCTCTGTGAAGAACCTACAATAATTAATTAATGAAAACACACGAAATAGAAGAAATAACAAAACTCGGAATCACTTTTATATTGATCGCAGGCCACTTTGAGGGGGCAACCTCCTTTGAGCAATCTCAATACAAATAATTTCACGGTACCTTCATTGGTACCAACACAAACTTATATACTAAGTCTAGGCACCAATACCATGTGTCAATACCATGTGTCAATACAAACCTTGGGCCAATACAAAATATGGATCAACAATTACTACGAGACGACTTACAAAGTATATGCGTCCAACAACAATAATACAAACTATGGATCAACAAATACTACGGGACGACTTACAAAGCATATGCGTCCAACAAAAATATACTAACAAAGTAAATAGAAGTATTGACATGGGTTCCTAGCATCCCCTCTCCATTAGAAAAAGCTTTGTCCTCAAAGATTTAGATGTGGAAATTGATGCAGAATCTGAAGGAGTGGTTCCCCTGTAGCATCCTCAGGTTGCATTCTGGCCCACTAACGCCTTTTGAGTTTCAAGGAGGATTGCTTGGAAGGTTGTAGACGAAGAAGGACCATATCAGCTACGTGAAAAGTACACTCAGAACGGTGTTGATCAACTTGTTGTTTTAGTCGAATTCTTTCCATATGAAGATTGTCCTACAGAATGAGAAGAATTTGATCGCGGTTTCGAAGAACTGAGTCAATTGCCTAAACTGAGGAGCTGCGAAGGGTGTATGGAAGAAGAACTGGCGGTTCCTGTCCATAGACTGCTTCATATGGTGTCCTTTTAGATGTGGTATTGTACCACTGGAGTGCTTCTAGGAAATCCATAGAAATAGTTGTCTAAATCTATGTAGGGATGGGCAAGGGTTCGAGCAGGCCCGAAAGGAGTGTCGTTTCACCCTTATTGACCTAGCAAGTATCACAGTCAACCACCAGTTGTTGAATTTTCATTTTCAGTCCCTACCAAAAGAAGTTACATTGTTCTCAGTCATACATTTTGAGGAACCCAGAGTGCCCTAATGATGAAGAAGCATGGAGTTCATAGAAGAGATAGCCCTGTTGAACAGATTGCAACCAATTTAGAACAAGCAAAGAAATAACTGTAAGAGAAACTGGGTCATCACATGTGCGAGAAGGAGCATCTGCCACCATATTATTCTTACCCTTCTTGTAAGTGATCGTAGAGGCATAACCCATGAGTTAGATAACCCATTTCAGGTGTGCTGGGGAGGAGACCCATTGTTCCAGGAAATTTTCTAGACTCTGAAGATCAATCGTGATGCAGAAATAATTCCCGAATAGGTATGGAGGTCACTTCTGTACTGCATGCAAAATAGCCATCATTTCTTGTAGAGATGTAGACGTGGCTAAATTCTTACTGGAAAGGTCTCTTGAAGGTGACAAGCCCACTGGTTCAGCACAGACACCTGCATATCTATCCAAGGAAGTAGGGGAGACTGTTGATGGGTGCATATGAATGGAATGGAGTTGAGCGATGACACCATGTGAATTCTTCTTAAGGATCTTTTCCAGGCAATGTGAACTAATGATGTGGAGAGACTCTTGTTGTAAGCCCTTGAATTTGTGTTGTTTCCCATTGACTGAAAACTGCATCCAAAGTTTAGCAAAATCCCATAAGATGTGGCCAAGTGTGCGTAACCATTGAATGCCCAAAACCACATCCCATCTGCCTAAAGACAAGGCAAACATGTCAGAGCGCAGATTATAATCTTCCAGAGAGATACGCACATTGTGACACTTCCCCTTGCAAGGTAAGGTGCCCCCATTGGAAACCATGACTTCAAATTTGGAGCAAGGATAGACAAAACAATCATCCTGTTTGGCGATCCAAGGGTCAATGAAGTTATGAGTGCTACTAGAATCAATGAGTATTGTAAGAGGAAGCTTCTTGAAGTAACCGTTGACCTGCATTGTTTGGGGGGTGGTGAAGCCGGATAAAGCATGGAGAGATATCTATGGTTGTTCATCCTGAGATGGGGGGTCAATAAGCGGCTCCTAAATGTCGACCTGATCATCCATTGTATCTGGAGTTCTTCACCAATTTTAGAGGCAGGTGGAGAATCCATATCCAAGAGATAGAGCTTTTGTTGAACACATCTATGTCCCCGAGTGAATTTCTCATCACAATTATAACAAAGCCATTTTTTCTCTGCGTTCCTGCATCTCTGTTTTAGATAAATGCTTGATAGGAGTTGGTTGAGGACCTGGCGGAATGGGAGGTCGTTGAGAACTCATATTTCGGAAGGGAACAAAAGGGGGTTTGGAGCGTCGTTGGGCTGCAATCTTGTCTTCTACCAACTTAGCCAACCCTAGGACTTCCATCATTGTGTTGGGACAGAACATTTTAACCTCTAACCGGATTTCATCCGTAAGACCACTAATAAAACAACTCCTGTAGAAATCATCAGACAATCCTTCTATGTGATTGGCTAGTTTCTCAAATTATGTCTGATACTCTCTCATAGTTCCAATTTGACGAAGTTTAGTGAGTGCTCCGGTGAAGTCATCAAAAGCACTAGGACCAAATCGTTGCAAAAGGAGCTGGCAAAAATCTGTCCATTTTGGCTCATCATGAGCTTTTATGTACCAACGGTACCATTGAAGGGCCTCCTATTCCAAATGAATGGATGACAATGGAACTTTTTGGACATCAAAAGTATTATGCATACTGAAATACTGTTCTGCTCGATAGATCCATCCAGTCGGAACAATACCATTGAAGCAAGGAAATTCAAGCTTCGGACCATGGAAATTGCTGGAAGAAGACAACCCATTGGGTGCAGAAGATTCTTGCTCTCGGTTATTGTTCATGGCTGAATGCTGAAGATGGAGGCTAAGAAATCTTTCATCCAGATCTTGGAGTTTGGTTTGGATGGCTGCAAGTGCTTCCTCCATGGTTTTTGCTCCTGCGCGAGTGACAACCATAACCATGATTTTTATTTTCTTCTTATGGGAATGGATAAAAAAACACAAACAAAAGCTTATTTAGTAAAGGGAAATATGGATTTGGGAAAAACTCAGATGGGTAATTGGGGTTTGACTAGGTTTTGGACACTTTCTAATGGACATGGAAGCAAAAAATGGGGATTTCAGAAGAAGGGTGAAAGAATGACAAAATTTGTCAAAGAGGGACAAAGAAGCAAAAATATGGAATGAACAAGGTGGCAAAATTTGGAGGCGAGTGGATGAAAATTGAAGAAATTATGGAAAACCCTAAAAATAGACAAATGTGAGATTTCTGGATTTGAGAAGTAGAATTTGGGATAGGGTCCTCAGGAATGAAATATGCAGAATGTGATTGCAGGGGTGTCCGGGAATTTTCAAGGGAAACAGAGTTAAAACAAGGGAGATATGGCGAAAAAATGAGATTTTTTTTATTTCTTATTTTTTTATTTTTTTTCCAGGAATGGATCTACAACGACGCAGAAGGGATCGGAAACAGATAGATCTGCAATGGCGCGAAAGGGATTGGCAACAAATGGATCTGAAATGACGCCAAAAAAAATGGATGGATCTGAAACGGCTTTCATAATAGATATGAAACGATTGGATCTGGAATGACTATCAGAATGGATCTAAAGCAGCTGGATCTGAAACAGCACGGAAGTGATCGGTAACAGTTCATCTAAAAATAGATATGGACCCCAGGTACGTGCAGCTTCCTATCGGTTCAGGGGATTCACTCGGCCACCAATGTTGTCTGACGGCTTGCGTATTGGGGCAGTACCCCTCACTCCATGGCTCAAGTAAAACTGATGACCGCTTTGCCACAAATGACAACTATTGGCTTACCTCATGGGTGGGAATTAGTCAATCAGGTAGGGGTCGTTTCTCTTTTCGCTGGCAGGTCCTCTCAATGGCCCAGCTACTTCAGGGTTCCTGTGGTACTCCTCACAATTATTTTTAGGGCTTATGCCCAACTACTTCCCACAGTTAAGCGGATAGGGATTATTCCCAAATCTGAAGCTGCAACAGATGCAAAAAACAATTTGGAAGAAATTTTACCCAGTGAGCCCAAGAAAGTGCTCTGATACCAGATGTGAAGAAAACCTGCAATAATTAATTAATGAAAACACACAAAATAGCAGAAATAATAGAACTCGGAATCACTTTTATATTGATCGCAGGCCACTTCGAGGGGGAAACCTCCTTTGAGAAAGCTCAATACAAATAATTTCACGGTACCTTCATTGGTCTCAACAAAAACTTATATACTAAGTCTAGGTGCCAATACCATGTGTCAATACAAACCATGGGCCAATACAAAATATGGATCAATAATTACTATGGGATGACTTACAAAGCATATGCCTCCAACAACAATAATACAAACTATGGATCAACAAATACTACGGGACGAGTTACAAAGAATATGCATCCAACAACAATATACTAACAAAGTAAATAGAAGGGTTGACATGGGTTCCTAACAGCCTCACCTTATTTCAGAAGAACAATTTGGTTACGTGGAGGGTCGAAAAATCTTGGATGGTATTCTAACTACTCATGAGACCATCCACTCGCTCAGATCCTAGAAGAAGCCAGTATTTCTAATCAAACTAGACCTATCCAAATCCTTTGACAAAATATGCTCGCAATTCATGCAATGAATTATGCTAGCCTTTGGTTTTGATCCCCATTGGGTCCAATGGATCTTGACCTGCACCTCATCTACCTTCTTATCAATCTTATTGAACAGATCCCCCTCCCATACTTTCGGTGCTTCAAGAGGCATCCGTCAAGGGGACCCTCTATCCCCCTTTCTCTTCATTCTAACGATGGAAGGACTCAGCAGAACCTTGAAGGAATCCCTCAAAATTAATTACCTATCTTGACTTATCCCAACCGGTGACAATGTCAAGGCCTCACATCTTCAATTTGTGGATTACATAAAAATTTTGGTAGTATCCACTATCAGAGAAGCATGTACCATAAAAATCCTTCTCTCGAATTTCATGAACACCTCAATACTGGCCCTCAACAATGAAAAATATGAAATTGTATTCTTTAACACCCCCCTAAACCTCCAGTTGTCGATCTCCTACCTCCTTTCCTTCAAAACAGGTGTGTTACCTTCTTTCCATCTGGGATCCCCTCTGGTTTCCACAGCAACCCAAAACAATTTTTGTTCCAAGCTCATAGCCAAAATGGAGCAGCGCCTATCCAAATGGACCTTTCGTTCTCTTAACATTCCAAGCCGACTTGTCCTCCTTAATTATGTCCTCTGAGGCATGTGTTCATGTATCGCTTTTCAATCTTCGATGCCCTGAAAATTTTTTTGAACAATATAAGATCTCTCCAAAGGATGTTTCTTTGGGGAGGTTCAAAGGAAAAAGGAAAAAAAGGGCCATGGTCTCTTGGGACAAATTATGCAGACCCAAGCTCAAAGGTGAGCTTGGACTAAGAGATCTTGCTATAGAATATCAGGCCATGTCTACAAAAATCTAGTGGCACTGGCTCACATCTCCATGATAGCTCTAGGCCCAAATTTGACATCTCAAATATTCCCGATACGTGCATTTCCAAGACCTCATCAGTCTTTAGGTTTCTGTAGGGGATTCCATCATTTGGAAGGAAGCCTGGAAGAACAAGGGACTACTCCAAGATCATGCTTTTGGGTAAATTCACAATGGTCATACTTCCCTCTTCCGGGATGATGCTTGAAAACAATGCTCCAAACTCTGTTCTATGAACCAAACTCATAACCTTACACAAGCCTCTATAGGCTCCAACAGGATGCATGTTGCTCAGTTTTGGAACCCTCGGGAGGGGTAGGCCCAATGGAGAGAATGGATTGACAGACAACAATGGAATCCAATCCCCACAAATGAACAATGGACCATACTCAATAAGTAGCCTCAATCCAAAAAAATCATCACTCAAGAAGGAGAAGACATCCTACAATGGGGACAAACTAACAAAGGCACCTTCATTCTGAAGAAGGCATGCACTATCCTCACCCATCATAATCAAATTCAACAAGAGGACATTTGGGCTGAAATTTGGACTCAAAATATCTGGCCAAAAGTAGCATTCTTTCTCTGGCTCATTTCCTGGAACAAAATACTCACCTGGAATTGTCTCATAAAGCACAGATTCCAATGACCCTCCATTTGTCACTTATGCCACATGCCAAAAGAAACTACAAAACACATTCTCAACCAATGTCCTTTTTCCCAGTAGATTTGGGACAGAGGGGATATCATATTCAGACAATTTGATCGTGATAGATCCTATATCAAAAAAGCCATCTCCCAGTGGCAGAAGCACATTAGTGAGAACACGGTAGTTAATATCCTTTGGAAACTCTTCCCGGGATTCACACTTTGGGAATTCTGGAAGGAGCAGAACATACACATATTCAAGAGCCAAATCCAACCTATAGGCTACATATAGAAGAGAATCAAATACAACATTAGAGAAACGATCATTGTCTCCCAGTGGTCCTCGAAATACTAGAGCAATTAGACTCAAGACTAGCAGATTCTCTAGGCGTGGCACATAAAGCTTCCAGAATCCCCTCAAACATATTTTAGAAACCGTACTGTTAAGAATAGTCCCACCTCCTAGTCTCACCCGAACGTGGGATTTTTCAAGCTCAAATTTGAGGAGAGGAAACCCAGGCCCGACTATCAGGGACAACCAAGGTAATATCTTAAAAATATTCGCAGGGTTAGTTGGAATAGAAAGAAACAACGCAACGAAGCTATTTTCAATGTTGAAAGGAATCCAACTGGAAGAAGAATTGGGCTATCAACTCATTGTGGAATGAGATTCCAAGCTCATGATCTAAATCCTGTCTCGATTTCTGAATGGCTCCAATGTCTATAAAATCAATCCAAGCTGGAGGCTGGCAACAAAATTGAACAACCTAGCTTCCTAGCTCAAGCCAACTCAAGTTCTCTTGCCACATCATGTACGTTGTGATTTCAACAAGATGGAAAACCAGATTTCCGAATGGAGGATCGACCACCTAAAAAATGAGCTTGACCAATACTGGAATGATGACATGTCACCACAACTTCGAGAGGACTATGCCAACACAGCCCAACAAGACCATCTCCCCCATGACGAGTGTCAAACCATGGGCCACACATCTCTTCCAAATGCGCGCCCAAAGAAATCTAATGTGTGCCAAGCATCTTCTTTAAATGAGCACCACGAGAAATCTATCATGGGCCATGTGTCTTTTCCAAACACATACCCGAAACATTAACATGCATGATAAAGGGCATGGGAAGCAGGCCCAGTTTTTCCTCCCATCTCACTCAGTCGATTCAACCATAAATCATGAATCCTTCTGCACTTGTAAACATCAAAACATTATGCAAACGGATGTATGGTGCCTTTAGTTCTACTTTGGACAATCTATCAAGAATCATGTCGACTACTCCTTTCATTATGGTTCATTCCAGTGGAAAATGTGAAGAGTTAAGATTATTAATGGGGCTTGTAATATGTACCATGACTTTTATAAATTGCCCTTTCTTCACCTTTGTGCATTGTCTCTATGCATTGTGCTCTTCCTATCAATCATCTTTTCTGCGACCTGGTTGTGGGGCTCATTGGAATTATGGTTCGCACCAAAGTCACCAAACGCCTCAGTGTGAATGGTCCTGATGTTCCCATGCACCCCAGGTAGAGAAAGACATGACACAGATTAGGGATTTATTTTAGAACAAGCTTAGTCATTAGGCTAAGGACTAAACTGAACACTAGGAGAGGTGTTCAATGTGTGAAATACCCTGTCCTACTCCTCATGAACTCAGGAAAATATTTGATGTCATTACTGAAGATTCTGGAGTAGCATGCACCAAGGACACTGGGAGCACTGGCACGCTAAGCCTCTTTTGGGCCATTAAATCGATGCTAACCTTATCCTTTGAAGACTTCTTGGATGACCACATCCAGCTAAAAGGTTTCACTTTAACAATGTAATTTTGCCTGGCACGCCTGGAATATAACATGCATAGGCTTGGCCAAAACCAGGTTGCTATGAATGACAATTTGGAGAAGTTCAAAATCAAAATGGATGCGTTGGCCAAGGAGATGGTCGTCAAGAGGTTCGTGGGTAAGCAGCTAGTCTTCAGATGTGACCTACACATGGTGGCTCATGCTTCGGTAGCGGTTGTAGCCTATGCCTAGCATGGAAGCTTGGCTGACATCCCTAATATTTCAGAGTAACCTCTATCTCTGGGTTTATTTTTCTCTAGGCCTACATGTCGTTTACTCTTGAATTATGCAGTCTCTAGTTATATGGTGCAGTTCGGTCTTATTGCTTTTTGTTTCAAAGGTCATAACCCTCCACCTACGAGGGATCAGTTGGGTCTTTTCTGACAACTGCAAAGACACTCTCTCAAGTTCTAAGATGATCACAAGTAAATCAGGGTCTGGTTCTATGTTTTGGGCTATGCATACCATACTACTTATGTACTCTTTTGTTCTATTAATATAATTTCAAACTTACAAAAAAAAGTATAATAAATATATTATTTGAATGGGTGATAAGGACGTGCAATAAATACTATGTAATACAACATATATTTCTATTAATGAAATTTGCAAAATAATGCTACACTACGAGAGGGTTTAGGCATGTTTCACATACATGAACTTAATGATGATGATGCATTCAGTGAGGAAAGGTCAAAATATCATTCTCCATTCTACCCTTCCATGAGAATTTTATGGGAGAGGAAGGTTTTTCCAACACTTTCAATGTATTCACATTATGAGAAACATTTTCTAGAGGATGGCTTTATAGACCCAAAACAAATTAGATGATGTGTCATCAAACCCTTCCACTTGATATCCCTTAAAGAAAATAGCATAATTCAAGAGGTTGTAGCCATATGTCCTCCATTTAAAACCTAATTGAGAATTCAATAAGATCATCCACAATAATTGATAATTCTTTTATGAAGGGATAACTAACCCTTCCCATGGATATCCCTTATCATAAATATTTTTTAGAAGACAAGTTGACCAACCCTTCTAATGGATTTCAATAATGTTAAAATGTTTGTGGAGGATAGGTCAACTGACCTTTCCAATTGATATCCCTTAATGCAAATAGCATCATTTAGAAAGTGCAAGTCATCCATTTCATTGTCCCTCCCTTAGCTAATAAAATAATTGAGGAAATGGAATCCAACCCCTCCATTGGATAAACTGCAATGGAAATACCATCCTTGACAAGGTTGGTAGACACTTGTCCACTCACACAACTCATGAGATTTTGATGCTACAGGAAGGGTCAGCCAACCATTCCCATATGAACTTAAGCTAAAAATATACATGAGTAAGGATCCTCTCACACTTGCATTAGTTAAATCGTGATGTGAATACCATCTTTGAGGAAGGGTCAATCGACACTTCTTCATGGTGATATTCAATGAGATTATCATCTTCGAGGAAGGGTCAACAACCTCTTCCCTTGGATTCCCCTAATGAAAAACAAAATCAATAGGAAAGTTTGGATGACACTTCCAATTGACACCCCTCTAAGTGAATAAACTCATTAATCATTGACCAAACCATCAAATGAGTATCAGTTAAAAGAGAAATATTCTAGAGGATGGACCATATGAACAATTCCATGGATTTCCATTATGTGAAAAGTTATCTAGAGGATGATTTTCCCGACCCATCCAATTGATACACCTAAAAAAGAATAACATAGTTGAGTAAGTTTCAAAGAACCCTTCCCCGGTATTCTCTTACTCAAAAAATATGCTCGAGGAAGAACCAATTAACCCTTCCACTATGTAAGCCTTGACGTGAATACCATATTTTAGGAATGGTTAGTTAACAGTTCTCTAAGGTAACCATCAATGAGAATGCCATCTTTGAGGAAGGTTTAGATGACCCTTCTACCATGTAAAAATCGATGTGAATACAATATTTGAGGAAGGATCAACTGACCCTTCCACCATGTAAACCACATTGAAAATACATATTTGAAGAAGGGTCAGTCAACCCTTCCCATGGATTCCATTATGCAAATTGTTTTCTATAGGGATGGTTAGCTAACCATTCCCATGTATTTCTTTCATGTGAAAATTCTTCTATAAGATATAATCAAAGAATATTTAAATTCAAAACCATCAACATGAGTAACATGTTGGAATATTTAGGTATGCTAAGAGTGAGGGGTTGAATCATTATAGGACAGATTCTAACTTCCAAAAATTATTTATCATTCACATTAGCCTTCACTCACATTGAGAAACAATCAACAAAAATGCACAATACAAGAAACACAATATTTTAATGTGGAAACCCAATAAGGGAGAAAACCATGGAAAGATGTTATTTCTGAAACAATGATTTGCAGACAACTATCTTCTAGAGACACCAATATCCCAATTTTACTAGCAACAACTTGTAGGAGGAGCCAACGCTCTAGATTCTCTAGCACTACTTAGAAGGAAGCACAAACTCTCTAAATTCTCCACCACCAACTGGAAGGAAGAACTAACTCCCTAGATTATGTATTGATGTACTACTACACAACACCTTACCTGTCACACACTACTACGTCACACACAAATCTGTGCACTCTTCACTATGCACTTTGATCTATGCACTTTGCTTTGCAAACTCTTCTCTGCACAATCTGCTTTGCGCACTTTATTCTGTGCGCGACAATCCTAGTTTTTGTATTACACACCAAATTTCTTATCACTCTCTACACTATGCAATATAATCTTCACAAGTGTCACACAATTTCACTCTGCACTACGCAACATAGTCTTCACAACTGCAACACTATCACACTCTAGATTGTGCAAGATAGTCTTCACAACTGTCACATTGTCGCACTCTACACTGCACAAGATAACCCTAATTGTTGTGCATCCATCATAGTACCTACTTTTAAACAGATAATAACTTACAAGAAAACATCCCTTCCTCTTCCAAAGGTGCACCTCCTCAACCTTAGAACATCTTCAAAACATCTTCAAGAATCCTTTAAGAACATCTTCAATAAAACCCAAGAAATTATCTTGAGGAACCTCAAAAAATTCATCTTCTCCTTGGAATTGGGAACCTTTTCAGAACTTCATGCTTGCTTGGATGAATGATAAAAATAGGAGACTACTCCACTTATTTATACAGGTCTTAAATCACTTCCTAGTCTGACATAAAATTATAAAATATCCTAGGAAGGCCGACCTCTAGATGGGTTTCCTATATCCTCATTATTATGAAATTAGAGTGACTTCCTGACGCAAGTCACCTTACTGAGATAAGGTTCTCGCTTAACAATACACACAACACAAACCACAATGATTACACAAACAAGGTGTAAGACAAGATGCCAGAACTGGCTTATATTACTTTTCTGAAATGGTTACAATGTGGAATAATTGAAAGCACATTAACTAAATACAATCGGCCTCAGCCGTTACAACTCAGAAGTAACTGTGGTGTGTTCTCCATGTGTGTCGACCTCACCCTCTCCTAGTTCGCTGTGGAATGTTGAGCTATGGCTCGATCTCAACCCTCTCCACTTGGGCCTGTGTGACTCTTCACCACTCTTTCGGCTCTCTCCCCTCCTCGATACTTCTCCTCCAAGATCGAAGATGATCCTCTTCACCGATCCCGCTCCATCGTCTTCTACTCTATTGCTGTCATTCTCGAGGTTACTACAATCCCTGAGACAGGCATCCTTATGTCTACCGATCCTTCCAAATCCTGCAGACCTACAACTGTCAGCTCCCAACTGTGATGCACAGTCTCTATCCATGACGACACCTATCATGTACTTCACCTACTTGCAATAACTGTATTAACTTCCTCAGCAACCCCGAATGGCTACCAGGTACAGTCTCCTTGACTTTCTACTCTTTCGACCCTGCTACAGTAGTCGGTCACATCTCGACCTTCCTATCGGATTACTCCTTATCCCCTGTGGTTCGCCAATCCTCCCCTTCCTCCGTGCTTGGCTCCACCAAACCTGTCATGTCGTAGTTCAACCTCTTGTTGACTACCCAACTTCTCGCTTCATCTGTCGTCTGTCAATCCCAACCTATCGACTCTAGACTCAATAAAACATTCGTTGTGCTACCCCGGTCGGTCACATATAGACTGCCCTTGCTCGACTTGTTGACTTCGACAAGTCAACCTGTTTCTTGCACCAGTGGTCATCGGCACTCCCACTGGTCGGCTCCCTTTTGTCGATCAACCTCGACTGATCTACCCAGGCATTGATGCTCGTACATTAGACTCCCCAAGTGAAAAAGAACTCGACTGCTCCGTTAGTCTCCTAAACTCTTCTTCATAAATCCATGTCGCCTCCTGCAGCTCATCATCCTTCCATCGCAACAAGTATTCCCTCCTCTACGAGCTACACGTTCGCACAACCTCGCACTCTTCGATTAATTCTGCAATCTCTTCCTTGTGTCGGTCCAGAATCTAATCTGTCCAGTCGATGCTTATCACTTCTTCGCTTCCGCTGCTTGACCCTTCTTCAAATTTGTACAGATCTGAGACATTGAACGTCACTGAAATGTTCAATTCTTTCGGCAATTCCAACACATAAGCGTTGTCCAAAATTTTCTTCAGAACTCTGCATGGCCCTATCTTCTTCAACTTCAGCTTGTTGTATGTTCCTGTTGGAAATCTTTCCTTCTAGAAATATGCATAGACTAATTCTCCCTCTTTGAACGACTATAGCCTCTTCTTTCTGTCGGCCCTTAACTTGTACGGCATGTTACTCTTTTCTATGCACTTCTGCACATTTTCATTAAATTCATGCATGTGTTCCGCAAATGATTTGGCATCCGTGCTCTTCCTAGTTTCCGTCAGCAACTCGACCAAATCCACAACTTCGTGTGGGCTTCTCCCCTGAACAATCTGGAATGGGCTCAAACCTGCCAACCGATTCACAGAATTGGTGTATGCAAACTCTGCCTATGCCAACACATTTTCCCACTGCTTGGGTCTGTCGGTTTCTAGGCATCTCAGAAGGTTTCCCAAACTTCTATTCACGACCTCGGTCTATCCGTCTGTCTGCGGATGATATGCTGAGCTAAACTGCAACTTCGTGTCCAGCTTCTTCCATAGAGTTCTCCAAAAATACCCCATAAATTTGGTATCCCGATCTGATGTGATACTCTTTGGAAACCCGTGCAATCTGACTATCTCCTTAAAAAATAGAATATCAATCCTTGTGGCATCACTTGTCTTCTTACACGGAATGAAATGCACCATCTTTGAAAACCTGTCAACTACAACAAATATTCAGTTGCTTCCCTGCTGGGTCTTCGGAAATCCTAACACAAAACCCATGCTAAGATGCTCCCAAGGGGTTTTTGGTACCGGTAAGGGTGTATACAACCCCGTGTTTTGACTGCTTCCTTTTTCCAACTAGCAAACTTGACATTGTCGAACCCACTTTCTGACATCTATCGACATCTCTGGCCAAAAATACTTCTCGTCGACCAACGCTTTGGTCTTATCAATGCCAAAGTGCCCTGCTAACCCGCCATTATGAAATTCTTGGATTAGGTTCTCTCTTACTGATCCTCTAGGAATACACAACTGACTTCCCCTGAACAGATAGCCTTCTTGAATGAAATAACTCAAGTCTGGAGTCCTGTCAAGACTCCAAGGTTCATGACAAGCCTTCCATGCTTTCGCAAAATCCTCGTCGATCTCATACTTCGCCTTTATCGACTCTATCCCCATTTCTTGAACTGTCATCGTGCTTAGTAGTGCAACTCTCCTGCTCAATGCATCAGCAACTTTGTTCGAATTTCCTGACCTATGTCGTAACATGAACATATACCTCTGAAGTAGCTCCACTCACTTCATGTGTCGTTGATCCAATTTCATCTGAGTGTTCAAGCACCTCAGTGCTTGGTGATCTGTGTATAACACAAATTCTTTGGGCAACAAATAATGCCTCCACTTCTTCAATGCTTGGATGATAGCATAAAATTCTTGGTCGTAGACCGAATAATTATGTTTTGCTCCATTCATCTTTTCACTAAAGAATACAATTGGTCGGCCCTCCTAGCTCAACATTGCTCCAATTGCCATTCCACTCGCATCACAATCGAACTGGAAAACTTTGTTAAAGTTTGGGAGTGCCAAGACTGGGCTCTCAGTGAGCTTTTCCTTTAACTCGTCGAAAGCTCTCTGGGCCTCATCCGTCCACTTGAACTCACCCTTTCTCATGTACTCTGTCAATGGTGCACAAATCCAACTGAATCCCTGAATGAACTTCCTCTAGAAACTAGCAAGTCCATGGAAACTCCTTACTTCCGTCATACTTGTCGATTCCAGCCAATCTACTATTGCCTTTACCTTCTATGGGCCCATCACCAACCCTTTGCTCAAGATTGCAAACCCCAAGTACACCAATTCCTTCTTTATGAAGGAACACTTTTCCAGGTTCACCATCAACTTCTCTTCCTGCAATCTCTGCAATACTTGTCGAATATATTCCAAGTGTTCTTTCTTGATTCGACTAAAAATTAGAATGTCATCTAGATAGACTATGATAAACTTTCCCAATAATGGCTTGAACACCTCATTCATCAATCTCATGAATGTGCTAGGTGCATTAGTCAACCCAAATGGCATGACTAACCACTCGTACAACCCTTCCTTGGTCTTGAATGTTGTCTTCCATTAATCTCCCTCTCTTACCCAAATCTAGTGATAGCCACTCTTCAGGTCTATCTTCATGAAGTACATCGCTCCACTCAGGAAATCCATAAGGTTGTCCATCCTCGGCAGTGAAAATTGATACTTTATCATGATCTTGTCGATGGCTCTGGAGTCTATACACATTCTCCATTCTCCACCTTTCTTCGCTGTCAATACCACTGGCACTACACATGGGCTCAGACTCTCTCTAATTAACCCTTTGTCCAACAACTCTTGGACATGTCAGTTGAGTTCCCAACCCTCTGTTTGACTCATCCTATATGGTGCTTTGTTTGGTAGACTCGACCTTGGAATCAAGTCGATCTGATGGGATATGCTCCTTATTGGCGGCAATCCTGTCGATTTCTCATTAGCCATTATGTCATTAAACTCTTCGAGCAACTTCTTGACTTCGACTGGAATATCCTCCTCCCTTGTCGTTCCCTCAACATATGGTCCCTTCGGATTGATTGCAAAACATCCTGACTGTATGTCCTCTTCCTCGAGGAATTCCTTCGCGGTGCTCATCAACACTCGTTTTTCCCAAAGATTGCTCTTGTCGTGCTTACTATCAGCCTTCTCTTCTTTCCTTGTCTTAAGAGTCCTTTTCACTCCATTTTTCCACACTGTGATTGTGTTGGCTCAACCATCATACATCATCTGTCTATCATATTTCCATGGTATCCCTAACAACAAATCGCATGCATCCATGGGAACTACATCGCACAGTACACTGTCCTTTAATCCTTCAACTCGGAAGTTGATCAGACACTGTCTTGTCACCTTGACATGGTGTCCTTTCTACAACCATGAGATCTTGTAGGGGTGTGGGTGCTCTCGACACTTCAACTCGATCTTGTTGATGACTTCTGTCGACACAAGATTCTTTGTGCTTCCACCATCCACTATGGTTTTGAAATGCCATTCTCCGATCAACACCTTTGTTCAAAAGATCACCTTTTGTTGTGTCAGCGCTGTCATATCGCGTTGATCTTCCTGGATCAAGGCTCTCTGAACCATCAGATTTCAGTTCTTCTTTTTCTCACCTCCACTGTTGTCGGATGTCGCTTCTTTTCATTCGTCAACTTGCTCCTCCTTTTGACATATGGGCTTCGATTCCTCTACAACATTTAGGTTCTTTGGGAATTCATATGCCTTGTGAACCGTCCCACAACACTTGTAACAGATTATAGCTAGTCTGTTAGCTCCATTTTTGTCAGATGGACTGCTTCGACCGTATGCACCTCAACCGCGGTTCTCACGACCATCGCGTCGATTCTCTGGTGCTTTCTCCCTCGTCGATGTCCCTTCCACATTCCATTTGTATTCGACACCTTCCTTCCTGTAACCGCTACTTTTGCCTTTCGTGGAGACATTTTTTGCACCCAGACCAGTCATCCTTCCCCTAGTCGCTGCGGATTTCCTTGACAGTTTCTCTTATGCCTTCAGAGCTAATTGGTAGGCTTCACCGACTGCCCTGAATATTGACATGCTTAATTCATCCTGAATAGCATATTTTAAGCTGTTCACATACCTGGCAATAGCTTCTTCTCCTTCATCAGTTTGTCTTGACCGAATCAATAATCGGTAGAACTTTTTCATGTACTCTTTCATAGTCATTTACTTCTGTCGATAGTTCTGCAACTTCCTGAACAAGGAAATCACATAGTCATTTGCAAAGAACTTCCCCTTCAACTTGGCAACCATTCTATCCCAAGACTTGATTTTCTCCTTTCCTTTCTTAAGCCTGTCAGCCTATACATTGTCCCACCACAACGAGGCATGACCTTTCAATCTTAGACATGCAGTCTTAACTCATTTAGGGTCCTCGATCTGCTCCATCTCGAAGTATTTATCCATTTCTCTGAACCATTCGATCAAATCTTCTGGGTCTAGGCTTCCCAAGTACGTACACACGTCTATCTTCGCCCGACCTCTCATGTCTGTCAAAAGTTTGATCAGTTTTTCCTCTGGTTGCTCTGTGGCTTCTTTCCAAGCTTCCACCTCTTCGACTTCCTCGTCGTTGTGGTATAATGCCTCAAAAATACAACCACGTGTCTGGCTTTCCTTGATCTCTGTGACTTCATTTGTCAAATTTCTCATCATTCTAATGCATTTGTCGAACATCTCACGATCCACCGTGACAGCTATTGCGCCACACGCCCTTCATCCTCGAACATTAACGCCTCTGTGAGCCATTTTCAACCTCAGCTGAAATTCTCACACGTCTAATCGCAACCAGACTTCCTTCGGCGCTCTGATACCAACTGACGCAAGTCAGGTTGGTATAGTCATCTTCCCAACCGAACTTATTTCCTGGCTCTGATACCAACTGACGCAAGTCAGCTTGGTATAGTCATCTTCCCAACTGAAATTCTTTTCGGGCTCTGATACCAACTGACGCAAGTCAGGTTGGTATAGTCGTCTTCCCAACCAGACTTCTTTCCGAGCTCTGATACCAACTGACACAAGTCAGGTTGGTATAGTCATCTTCCCAACCGGACTTCTTTCCGGGCTCTAATACCAACTGATGCAAGTTAGGTTGGTATAGTCGTCTTCCCAACCGGACTTCTTTTTGGGCTCTAATACCAATTGATGCAAGTCAGGTTGGTATAGTCGTCTTCCCAACCGGACTTCTTTCCGGGCTCTGATACCAACTAACACAAGTCACCTTACTGAGATAAGGTTCTCACTTAACAATACACATGACACAAACCACAATGCTTACACAAACAAGGTGTAAGACAGGATGCCAGAAGTGGCTTATATTACTTCTTTGAAACGGTTACAATGCAGAATAACTGAAAGCACATTAACTAACTACAATCGGCCTCAGCCGTTACAGCTCAGAAGTAACTGTGGTGTGTTCTCCCTGTGTGTTGATCTCACCCTCTCCTCGTTTGCTGCGGAACGCTAAGCTATGGCTTGATCTCAACCCTCTCCAATTGGGCCTGTGTGACTCTTCACCACTCTTTCGGCTCTCTCCCCTCCTCGATACTTCCCATCCAAGATCAAAGATGATCCTCTTCACTGATCCCACTCCACCATATTCTACTTTGCTGCTGCCATTCCCGAGGTTACTACAATCCCCGAGACACGCATCCTCCTGTCTTCCGATCCTTCCAAATCCTGCAGACCTGCAACTGTCAGCTCCCAACTGTGCTGCACAGTCTCTGTCCATAACGACACTTGTCATGTCCTTCACCTACTTTCAATATCTGTATTAACTTCCTCAGCAACCCCGGACGGCTACTGGGTACAGTCCCCTTGACTTTCTGCTCTTCCATCCCTGCTACAGTAGTCGGTCACATCTCAACCTTCCTTTCGGCTTACTCCTTATCCCTTGCGGTTCGCCAGTCCTCCCCTTCCTCCTCGCTTGGCTCCGCCAAACCTGTCATGTTGTAGTTCGACCTCTTTTCGACTACCCAACATCTCGCTTCATCTGTCATCCGTCGATCCCAACCTATGGACTCTCGACTCAACACAACATCCGTTGCATTGCCCCGGTCGGTCGCATACCGACTGCCCGTGCTCGACTTGTTGACTTGGACAAGTCAACTTGCTTCCCGCACCAGTGGTCATCGGCACTCCCACTAGTTGGTTCCCTTCTGTCGATCAACCTCGACTGATCTACCTAGGCCCCGTTGCTCCTGCATCACTTCCATATACAATTGGAAAGGTACCGGAACAATATTTCTAGACATGTAACCTATACTCCAATTTGAGCTAGGTATCTAGAGTAAACATTCCTTCAAAGATAGTGTTACAAATATAAAATAATAAATAAATACATTAATAGTAATAATAATTTACTTAAAAGACATGCCCCTTTAACAAAGAGGTGTTAAAAGGACTATATAATCACCAAGCATAGTTTGCACAATAATCATCTTATATTTTATCATTTTATCAAATATTGTGGGTTTATTTGAGTATTGTGGGTTTCATAATTTTTGTTCACTCCAAGAATCCCAAGGCTTTTTCCATAACACTGGATTCGGTGTTACATTTGTGTTAGAGCAATCCGGCGCTTGGCCATTATTTACAATTTTTGCAATTTGTATTTTAGCCATATCCTAGGGCTTCCCTAAAAAGATAAATAAGAAGAAGAAGAATAAAAAGAAAAACTTGTAAAAATAATTAAAAAAAAAAACAACACATGGTTTTAAAATAAAAAATACACGTGGTTTTTATAAAAGGAAGAAGAAAGAAAGAAATTATTCGTGAGAGAAAAGCAAAGTAAAAAAAAAAAGAGAAGAAAGAAAGAATGTAAAACCAATAAACTGTTTTATAAAACCAATGCTTCATTTTATAAAACCACACATGGTTTTCAAAACGTAATATATAAATAAACACACACACATGCATAAAGGGGATATAAAGTAACCCTAATCACATCCAATTCAAAATATTTATAATAATATTATTATTTGAAATAATAGTTATCATTACTATTCTCATAATTGTATCAATTACAATTATTACACTAAAAAAAGGGAAAATTTTAAAAATTAAAAAATTAAATATTATTAATAATATTATAATAATATTTGATTTTTATTAAGGTTTTGTAAACCAATATTGTAATAAAAAATATATAATATAATAATAATGTATTATTATAATTATATGTTTTATTTTTAGTTTCCATCACATTAAGCATCATTCACTCCCCACATACTAGAACAATGATGACAAAATTAGAAACTCAATTCGAGAAATTGGAAACAAGCTTGAACACGACATTGGATGCTATCATAAAGAGGATGGAAAATTATAAGTAATCACCATAAACAACAAATTAATTCGAGTAAATCGATGACCTCATCCAAAACTACAACACCAATGACATCATATCCGTATAAAGCATCTCCAAATCCACCAACTTCCGACAAGGATTGTGATGAAGAGGAAGCTGAAAAAAAAGATGATATATAATTTTGATAAAGATGATAATAAAGAGGAAGATACGGAAAACCATTATGTCAACCAAGATGATATTAATGATATCGATCAAGATAATAAGCAATACAAGGATATAGAATATCATAGTGATGTAGAAAATAACACTCATATATTTGATAAGGATGAAGATGATCTGGACCAAGTTTGTGATGAGAGTAAAGCCAATGTTTTTGACAATAATGATGGTCAATGCAATGACAAGGGATGGAATCCACAATGTGCAAAAGAAATCAAGTCTAAGAAATCAAATATTCTAGATTCAAAGTCTACCTTGACTAACCTCTCACCTCAAAAGAACATCAATGGGAATGACTACAAGATTAATAAGATACAATATAAGATTGGTGTTTTTGTGAGCATTATAAGTAAAAGATACCTTTCAAAGGAATTGACACGGAATATGTGGGGAATGACATCATGAAAATAATTATTGTTGTCAAGTCTGTCAAGTTTGTTAAATTAATGACAAAAAAAGTTAAAAGCTACAACCACACAAGCAACAAAATATTAAACAAACCTTCACCAAGTATATACTTAATGCGGATTCCAAAACAAAATAAACAAAAAGAAGCAGTGGTCATAATCAAAATTGCATGTTTCAAGTCATCAGTTCGACACAGAGCCAGAATAAAAGATGACATTAGCAAATTTAGCTTTGAGGACAAAGCTTCCCTTATGGGGAAGGAAATGTTATGAATATAAAATAATAAATAAATACATTAATAATAAATAATAATAATAATAATTTACTTAAAAGACATACCCCTTCAACGAAGAGGTGTTAAAAGGCCTATATAATGACCAAGCATAGTTTTTATAATCATCATCTTATATTTTATCATTCTATCAAATATTGTGGGTTTCAAAAAAAAATTCACTCCAACTGGTACCCCAGGGATTTTTCCATAACACCGGATTCGGTGTTACAGATAGGGTATCCACACTAGACATCAAAAACAATATTTGTAATAATATTCATTTTTCCATCTCTTTCCATAGTCTCCCCCTATCTTTAACATTAATGAAAACAATATATACTTTCCTTTGACATCAATGACAAAAATATTTCCAAAAATATCCCCCTTTTTTCATTGATGGAAACCATTAGATAATTCTGAAAGAAAGATGTAGATATTCCCTATGCAATTTTTGTCTTTGTGTAATTCTTTCTCTACCTATTTTTGTTTCTGCAACTTATCTACAATTTATCCCCTTTTGCATCAGTGGAAAAGAGATGCTCCCCTTCAACTCATTCTTATTTTTCTTGTTCTATTTCTCCCCCGATATAAAGTCTTATCTTATTTTTTCAATTCCTTTGACTACTCTTGAGCATATTTGTGTTCCCATGGATCCTGACTTTAATGAGGCTTGAGAAAATTAATGAGGACTGGTAATTTATACTTCCAATTTATGTTTGAAATACTAAAAAGTATCCCTAGGACGAGGCTTTGTGAATATGTCTGCAATCTTCTCCTTGGTGTCAACATAATCCAACTTGACATTTTTCTCAGTGACTTGTTCTCTCCAGGGTCTTTTTTAAGGATGATAGAAGTATACTTAAGTAGAGTACTCTAGGCGATTATTTTGGATTGGAAAAAACATATATATAGATTGGTAGGTGAATATCAAATATGAAATATACAATTTACTACTGAAACTTGTAAATTTTGGGGAATATTATGATAAAAAAACATATTTTATGTAAACATAGACGATATTAGAGAAAAAATTGACCCAATAGCGAATTTAGTTTTTGAAAAAAGCCCCCAAAATAGCAAATTGGTGAAATTTTGCCCTTAAAAATTTCCCTGTAATTTCTCCTAAGAAGTGATATTTGATAGGGATATGCTTCATGTTGGAGTGCATAACAGGATCCTTGGAAATACTAATTGCACTTGTGTTATCACATAATATTGTAATAGGTTGATTGAACTCTACCTAGATATCCTTCAAATCTTGCTTCATCCAAAGAACTTGAGCACAATATGCTACTTCTGCAATGTATTCTACCTTTGTTGTGGATAGGGACACTAAAGATTGTTTCTTGCTCAACCAGGAAACTAATCGTTTACCCAAATAAAATGTTTCTCCACTTGTACTTATTCTGTCATCAATACTTCCTACCCAATCTACATCTGTATAGGTTTTCATAGTCCAACTATTTCCCTTTGGATACCATAGCCCAAAATATGTTGTTCCTTTGAGATACTTAGAGATTCTCTTTACTGCTAGAATATCAGTCTCCTTAGGTGTTTCTTGAAATATTGAAACTTGTCCAACTTCTTGCATTACATCTAGTCTTGAGGCCGTCACATAGAGTAGACTTCCAATCATTGACCTATAGAGTTTTTGATCCACTTCTTTCGCTTCATCCTCTTTACTCAATTTGCATCCAATGATCATAGGAGTACTTCAAGTTTGCAGTCCTCCATTTTGAATTTCTTCAACATTTCTTTTATATACTTGGCTTGAGAAATGAAAATACCTTCATCTAGTTGAGATATTTGGAATCCTATGAAAAAAGCTACCTCTCCAAGCATATAAATTTCAAATTCCTTCTACATTTCCTTGGAAAATTCCTGGCTTTATTTATCATTAACAAATCCAAAAATGATGTCATCAACATACACTTCAATGATAATCATATTTCCATGTTCAAATTTCATGTAGATATTGGCATATGCATTACCTTTCCTAATTCCTTGTTCCTACAAGTACTTGTATAGTCTTGAGTACCAAGCACTAGGAGCTTGTGTTAGTCCATATAGTGATTTATTTAATCTACAATCAATGTTTTTAATTTTTTACAGTAGGAACCCTTCTAGTTGTTCTATATAGACTTATTCTTCTAATTCTCCATTTAGAAAGGTTGATTTTACATCCATTTGATATACCTTGATATTTTTGGAGCATGCATAGGCCAAGAACATTATGATTGCTTCTATTATGGCTACAAGAACATTATGATTGCTTCCAAGCGTGAACATCAAAACATTGATCTTTCATATGGCCAACCCAATCATAGTGTTGACATGTCAAACTTTGAACTGATGTGGATGATTATGAACTATCTTTGAGGAATCTAACACTCTGAAATTGGATAGGCTTGGAGAAATCAAGAATGTGAACTGTCACTTCCTTATCGTGTGCAAGACCGGTTTTGTGTTTGTTTTGGATGATCTCTTCCTAAGGTCTGTTGGTCAACTTGGAAAGAACAAAAGAAACCTATGTATGCATAACTTCATCTCCATTTTCTTCTATTTTTGATGTGGGGCCACTGATTTGCTTCTGTGCTTTTGAAGTGGAGTCATTATGTGCAAATTGTTGAATGGAATCATAAGTAGGATTATTTTGAACATGAACAAGATCATAATGGTTATTTTGATCATGTAGGAGCTGCAACTCAAGTTTTATAAAATCAAGTGTGTCTTGTTATTCTTTTACAAAATTTTGAATGTGAGTGATGGTGATATTATCAACTACGATAGTGTTTTTGACAGAGGAGAGAAGTAGAGTGTTCAATAAGTCTACCATGCCATTGTTTCTTTCCATTCATAAACTGAAGACTCACTCAAATAATGAAGGGATCATTGCAATTACACCCTTTTACAAACCCTTGAAAAAATCAAACTCAAAAGATGAAGGGTGTCAGTATTACCCAAGAATGCACCAGTTTACAATGCAATTCAACTAAAACGTACAAAATACTTATCTTGCAAGTTACAAAATACAAGTGAACTTACAACAATTTCTAATTATGAAGTTGAATTGAGTGTGTTGTTGATACAAGTTGGATGATGCTTCAATATTGCTTTGGTTGTATTCTTTGATTACTTAATGATGGTTCACTGATGTGATTTTGCTGTCAATTACATGTGCTTGATTATCTACTTGAAGTAGTTGTCTTTATCTACAAAACTCCTTGTATCTCGTTATAAGTGTGATTTGCAAAAACTCATTATCAAGTTTGCAAAACTACTATTATATCTCCAACCTTATAGGAAACCATATGGTTGTTGATGTATATGTAACTTCGGAATCTATTTCACATATATGTATATTGTATTCCTATAGAGATGTTATTATTCCTCTATACGGAAGTGCTTGTATTCCTATAGAGATGTTATTGTTCCTCTATACGGAAGTGTCGTCATTTATATTGTAAGTGTCATAACTTATACTTGATGGGTTATTAGACCACCTTGTTGGGGTCGGCCCTGTATAAGTCATGTGCGTCATAGGGTTATTAGGCCACCCTATTGGGGGTCGGCCATGTGGGTCAAAGGGTTATTAGACCACCCTAGTGGGGGTCGGCCCAGTCAGCATTATGTTAAGTGGTTAAGTTGAGGCCGACCTAGTTGAGTAAAGGTCAAGTCAAGTTAGTGTATAAATAGAGAGTGTGTCTCTCTCATTTTACATATTCTATTCTCTCACTCACACTTGGGAGAGTGGTGCACTTGTGGAGGAGGAGGCTCTGCTGCTAGGAGAAGACTATCTCTTGTATTCTGGTTGTATCATTGCTCTATCTATCTCTGAGGAAGTTATTGGGGTTTTTCACCTTTATGGTTTTCCCCAAGTAAACTCTGTGTCTCTTGTGTGCTTGCATTATCGTGTCCATGATTGATATGCTATAGATTTGTTGTACATGTTGTTCTCTCAGTTAATATCCTAGATCAGGTTGAATTAAATTCTGAAAATTTAACATGGTATCAGAGCTAGCCTGAAAGAAGGCATGATATGGCATGTATGACACTTGTTGCACTTACGATGCTAGGGCTTGATATAGAAAAAACCAATCATCATAGTACTTTCGGTATAAATCCATTTTGGCGAAGTTTTCAGATCTAAAACTTTTAAAGGTCGAAGATCAGATCCCCATGTACCTTGTGTCCAAAGGACAACCTCTAATTCGTTGTACTTTGTGATTTATGATCTGTACAATATAGGGTTTCTACCTCTTCTAGATCTGAGTCAAAAGCAGGTGCACTTAGGAAAAAGGTCATAACTTGGGCTAGGAAGCTCCAAATGCAATTTCATAAAAAGTTACAGGTAGTAAACAGACTGTACTATCACAGGTACAATTTTCAGAGGCCCAAGTTGAACCAATGACATGTGTCACACTGTACAAGTTCGCTCTCTTGTATTATCCCATAAACAGGTAACGTTGCGACACTTGGCATAAATCTCTCTCAGAGAATCCAATTGAGGTCAGACCTGTTGGGATGGAAAGACAATAGGTCAGGATATCTCAGGAAAAATTTTCAGACCCTGTGAATCTAAAAGTTCAGAGTTACACCAGAAACAATCAGGTACATATTTCTGTCAAAACAGAATTATTTTTTAGCACCTTCATTCATGGCTTTCGGAATTTAGGGCTTCATAGAAAGTTGGAATTTCTCTAATCGAAGACCACGGCTGGATGCTACTTATCAAAATCAAAATTTAGAGACCAAGATCATATTTTTTGGTTGGGAAGAAGGCCGGGCTTGATCAAACCCCAGTTCGGGACTTTGATCGGAAAGATGGAAAATTAGCGCTTCTAAAAAACTTGGAATTTTGGAAATCTGTTACCACGGCTGGAAGCCCCTCAGAAAAATCGAAGCTTAGAGCTTTGAATCAAATCTTTTGGTTGGGTGAAGCTCTAAGAAACTCAAACCCTAATTCAGGGTCCTCCCTAGTGAATCCAGAAATCTAAAAGGCAATTTTGAGGGGTGAAACTTTGCAGTTTTCAAATTCTGAATATACCAACTTGATCAGCTCATCAAGGTGCATATTTCTATCCTTTCGGAAGTTTGAATTTTCGAGGTTTCCTTGACAAACCCTAATCCATCTCTAGGTCCAGTTCTTGCAAATCAAGTGGATTGGGTTACTACTAGAAGAAGATGGATTGGTCACCTACATAAGTAAAGAAGTTCCCGTCTCAGAGGGAGATGAGGCTAAGGCCTTCCATAAGAAGATTACAATCAATCTTGACAGGTATGGCTTACATGTATGTTTCATGGTTAATTTTATCATATGTTTGTCTTCATATCATTACAGTACAATCTTGATTAATTACTAGACTTGTCATATCACCTTAATAGAAGATATTCATTGATTAAGGTTTTGACACTTATGAATGTACTAATGCATTGTGATGTTGTATGAGGTTTATGTTGTTCGCTAACATAAAAGGTACACCAAGAAAGACAAATCATGTTCTACTTCGAGAACATATGATCATGGTGACATGAAGACAAATATTCATCCATTCTCATGGATCACATAAAAGATCTACTTTCGAGTTATGTATAACTTGGTCCTATAATGGTTAACCTATGAGACATGCAGGTTACTAGCACAAGTCACTTAAGAGAACCAGAAGACATTATGCGGGTATGTTATACATAACTAGCTAGCATGCTAATCCAAGTATGTTTTTCCTATATCAAGCTAGAATCCTACCTTGTGTTAGGATCTTATACTGTTGTGTTGTTGATAATGATTATTCATGAAGTCATAGGTTTGAATAGTCATGGATGTATGCATATTATGTTTCTTACCATAATTGATGATATGACTAACCAGAAGAATCATGAAGGTATAGGTTTGAGTAATCACGGGTTTATGTATTGATGATTTAACTAATCAAAAGAGTCCTATGATCAAATAAGAATATGCATGATTAAAAGAAGACTTCCCTAAAACCTTGAATACTAATGTTTATTATCTGTGAATGATCATGACTATACGTGTTTAAGATTATTGTGTTTTGATAGTATTAAGATTATACTAATAAATGTGTGATTATGTATGAGACCTAAAGGATAACACAATGATGATAGTAATAAGCATGCATAGTGATTAAGGATGGATGTAAGTTTAAGGACAGGTAATCCAGGAAGCAAATATCAAGAGGGAGCACACTCCAGTTGTTCCTGCAAGAAATCAAAGGAGCACACTTCAGTAGTTTCTGCAAGGATGCAGATATTCAGAGGGAGTTAAACATCTTTCTACATTCCACAATAGAAAGGTGTAGAAGAAGCTACTTCAACAGCTCTTGGAAGGAAGAAGAGACTCGGAGGGAGTCCACCCAACAACCAAACAAAGATAAGTATTTTTAATTATCATTTCTTGCATATTTGTTTGTTTAAATAAAATTGTTCAATGATGTATATGCTCATGTTCCTAGACTGAGGATATGTATTGTACATATTAGAATGATTGCATTAATGAACAGTATACTACTAATATGCATGGGATGGGTAAGTGGCCTATGGCACTATACAACATTCCAATGCTACTTATCTAGAATGAAACCTCTTTGCTGACATGTTGGGAGTAGTGCAAACTCTTAACAATGTTCTGGTAGAGACTGGAAGGCATCTAGAAAGTTATGGAACATGGATAAATGTTGTATTGAAGCATTGGCTAAGATAATTGCATGATTGTATGACATATTTCTTTATGTGTAAGAATTTGTCTGAAAATTATGAGATGTTTCTAATCATGCAATTTAACTTGTTTTGTAGAAAAGATCGTATACCTTCACCTACAAAAGAAGGAGTACAACATTTGTTCAAACAACAAAATTATCTATTGAAGATATTGAAGTTCCCAGGATATGGGAAGAATGCCATGATCCGTCGATTATGAAGAACGATGTTTGGGATGCGGTTCCAAGAGCTGAAGGGAAGTTTGTTGTGACTTCCAAATGGAACTATCAGATCAAGCATGCTGCAGATGGCAGCATAGAGAAATATAAAAGTGATGAAATAGAAGATACACCAGATGGATTTCAAGACAGCTTTCTTGAATGGTGTAGTCATATATGTGTGCAGAACTTGGAGATGATGCACTATTTGTTTTTGGCATGGAGGTGTGGCAGAGTGCAGATGGAATATTCCTTGGACAAGGGAAGTATGCAGTAGAGATCCTGAAGAGGTTTCGGGATGATGAACTGCAAGGCCATGGCCACACCTATGGCATCGAACCTGAAGCTTCCGTGAGATGCTTCATCTGAGACGGTTGATGTCTCAATGTATCATCAGATGATTGGATCCTTGATGTACCTGACGAACACGAGACCAGATATTTTCTTTGTGGTGAACACATTGAGCCAGTTCCTGATGGATCCGAGGAGTGTTCACCTAGTTGCTGTAAAGCATGTTCTGAGGTTTCTGAAGGGCACAATGGATTATGGGCTCAAGTATGAAGTGAATCAAAAGTTTAACCTGCAAGGTTATGTTGATTTAGATTGGGATGGCAGTGCTGCAGATAGGAAGAGCACATCTAGATGTTGCTTTAGTATGGGATCAGGTGTGATCTCTTGGTTTAGCAAGAAGCAATCCTACGTAGCACTGAGTACAGCCGAAGGAGAGTATATTGCGATGGATGAGCAGGTTGCAGATGTATTGACCAAGCCGTTGGGTAGAGTGCAGTTTGAGTACTTCAGAGAGAGGCTTGGTGCACTTCAGATCGAGGTTCCTTCCAAAGGGAAATGATGAGTTTGGAAGATGCAGATGCACATGAGCTCTTCTGACATGGTTGATGTGTTCTCTCTTGGTCGTGATGTAATTGTCGAGCCATTTTTCACATGGTGGTAGATGTGTTCTCCCATGGTGAAAAAGTAAGGGCTCGAGCCTTCCCCAAATTGTGGTAGATGTGTTCTCCCATGTCGGTGGTGTAAGTGTTGGATGATGTGCATCTGGGCTATGCTTCATGGATGATGCGATGGTCTGACGAGGATGATGCTATGATGATCAGGAGGATCATGGATGATGAGCATCAGGACGATGCTCCAGTTACTACTCTGTATATGTATATGCATCATGTTGGATGCTTGTTATGATCAGTTGGATCATTTATATATATATATGCATCATGTTGGATGCTGGATATGATCAGTTGATTCATTTATGTATGCATGCATCATGTTGGATGCTTGGACCATGTATTTGTATATGTATCATGTGGATACTGAGATCATGTATGTTGATATGTATCAGGTGGATACATTGTGTGGATCATGTATCTGTGTATGTATCAAGTGGATACATTGTATGATCAGGTAGATCATATATGATGATATGTATCAGGTAGATACTTGGTATGCATCAGGTGGATATATTGTATGATCAAGATGATCGTGGATGACGAGCTTCTCCAGATGACATGCATCAGGACGATGCAGTGATGATGATTAGAATGATCATGTGTACATTAGGATGATGTATGGTGAGTATTAGGATGATACTTTGTGGCCATAGATCAGGTTGTGGAGATGAGAATGTCTGGGAGATCCTATAGGTTGGAGTTGTGTACCCGTAACAGCCTGGGATGCTCTTTCGAGACATTGCTTTGGGAGGACATGTAATTTGTGACCTGGCAGATCGTCAGGTCGAAGTTGTGTACCCATAACATCCTGAGATGCTCTTGCAAGGTTTTGTCCTATGGCATGTAATTTGCTCCTGGGAGATCTGGACAGGATGAAAAAGGCCTCAGATGCTTCAGCCAGGTTTTGCCATGACCACATGTAATTTGCTCCTGAGAGATCTGGACAGGATGAAAAAGGCCTCAGATGCTTCAACCAGGTTTTGTGGTGGACCACATGTAATGTGCTCCTGGGAGATTCGACAAGTAGAGCTGTGTGCTCGTAACAGCCTGGGATGCTTCAACCAGGTTTTGTGGTGAGATCACATGTAATGTGCTCCTGGGATATCCGACGGGTAGAGCTATGTGATCGTAACATCCTGGGATGCTTCAGCCAAGTTTTGCGATGGGTCACATGCAATGTGCTCCTGGGAGATCCGACAGGTAGAGTTGTGTGCTCGTAATAGCCTGGGATGCTGCAGCTAGGTTTTGTGACGCATGTAATAAGTCCTGAGGATTCCACAGTATGGCCAGTGATGACGAAGACCTGCAGGTGGTGGGCCTATATCCAGTATGAAAAAGGACTGGCTCTATAGAACTTCCTATGACGAGTAGATTCAGAGATTGATTGAGATAGCAGCAGTAGTGACGATGATGATGACTTGATGACGATTATCCAGTGACGATGATCCAGAGAAGATGACTTGTGCTAGAAGACCTGTGTCGAGAAATACCTTCCCAGTTAAGAGGGAGTGTTGATGTATATGTAACTTCGGAATGTATTTCACATATATGTATATTGTATTCCTATAGAGATGTTATTATTCCTCTATACGGAAGTGGTTGTATTCCTATAGAGATGTTATTATTCCTCTATACGGAAGTGTCGTCATTTATATTGTAAGTGTTGTAACTTATACTTGATGGGTTATTAGACCACCTTGTTAGGGTCAGCCCTGTATAAGTCATGTGGGTCATAGGGTTATTAGACCACCCTATTGGGGGCCGGCCATGTGGGTCAAAGAGTTATTAGACCACCCTAGTGGGGGTCATCTGAGTCAGCATTATGTTAAGTGGTTAAGTTGAAGCCGACCTAGTTGAGTAAAGGTCAAGTCAAGTTAGTGTATAAATATAGAGTGTGTCTCTCTCATTTTACACATTCTATTCTCTCACTCACACTTGGGAGAGTGGCGCACTTGTGGAGGAGGAGGCTCTGCTGCTAGGAGAAGACTATATCTTGTATTCTGGTTGTATCATTGCTCTATCTATCTCTGAGGAAGTTATTGGGGTTTTTCACCTTTATGGTTTTCCCCAAGTAAACTCTGTGTCTCTTGTGTGCTTGCATTATTGTGTCCATGATTGATATGCTGTAGATTTGTTGTACATGTTGTTCTCTCAGTTAAGATCCTATATCAGATTGAAGTAAATTCTGAAAATTTAACAATGGTGACAAGTGAAAATATATATTATATTTACTTCCAAAAAAACCTATGCAAAATCAAACCTTATAACTCCTTTATAAAAATATTTGCAAAATCATGTAAGATCCTTATATCACCATTTTGTAAAAGACTATCACTTGAGAGTAATTTTCAACGAGAGTAATTTTGCATTCATCATACCTCTCAATGGTATCATGTGGCATCAAATCATAACCTAAACTACAGCCATGAATTGGGGTGCATCAGTTTTGAGAACTAGGAAGTCAACAACGATTTTCTCAAGTTGAGGGCCCTGGGCATGGATGTTGTGTTAAATCCCCATGATATTTATGTACGAGAGGATGGAAAATCATTCAAGGAAGAAGGAAATGGGACTCAAAGAACTCTGTCCTTCCTCGAGGAAAGCATTGTGAATGGGCACGAGATTTGGATTAGGGTTCAGAGGCTTGCAAAAACCACTCTATGGAGGGTCGAGTCCTATATTTTCAAAGGAGTTTCTACAGTTGTGTACAAGCTATTCAATATAGTGGAGCCCTATGTGGTTGTTTTTTGGAAGAAGGATTATCAGCAATGGTGTCTCATTTGTCACATGGTTTGAGATTTAGATTTTGTTCTGAAGATCATAGTCTCTGTAATTGTATGAGATCTAGATGGCCTTTCACCACGGGGGGTTCACTCAGTGAACTTGTTACATAGCACGATCATTCGCATGATATTAAAGAATACCCCTATTTTCACTAAATATTGGAAAATGCATCCTAAAATTGTATTATTGAACCCCCCTCCCAATATGCCTTTCTAATTAAGAAAACCCCTAGTTTCACCAGATATTGTAGGTATCCAATTTTATCAACCCATTTTTAACACCCCCTTTATATCATATTACCAAGTTGTAACAAATAGGATCCCTAACACATCTTAGTATAAGCAAACAAGATGCTAAATAAAATAATAGTATAATACTAATAATGATCCCACTAGGATTCCAAGGGCGACTGATCAATTTGTAGCATTGGATAGCGGAACACCCAAAGATAAACAATCAATGTAGAGAAGAAGCAAATGAATCATCTTTAAAATCCTCTAATAGCAAATTATCTCCAGGGAAAAGATAAACAATCAATGTAGAGAAGAAGCAATTCAATGTGCCTCTCCCAACAGACAAACTCCCTCCCACAACAATGTATCGAATAGTACAACTACGTACAGATGCATGGGAAATTGTAGAGATTGGAATTTGATTCAGAGGGGGAATTCAGACCTTGGATAGCTTAAGGTTCAGCTGGAATTTTCCCAGCAAGTATTTAATTCGGAGGAGATGAGATACCATCCAGCAAAGAGAGAAGACAAATTTACTTCAGGAATTAAATGCTTGGCAATGGGAGAACGCTATCAATGAGAAAAATGATTTTTTTTCAAGAAATAAATGCCTAGAAATGAGAAAAAATTCACCAAAGAGACCAATTTAGAAACTTCCTCATTAATTGTAACAACTCTATAACATGAGTCATTGATCTTTTAGACTAAGTGAGCATCCAATGAACGGAAATAACTAGTTGTTAGAAGGAATTGTGGCCTTGTTAATTCACCCAATAAGGAATTTGCACATCAATGTATAAAAATTCCCAATAAGAGGAATCACATCCTCTAGCATTTGGTAACTCTCCCAACAATGATTAAAACGCCTTAGGAAATTTAGGAACTACTCTCAATGGTGTTCCCTCATTGCTGGCTATAAAATGCTTCTCTTGATGAGACCCTATTTTGGATTCAGACACAAATCGGCTGAAAATGTATGCAAGGATTAACCGAATTAAAATCATGAGCGGCTGGTAATAACTATGACTAGCTGATGTAATAAGCTATGAATAACTGATGGTAATAATGTATGAATAACTTATGTAACAAAGATAAAGGTTCTGGAAGCAAAGCGGAACTAGTTCATCTCTATAGTGTCACAACTTATACTTGGCGGTGATTGAAGTAGAAGACTGAAGCTGCTCCTATCAATCGTTGGGAGGAGCATTCTACTCAAGCTGTTGTGTCTCAAAATTGTTCAGATATGTCTTCTATTTTTATATGAAATTTTAGTTAAATTATGTTTGTATTTCCTTTAAGAGAACTGTTATTATTCTATATTGTTAGTCAAAATGTATTGCTCGAAAAATAGAATATCTAGCATCTATTATTTCAATCTCAAAATGTATTGCTAAGAAAATAGACCGTAAAGCATCTATTAGTTCATTCTCAAAATGTATGAACAAAAAGATGAAGTAGAGATATTACATAGGAGTTTGCATGCTAAATACTTGAACTTATGTAAGGTCTATGCACACGAATTATGCATTACTAAATGTACCCCTATTGTTCAGACAATTAGTAGATATTTTTCTTGGTAAAGAAAAGGAAGAATTAATTAAACTATGGAGCAACCTCCTCCATCACCTATTCAGTTCCCACTTTGATCTCTTTTCAACTTGTACTCAAATCTCCATCTTCTGTCAAACAGAGGATGCAGAATAGACTAATCAACTTTATTCAGTTCATATATTTTTCTTTACATCATGTTTATTTGAGATTTATGCGTGATGGGTATGGTAGACTTTTAAAAGAAAAAATAGATAAAATGAACAGAAAAGCAGAGATCAGAAAGAACCCTTCTCCACCTTCCATTGTTTTTGGCTTTTTATGTACTGCGAATTTGTTTAATAGACGAGTTAGATATTTTTGTTGGTAAAGAAAAAAAGGGAATAATTTGTTAAGCCACTCATTTTGATCTCTTTTGCTGCAATTCACAGGCTGTACTGAAATGTACAGCTTTTGTCAAACACCCGGCATAGAAAATCTAGACAAAATTTACTCTCGGGTTATATTTTTTCTTTATATCACGTTTCTATGAGTGTTATGCCTTTAAGATACATGGTAAATGCTTGATCAAATTTCTAATATTATTTATGCAGAGGTAGGGAGGACCATTGTTTTCTATCAGTCAATCGGTTCTAAAGGAGCATGAAGTTCAGTAGACATAGACCTTTTATTAATATAGACTCTAGGGTTTAGACTGCTTAGGCAAAAGGAAATATTAATAGACCTTTTATTAATATAGACTCTAGGGTTTAGACTGCCCAGGAAAAAGGAAGTATTAATTTTATATTTAGACTGCTCAAGAAAAACAATCTTCATTTTATATTTAGACTGTTCAGGCAAAAGAAAATCTTAATTTTATATTCTTTACACTTTGCAGAGCTTAATTAGTTTACGAAATCTAGTTTCATCTAATTTTTTATTGTGAAAAATAGTTCAGATCTTACTCTATATTATATTTAAATTTATGTACTATAAACTATAAGTTCAGAATTCGGGAGAGGTGAAGTTTGGGGGAGGGCGGGCTAATGGTCATGGTTGCTCCCCGCAGTGAAGAAGTAGAAGAAGAGGGCATGGCGCAGTTTGAACAACATCTTCACCACATGATGGACTCCTCCTCCTCCCACTATATTAACCACGACAACATCAACGACAATAATAACGAGGAAGAGGAGGGGGGTGTTTCCGCCGAACAGATTCAAACGATTAAGGCGCTCGTCTCGTCTCTGAGTCTCATTTCTCGAAGCCTTCCCCTTCCCCAGCAGTTGCTCGAGGATGTCACCACTTTCTATCATGCTTCTCCTCCTGGACCGCTCGCCGAGGACGGCCATCTTTGCAATTTGGAAGATAGTGTTGTCCATCTCGAAAACCAGAGTTGCAATGCTGATCCCGAGGCAAATGGAACTGAAGATGCTTCTTTACAAAAAGGTTGTACATTTCTTGGAAATACCAAACTCAGAGAGGGCATCCATGATACTGGAATTCAAGAGACGGGAAACGGAGTATCTCTTGTAGGAGGCTTGATGATAAACTTTGAGGATGCAATTGCAAAGCAGCGGATGAATTTTATGTCAGGTGCAGCATTGAGGAAAACAAAAGAAGCTCGCTTCAAAAGCAATTTGACACATCATCTGTCTGAGCTTCAAGAATTACCATCAAAGAGGGGAGATGACTTGCAAACAAAGAGTTTGCTTGAGCTGCATGGTCTTAAGTTGGTAGATTTACAAGAAAAGGTACGTTCTGAAATCAGCGCCGAGTATGCTCTACGTGAAGAATGTGCAAATCCAGGAAAACAGCTCTTTGACTGGGGTCTTATGCGTTTGCGTCGAACCCTCCCTCTGTTTGGCATGGGAGATGCCTCAACAAATGAAGCTGATGAGCGCCAGCGCAGGAGGAGGGATGCAGAGAGGCAAACAAGGCTGGAAGAGGAAGAAAGAAATCGTGTCGAGACAAAGAAGAGGAAGTTTTTCAATGAATTGTTAAATGCAGCTCGTGAGTTTCAGTTGCAAGGGCAGGCTACCTTAAAACGTCGAAAACAACGCAATGATGGTGTCGAAGCATGGCATGCCAGGCAAAGACAGCGGGCTACACGTGCAGAAAAGTTGAGGTTTCAAGCACTGAAAGCTGACAACCAAGAAGCTTACATGCGAATGGTGGAGGAGAGCAAGAATGAGCGCTTGACAACTTTGCTTGAAAAGACCAATCAACTTCTTGTACGCCTTGGTGCTGCTGTCCAAAGGCAAAAGGATGCAGAACATGCGGACGGCAGTAAGACAACAAAACAAGATGTTGTTGAACCTACTATAGAGGAAGATGAGGAAGTGCTTGCTGATATGGATGGTGATCATGCACGAAAGAAAATTGATCTGTTAGAAGGGCAGCGACAGTATAACTCTGTTATACATTCGATTCAGGAAAAGGTAACTGAACAACCTACAATGCTTGTAGGTGGTGAACTTCGTCCTTACCAGCTAGAAGGTCTTCAATGGATGCTTTCTTTATTCAACAACAATTTGAATGGGATTCTTGCTGATGAAATGGGATTGGGAAAGACGATTCAGACAATAGCACTGATTGCCTATTTGATGGAGAATAAGGGTGTATCTGGCCCACACATGATTATTGCACCAAAAGCTGTATTGCCAAATTGGGCTCATGAATTTTCAACCTGGGCTCCAAGCATTCCTGTTATTCTCTATGATGGTCGTCCGGATGAACGCAAGGCCATGAGAGAAGAATCTGGATAGGATGGGAAATTTAATGTGCTGATTACTCATTATGATCTCATCATGCGGGATAAAGCATATTTAAAAAAAATACACTGGCATTACATGATTGTTGATGAGGGGCACTGCCTAAAGAACCATGAGTGTGCTCTTTCACAGACTTTAGTAACTGGGTATCGTATTCGCCGGAGGCTCTTGCTGACTAGTACCCCAATTCAAAATAGTCTTCAGGAACTGTGGGCCCTACTCAACTTCTTGCTTCCAAGCATATTTAACTCAGTCCAAAATTTTGAGGAATGGTTCAATGCACCATTTGCAGACCGCTGCGATGTTTCTCTTACAGAAGAGGAGGAACTCCTTGTTATCCGTTACCTGCATCATGTTATAAGGCCATTTCTACTAAGAAGGAAAAAAAATGAGGTGGAGAAATTCTTGCCTAGTAAAATTCAAGTCACCTTGAAATGCGATTTGTCAACATGGCAGAAAGTGTACTATCAACAGGTCACCGAGAGTGGGAGAATTGGATTAGAATTCGGTTCTGGTAAATCCAAGAGTCTATTGAATTTATCTATGCAACTCAGGAAATGTTGTAATCATCCATACTTGTTTTTTGGGGAGTATGATATGCGTAGAAAAGAAGAGATTGTCCGGGCATCAGGGAAATTCGAATTGCTTGATCGCTTGCTACCCAAGCTGCAAAGGGCAGGGCATAGGGTGGTGCTTTTTTCTCAAATGACTCGTCTAATGGATATCCTAGAAATTTACTTGAATTTATATGGATTTAAGTTTATGAGGTTAGATGGAACTACCAAAACGGAAGAACGAGGGGTTTTACTTCAGAAGTTTAATGATCCAGATTCGCCATACTTCATGTTTCTTTTGAGCACCCGAGCTGGTGGGCTTGGTCTCAACTTACAAACTACTGATACTGTGATATTATTTGATAGTGATTGGAATCCTCAAATGGATCAGCAGGCAGAGGATCGTGCCCATCGAATTGGCCAAAAGAAGGAGGTTCGTGTTTTTGTTTTGGTTAGTGTTGGTTCTATTGAGGAAGAAATCCTTGAACATGCAAAACAGAAAAGAGGGATCGATGCTAAGGTTATCCAGGCTGGCCTTTTCAACAACACCTCCACAGGTCAAGATAGATGAGAGATGCTGGAGGAGATCATGCACAGGGGTACTAATTCTTTAGGAACAGATGTGCCTAGTGAAAGAGAAATAAATCGCCTTGCTGCTCGTAATGATGAAGAATTTTGGCTTTTTGAGAAAATGGACGAGGAAAGGCGGCAGCAGGAGGGTTATCGATCGAGGTTAATGGAGGAGCATGATGTTCCAGACTGGGTCTTTTCAGTCCCTAAGGGTGGTGAAAATCTAGATTCCAATCTTGGTCTTGACCAGGGTTTGGGTAAACGGCGCAGAAAGGAGGTAGTGTACACGGATATTTTGAGTGAGACACAGTGGATGAAGGCCGTTGAAGGTGGGGGAGATGTGACTGAAATAGCTAAATCACAACTGGAAAAAAGAACCAAGAAAAAGCAGCAACTGTCGGATACATTGGACTCAAAATCAAATGAAAATGCAGATCAATTCTATGTTTGTGCTGACAGTGGAAGTTATAGAATTGATGCACCTGAGGAAGAAGGATTGGAAGTCAACCATTCCAAGAAGAGAATGCTTAATAGTTCTGATGGAAATGACTTGCATGATTATGCAGTTGCTAACCAGGACTTCTTCAGAAAAGTGCCAAAGAAGCTAAAGTCGGTAAAATCAAAAACAACAAACCCACACAATAGAAAAGGTATTATGGAGAACAGGATGGAGAACATGCAGAGCAGGAAACTGAACTTAGTGCTTCTGTCTATCAAGAAGATGCCATTAACTGGAAAGCATTAAAGAGAAAAAGGTCAAGCCATGCTCACCCTAATACAGATAACCGTGGGCATATGTCTAGCAACAAGGAGAGGCGATAGCACCAAACAACACCAAAAATGTGTGATTTACAGGGTGCAAAAGATATATTTCTGTGGTGAATATGTAGAAGCATCAAGAGGGCACTTTTGATTGCAAACATCAAACAGAGACATGCTGTTAAGTAACCTGTAATGTACCTGAATTTTATAACTGTATCATTTATTCAGAAAACGATTCTCCTTATAATACGGTAATTCAGTCTAGAACAGTTTCAATGTTATAACAGGTCGTTAAATACCCTCACTGCACATTGCAAGGACCATAAAGAATAGGTTTTAGGATGTATATGTGATTGCATTATGACAATTTATTCACTGTATAATAATAACTTTTAAGGTAATCAAATCTACTAGAACATAAATTGGAGTTTTATTTGCAGTTTTGAACAGTATACACAAATTCAAGTGTAACAGATATATGGGAGGAATACTAAATGTCAGCTTAGCTTTTTGGCGTCTTTAAATATTGGAAGACACTGAAAGGTGTTATTGACATATAGAAAAAGGTATCTAATTCAGTCGAGTTGTATTTTCCAAGGAAAAAAAAGTTCAGAATTCAGTGTGACAATTTAGAGAAAAAAGGAAAAATGAGCAACAATTTAGGAAAAAATAGGAAAAATGAGCAAAATTTTAAACAATGTATGTTTTTCTTTTAAAATTTAAGCAAACATTGATTTTCTTTTAGCTAAACTTTACTTGCAATGAAAATTTAAAAATACTCAAAATATTTGGAAAACACATTAAAATCGTACCTATTTCTTTGAGGCCGCATGGATCCTCCTGATGTCATCCCAAAGTGTTGCAAGATTTATTTCCCATCATTCCAAACCTTCTGCCCATTGAATAAGGATGTGAGTACCTCCTCTTCCTCTACCATCCAAACACCTAGGTCTTTGGGGAAATGGGGATTTGGGGAAGAAAATATATTTCACAGAGACCCTAAGCCCCCTTACCCTAGTTGTCTTCTTCATAGGGTTTGAAAATGACATCTACCACAGTGGCATATTCTTCTTCCCTCCCATTCCTTCCTTATCTCAGAGCTTTCTTGTTTCTTTCAGACTTAACTTCCCACAAAAACCCTAAGCGTTGAAGATATCACCATCTCTTGGTTGATTTCATTTTCCCACTAAATAAAGAAGAAATGGGTGATAGCAGACTAGCTCTAGTAGTGTGATGACATAGCAGATATTACCCTGCGACTCCCCTTTGACAGAGGTTACCTCATAAATCCCCACCTATACAAAGAGATTTGGGATCGAATCTTCAAACACCTCCTCAAAATTCGCCCCTCAGACTCTTCAGGCTTACTCTTGGTGGAGCCTCTCTTCAATTTGAACTCCATTTAGAGGGCCACGGACGAGTTGGTCTTCGAAGATCTAGGATTTCAATCCCTTTACATCGAAGATTCCCCTTCATTGGCTCATTTATACGAGGTGAGCAGGTTGCCTATCAGCCTTTTAGCTCTCATAAAGTGCAGCCTTGTGGTGGGTTACGGGTTCTCCTTCATGCACGCGGCTCCTGTGTACCAGAACTTCACTATTAACTACTGGGTTAAAAGAATCGACCTCACAGGATTATTTCAAGGAGCTTGTTTCCTACTGACTGTCAATATGATGGACAATGTGAAGGAAAAGCTCTGCTTCGTTTCCCTTGATGTTGCTCGTGACCACGACCTCGAAGTGGCCAAGTACCCTTGTTTACTCTGTACCAACAAAAAAACATAGCTCTTTAGGGAAAATGGTGATTTGGGGAAGAAACTGTACTTCAGAAACCCTCAGTCCCCTTCCCCTCTCTGGCTTCTTCATCCTGGCTGATGGATATGATGGACGCTATGCAGAATGTAGTAAAGTATTCTCTGCAAAAATAATATGAAGAAACAAATCATGGACCCATACTCCGAAGAGCATTCGAGTGTTGGAAAGGAAATCTGCAACCTTGGCGTATTCCTCTTCCTTCCCATTCTTTCATGATCTCACATCATGCCTATTTCTTTTTTCATTCAGACTCAGCGCACAGCCCGCGAAAACCCTATTTTTTTACCCTCTGCGCGCGGCCCGCGAAAACCCTATTTTTTTACCCTCCAGAAATGAAAAAACAAATTAAATAATTAATAATTGAAAAATAAAGAAGCCGAAGTTTGAGACAAAAATATGGTTTGAGACAAATATGTCTACTCTCCTTTCTCATACGCAACGAAGAGACGAAAAGTGACACGCCGTTTATGATTTTTTTTCTTCCAATTTTACAGCATTGATACCGTATACACGGTTAAATCTGAAGAGGTCCCGACACCCAATGCCAGCAATAAAGCTTGGTTCCGGCCCCCGGGTGACCTACCTCGATATGCACCTACCCAACCTTTCGGCCTGTATATGAATTGTAGATACCTTGCGAATCTGGTTAACCTGGCTGTGCCCGCAAGCAAAATGGTCAGAGCGAGAGTCTAAACAAGTAAAATAAAAATATGACAGGGGAGTGGCATGGCATTGAATAGCGCACAGACGCCATCAATACAAGACAATGAGAGGTGTGACGGAGTAGCTCAAGTCATTCATTTATTTAATGCCCTTTTTCAAGTCAATCCTGACGAAACGCACATGCAATCGCAACCGACCAGAATAAGCTTCGAAATTGCTGTGCTGCTGCATTCAAAGCCAAATAGGATAATAATTTTTTGCATACAGCGACTCCTCCACCACAGAAATGTCTTAAAGAAATGTCTTAAATTACACCATTGTGTAGTAGTGTGAGAGATAGACAATTTGTACGAAGAATTTGTGAATTGAGAGGTTGTGGGAGACAGACAATTAGTACGAAGAATTTGTGAATTGTGAATTAACTTTCTTCGTATAATTGAATTTTGTAATTGTTTTCATTTGGTGTTGCTCTAACATTACTTTACAATACACCTAACATTTATACATCTTGAAATTACCTTTCCTATATAAATAAATCTGTATATCGCGGGCTCTTCTGAGAATTTGTAAACTTTACCTTTCCTACATAAATAAATTTGTATATCGGTGGCTTTTCTAAGAATTTGTAAACATCCAGAATAGGGATAAGGTATGTTACCTTGTATACAACGCCAAATCCTCCCTCTCCAAGTTTGTTCTTATCATGGAAATTTTTTGTTGCAGCTACCAATGTTTCAATCTGAAATACTATGAAAACATTGGGGAGGTCGTCTCTGATTTGTGAGTCGACCCCCATATTGTGACCTACAAAAATGAAAATTGGCAGCCACAATAGCAAATGAGCAAAAAATATAGAATGATGTGTAATTCAACGGACTCTAATGCTAAATTACAGCGCAAGGGAAAACATTAAGAAAACTAATGCTCTGCATACCTCTCCCACGCCTTGCAAATAATAGATACTTCAATTTTTTCCGAGTTCCAAATACGAATACGATCACAAACAGGAGTAACAAACCCCCAAGAACACCTAAAATTATGGGTATTTTGCTTGAAGACTTTTGCGGTGGTGTTGGTGTTGGAGAAAATAGATTAAAGAAGACTTTATTTTCATATTGAACAATGCAACTACTTGCTAAGCCCCGAGCTCCAAGACTCCCAGCGTTATCTTTGAACAATTTGCTGATCGTTGTTGACAAACATGTCTTGCAGTGGCCAAGGGATATATCTCCCCAGCATTGGGCCAAAGCAAAGACTTGGGCAATCGAGGGATCTGTTGTTGAACAGGCAGCGTATCGATTTGTTGCAGATCCAGATGTAATATCAGATGACAAATCGGACAAAATATTTTGTGCAGCCGCGACATAGGCAGCAGGGTCGAAGGAGGTAGCATTATTAGTCCAATTATCATATATACCCAGATCTAGTTTTCCAATAAAGTTATAGTTTCCATTATATCGTAAGAAGCAGAATTTTTGATAAACTCTACTACCAACTCTATTCTGACAATATTGCAGAACGGCAACCTTTGCTGCTTGTGAACAATTGTAGCATTCTTCAGCAATTGCGTCTCCCCTGCATTGAAGGAGGGCATATATTTGGTTAGGATTCTGGCCATACACAAAAGTATTAAACCTTTTTTGGGATGTGTCTTGAACATCCACACGAAGGCTATTCAACGATGTCTTCACATTGCTCACAAACACACTGTCGTTTGTATAGTAATTATCAGATGTCTTGTTGCAGTATGGAGTCGACCACCACTCATCTTCTAAGCTGCTGCAAGTGTGTATATTAACAGAAAATATGAACAACACAACAACAGTACATATAACCAAGAAAGACCATGAATTCTTTCCTTTGAAGTTTATCATCTTTGTTCTGGCACAAGGCAGGAGGGCTTTCAATATAATGCTTATAGTAGTAATACACAGAGTAGTAATACCTCCAATCTTTGTTCACCTCCAACGCTCAATTCGAATAACTATCAACACATAGAGTAGTAATACCTTTCAACGACGTACCCTGCTACACTTACAACCAGTTTCACACCATTAAAACAAAGGGGTCGAAGCACAGAGACACCAGAGGACAGTTACAGGCTTAACCCTTCATTTCAGCGGCCTGTCGGCCTCTCTCCCCGGAGAACCAGGCTCCAAATGAACACAATGCAAAAGACAAGCAATAGTGTAGTCAAACCCTTAAGGTTAGCTCTCATCAACCAGATCGACGGAGGAGATGATGCCAACACAACAACGCAACAATCAAAGCTGGGGGTACATTCAACCACTTTATTAATTACACATTCAACCCTACAAACTTGTGGGAGGCCACGTCGACCAGGTCCAAGCTACAACTCGGTAGGAGCTTATCGTTTCACCAATGCGTATCACATGGAGCCATTTCCGGACGTGCCAACGCAACAAATCCGTAGGAGTTGCAGTCCCATTTTAATGCAAAAAGATCCCGTATGACCTCGCCGGACGACGCCTGCAAAAACATTTAAGGCAACGTCAGTATTGCATTTATTAATTCCAGCCAACCCTTAAATGTTGCATTCCCATATTGTATGCCCAGGGCTATCGCAACATTACATAGTATAGTCACATTAAATTGTATTTGCATTTTATTGTAATGTTTTTACATAGTAACATAAATTAGCGTACAAATAGAATGTGATATACTTCAAAGTTTCGTAATCAGTTATGTTCACGCCGGGATGTTAAAACATTTCCTAGTTTCTAAGTCATCATCGAGGCCACGTTAAAATTTTATGTGTATTTGCATATCGTAATGTTATAACCCAATGTTTAGCATATTAATATGAACTCGGTTAAATGGTTAAATTATTTCATATATTCTCCAAAGCCTCGACACTTAGCGCTTAGTAGTTAGGTTCTATAAGTGTTGTTCCATTTATATAAGATTTATATTTTACATGCTCATTATATTACATGATTTTGTTTATATGGTAACATATCCATGCCATGGAAATTCAAAAGGTTGATAATACTTTTATATAGTAGATAGGTTACATATTTATAAACAATATGTATTTTCATCTAGTAAATAATATAGTGTAAAATGATTGTTTATCATGTTGTTAAAATTACATTTTCATACTCGGGTAATAATACATCCTTTAAGTATGGTATAGTAATTGCACACTTTTGTAAGTAATAGTTTCCATAAATACGGCAACCCCTAACTTGTGCAGGTCGAGAGGACCTCATATTTTCTTATTTCATTCAAATCACTGTTTTGTAGAGATAGCAATGCTCTTACATTTTCATTTCTTTTACAAATAAAGGTTAGTACCAAGTAGCTTTATCCTTATTTCATATAGCAGAATATAAATACCTGAGTGTTGGAAAACAAAACTGGAAGTTTCTTACCGGCATCAACTTCATGCATGGCAGTACACAATCATTTTTATTTATAAAGACGACTAGTTGAAGCACACATAGTTCTTGAATGATTGGAAATATTTTAACCCTTACCTGCACATCTGCGAAAGAAAGAAACAGTTCCAATGCTTTAGCTATCAAGCTAAGTAAACCCAAGGGCACCCAATAGAAACCCCTTCAGAAAACATACAACAAAGTCGTCAGCATTTAGTTAACCAATCTATAATAAATGAGGAAGTATTTATCATTTATCTAGGTTAGCATTTGGACGTATGAATCAATCCGATGATTTGGAGGTTATTCCTCAGCACTCCCAAATAAAATAACCCCCAATATTTATATTACTATGTCAAATTAAAAACCCCCCTTGACCCCTTAATACGTGGCAATATATTTTTGAGGTTTTTAAGAGTATTCAACCCCCCAATATGAATGGACGTGATATGATATTGCCTCACTAGTGAACCCCCCGTGCCTTTCACCTACAACAATACATTTATTTTTGTGCTATATTTGGAGTACTCAGCAATGGATCAATCCAACAATACATATACCAAACTATAGCTACTAGTTCACTTTCAATTCAATTAGGTATTCATGTAATGGAAAAACTCCACATTCCACGCTCTTTCAACTCCATACCTTGAACCTCTTCTATGCAGGTAACTTGAATCGTAGTCGAGAGATTTCCTCCACGTAGAGAACACAAATTATTTATTCACTCAATTTTATCACTCCAAGGAATGTGAATCAATTGAAGAGTACTGCTCACGTTGAGGCTTCGGAAATTGAATGGCACTCTAATCAACTGATAAATGCAAGATCAATGGTCTGACTGAAGCATTTATTTAATACTTTTGCAATGTATCTGGATATATTTTGGTCTCCATATCCATCCCAGCAGGGATGACAAAATATTCGTCTGATGCAATGGAAGAAAAGACTAAATTTGTGCTTAATTTGTTGTATGATCAGAAGAAATGATTAACAAAAATTCATATGCCTTCATTTGTTGCAATTTGCTGCTATAATTCCAATTCTGTGTTCACATCCCTCGTCTTGATAATATGTCTATCATCAAACATTAAATGACATTGTTTGCAATATCTATTCATTTCTAAGCTTCTCTAGGCAAAATGACTTATCCGTTGAGATAACCACGTCATGTACAAAGTGGTTGTGCTTGGTGATGTGGATCCATGTGTATATGTAATCACAATGGTGGAGATATTACTAAGTCACAACCATGCACCAACCATGGCATTAGAACAAGTTTGCAGAGGTAAAATGCATCCAATAAATAGAATAAGAACATGTTTATTCTACACAAGTCCACATATTTCAAACCATTCTAGGCACAATGGATGACATTGTATCTATAGAGGCTCTTCAAAATACATGTCAAGGTGTGCGATAAATTATAATTAATGCATTGCAAACTATAGTTTTTACCATTCATATACACCAGTTCACTTCAGGTTGCAGGTTGTCCAATGAGAGAACATGTTCACGTCTAGTGCATTCACAATAAGCACAATATTTACAACCAGTCTTTTGATCCTGGAATGCCGAAATGATACAAATTCTCAAAAATGGCATTTATCTATGTCCCGTCCTCATTTATGCCACTGAGGGGAGATACAATCTTCATAGTCTTCAAATCTTCACAATGTTCACTATCTTCAAATCTTCACAATCTTCACTATCTTCAAATGAAAAAAAAAAAACCATCGCAATATTCACAATCTAGGATCTTTCACCTTTGATACACTAATGCAAATGTTGCTCCTGGATTTATGCATGCGGATAATAGGGTTACCGTTCTCATAATGTGGGATTTTTGGAAGGAATGCACGGAAATTAGGGTTTATCAATATGAGTGCAGGATTAAAACGAAGGGATCTCTCAACGTTTTCACATTTCAAAAACGTTGTTCAATTTGTTTGTACTAAGGAATTGAAATGTAGAAGAAATGTGATAACCGATATGCTTATGAGGGGTTGGAAAAACCAAGCAAGTAACGTAGAGTTTGAATAACATGCATATAAAATATAGTGACATACATGTGTAACTAGCAAGTGCGTAGGTCTTGGAATGCCCAACAAACAGAGAGCAGATTGACAAGAGATGTTGAACTTTGGTTGTCATTGATGTCAACTGATTCAATCTATGTCATTGATGTCAACTGATGTCAAAGTGGATTCAATATTATTGTGCCATCTTGAAGAAACATATGAAAGCCACTTTGTAGAAGTATATTTACGTGCCAGTTTAAATAAGTACATGAAAGATAGTTTGAAGAAGTATATGAATGCTATAAGTACATCAAGCATATCTAGTTTGAAAAAGTACATAAGGAATACATTCAGTACGCATGGTACATTTACAAATCTCAAGTCCATCCAGTTATATTCCTTCAGGTACAAGCTAGAGTATTGACTAGGCAAAGGTGTGCGACTGCGCAAGCAAGTGAAAGAGTTAGTTGGACAAAAGCTCGAAGAGTGCACAAGCAAGCCAAATTTTTTGGTGGACAAAGGTTTGGGAATGCACAAGAAAGCGAAATAGTTGGTTGGAAAAGGTTTGGAAATGTTAAAGCAATCCAAAGCGTTTATTGGACAAGGTTCAGGAGTGCGCAAGAAACATGCAACATGAAGTGGTCAAATAGTTATGCAAGTCCTGCAAGCATGCAAGTCTCGCCAATCGGAAGACACCTTTAGTTGTTGAAGCATGCACTAGTACCAATAAGGGTGTGGTGGTTGAAGATATCATATGCACAAAATACACAAGCAATGGTACATCAAAGGTGCAATACCACACCGTAAGGGTTAATGTCCCACAATGTCAAGGACCATGTATGTGTAAGTTCCACAGGAAATAGTACATCAAGGGCGCAAGACTACACCGCAAGGGTGAAAGTCCCACTGAGTCAAGGACCATGTATGTGAAATACTCACAAGTAATGACACATTAGCTTTGCAGAACATGACATGTGGCAGAAGCATAAACCGTGAAGAAAAATGGAAGGAAAGCCAAAACCAACTTGTGGACATACAATCCATGCATAACATGTATAAATAAGAAGCAAGTTGGAGATTTGAAGTAAGCTTGATAGAAAGGATTAAAGAGCTTGTAAGTGGAAAGCTGGACGATACAGATTTATAATATTCAGGGCATCAAGGGCTCATGGAATCAAAATAGCATGATCTAGCAGAGAGCTGAGTGTGCACAAGCAGAGTAATGTAATAGTTGATGGTGCACAAAATGATGTTGTGAATCTGTGATATTTCCACGAAGACAGAAAGGAAGAACTACAGAAGAATGCGCAAGTCCGTGAGGACTGAATGATAGTATCACAGACAATCACAGATGTTCTAGGATAGAAGTGTGCAAAGAGAAATATGAACTATATCTTATGATGTGCAATGCGAAGAAGTTTCACTGACGCACAAAGTCTAAGTTGATGTGTGTGAAGTAAGGAAGTCCATTAAATGCGCAAAGACAGAGTTGAAGCAGAATCAATAATGCACATCGTGATGAGGATGATCTGATACAAGTGCATTAAACTGAAAGGATGAATCATATGATGCATAGAAGGTCACAGATTTTCTGAATACTATAGCACCTAAATAGAATGGACACATCTAAGAAGGTGTGGAGTTCCATCTAATACCAGTGCGAAAAATCAAAACAACAAGTTAGTGGTTGATGCATAGTATCAATCCAGAGTGCAAATGTGTAGTTGCAGAATGGAATATTGAACCTTGGTGTAGAATGAAAACATTGATGAAGACACTACATACAAAGTGTGATGTCAATTGAAAGTGAAGTAATGTATGCAGCACGGTGACAACAATATTACAACATACAGAAGGTGTGCAAAACATAAAGGATAACAGTATATCAGAAGTGTGCATGGATCAAAAGTTCAACAGAGTAAAATATTATTCTTATATATCTGGGCGGAAGGATAGGGAAAGGAGCAGTGGTTCGGTTCCTCCTTCCAGTTGGTACCGGAGAACTTAGGGAGTTTCAACTTCCTTCAAGTTGGTGCCTGTAAAACCAGGGGGTCGGTGCCTCCTTTCAGTTGGTGTTGGAGAACACAAGAAGTAGGTGCTTCCTCAAATGTAATATTTTCATTATAAAAGAGCATTCTGTGGTTTTCTCTTGTTTGGGTTTCCATGTAAAAATTATATGTATTATGTGTTCTGTGTTTTGGTGCATATTTGGATGAATGTTTTATTTATGATGGATGCATAACTAAAGATCAAGATTAAGTTCATATTAATATGTTAAAGAAGTTAAAACTATTCATAATTGTGCTAATATTGATTCACCCCACTCTTAGTATTAAATAGATTCCAAGTATTGGTATTAGATCAGGTGTATTCAGTAACAGCTTAACAACTGGAAGATAGATCCCTGCGCAGAATTGAACTATTCCTTGTTGAAGAGGATTCAACAGACATGGATACAAAATATGAAGAGATGGATGAAGTAGAATTTGAAGCAGAACTGATCAGTGCTCTAGACAAATTGAAGAATTCAAGGAAGAGAAGCAAGTACCTACAGGAATCACTTCTGATATTGGAGGTAGATACCACTAAGCAGTTGAAATTGAGGGAAGAAAAGTGTGAAAAACTAGAAGCTAGAATTGCTGCTCTAAAAGAATAACTACAAAAGGTAAGCAGTCAATTGGAACGTGGACATAAATTTAGAAACAACACCAATGAAGAATAAAAATTCATAAAGAGCTATGCTTATGCTCTCATAAATCCATTTTCAAATATCAATCTGAAGTTTGAAGAAGAGCACAAGAAGCCAATTCATATGAAATTTGAACCTGCACAATTTAGGAGATTTCATACAATCGGGTACAAAAATATATTTTTGGGGAACTATTACTATTGTCACAACTTTGGTTATAAAGCAATAAATTGTAGAGATCATGAACTTGCATATGCTAGGAAGACTGTTTTTTGTGATCAGATGAACCCCAAATAGAACATCCTTGGGAAAACTACTGAGACCCCAAGAGAAGATCTCAATCCCTTCAGTATTTTGAACTTAGAAAATGAATGTTGTAAATGTCATAATCATGGTCATGATAGTCAAAACTATCAAAATCAGTTTCCACTTGCGCAGTCAATAGAATCAGTTGAAGATCAGAAGGATCGTGTCAATTAGGAAGCATGTATTGGGGACAATGGCTCTACCAAAATATTAGGAAAATGATTAGCAAGTTTGGGAAACAAAAGGACCAAGCCATAAAATGTCTTACTATTCGAAAACATGAAACACAATTTTCTAAGTGTCAACTAGATGTTCTATCAAGGGAACACAATCACTTTTGACTCAGAAAAATCCAAAATTAGAAACAAAGATACAGGCAGAGTAGTAGCAACAACCTCCAGAACCCCTAACAATGTCTATATTTTGGATGATGAAAAGGAAGAGAAGTGATACATGGGATAGACCGATGAAAGTTGGATATGGACTAGAATATTGGGACACACCAACTTTGATAATCTAGTCAGAATTAGTAGGAAAAAATATGTGAGGGACATTCGAAGAATTACTAACCCATCAAACTCATTCTATAAACACTGTGTGCACAGAAAGCAAGCAAGGATTACATTCAAGACAAAAGAGTACACTGCATTGAAACCTTTGCAAATGGTTCATTCATATATTTGTGGTCCAATGCGAACCAAAGGGATGAACGGTGAGTCTTACTTTCTTCTTTCCAATGATGATTACACCATAATGATGTGGGTTTTCTTTTTTAGAGAAAAATAAGAAACATTTGAATGTTTCAAGGCTTTTAAAGAAGTGGTTGAAAATGAAACCGAATTAAGAATAAAGTGTTTGAGATCTAAAAATGGAGAGTATACTTCAAATAAATTTGACAACTTTTGTGAAAAACATGGAATCAAAAGACAGCTCTCAGCAGCCAGAACTCCACAATAAATGGGGTGTTAGAAAGAAAAAACAGAACTGCACGCAAGAAATGGCCAGAACAATGTTGAACGAATCAAATTTATTAGATATGTTTTGGACACATGCCATTCATATAGTTTTCCATATCCTCAACAGATTTCATATCAGGACAAATAGTTGTTCAACACCGTATGAACTATGGAAAGGAAGACCAACTACAGTTAAGCATTTCAAGATATTTAGAAGAAAATGCTACATCAAAATAAACGATGAAAATCTTGGAAAATTTGACTCCATATCAGATGAAGGAATTTTCCTTGGTTATGCCACGAGAAACAAAGCTTACAAGTGCTATAATCTATGACTCAGAAAGATTTTTGAAAGCCCAAGATGTGAAAGTTGATGAAGTACTTACTCATAGGATAGTAGAAGAAGATGATGGCATGCCAATTATAGAACACTCATATGAGGAGCTACCAGAAAATAAAGAAGCAGAAGAACCATAGAAGGTAATATATCAATGTGAGTTGGTATACAGAAGATGGGATACAAAGGCTCCTTCCAGGCATGTCCAAAACAATCATTCAAAAGACTTGATTATTGGAGACAAAAGTGTTGGGATAAGAACCAGAAGAAGCCTAAGAGATTCAACTGAAGAAGTTCATTTTTCTTTGTTATCTCAAATAGAACTAGAAGGTTTTGAATAGGCCAAAACATATGAAATTTGATTGAAAGCCATGAATGAAGCATTGGATCAAATTGAAAAGAATGAGGTTTGGGAACTTTTTCCAATACCTAAGATAAGAATTTTATTGGCACAAAATGGGTATTCAGAAACAAACTGAACGAAGAAGGAAATATTGTCAGAAACAAGGCAAGACTTGTGTGCAAAGGCTATGTGTAGATTGAGGGAATAGACTTTAAAGAAACTTTTGCTCATGTTTCACAAATGGAGGCTATCAGACTATTATTGGCCTATGCATGTGCATGAAATGTTAAAGTGTATCAAATGGATGTAAAATCAGCATTTCTAAATGGAGATCTTGAAGAAGAAGTATACATTGAACAACCAGATGGATTCTCACTTTCAGATAACATAGATTATGTCTGCAAATTAAAGAAAGCTTTGTATGGACTCAAGCAAGCTCCCAAAGCATGGTATTCAAGATTGGATAAATATTTGCAGCAACAAGGTTTCAAAAGGGGTAGTGTGGACAGTAATCTGTATATAAAAATTGTGAATGAAAAACTGAGAGTTGTTGAAGTATATGTTGATGGCATTATTTTTGGGAGCAATGATGAAAAAATGAGTTAGCAATTTTCTAAGGATACACAGAAGGAATTTGAAATGTCTATGCTTGGAGAATTGTCCTTTTTCCTCGGATTGTAGATATCTCAGTTGGATAATGGGATTTTCATATCTCAATCAATATATGTGAAAGAGATGTTGAAGAAGTTTAATATGGAAGACTACAAATCAGTTTGTACACCTATGGTCATTACGTGCAAGTTGAGTAAAGAAGATGAAGATGAGGAATTAGATAAGAGACTATACAAATATATGATTAGAAGCCTACTATATGCAACTTCATCAAGACCAAATATCATGCAAGTTGTTGGAATTGTTGCAAGATTTTAGGCAATGACCCAAGGAAATGCATGTTCAAGTAGTCAAGAGAATCTTCAAGGTTTTTAAAGGAACCATGGACTTTGTCTTATGGTATCCACCAAGTAAATATATAAACTTAGTGGCATACACTGATGCAGACTAGGTAGGTAGTGTAGATGATAGAAGAAGTACTAGTGGAGCTGCATTTTTCTTAGGAAATTGTCTTTTATCTTGGATCAACAAAAATATATTGCAGTAGTTTCTTGTTTCACACAGGTTCTATGGATGAAACAAACCCTCAAGGATCTGCAAGTAGATATTTATCAACCAATATATATTTTATGTGACAATACAAGCGCAATCAGTATCTCAAGTAATCCTATTATGCACTGCAAAACTAAACACATTCCCATCAAGTATCACTTTGTGAGAGAGCACTTTACTAAAAATGTTATCAAGTTAGAATATGTTTATACTAAAGAATAGATTGTGGATATATTTACAAAACCTCTTCCATTAAATACATTTGAATAGATCAAGGAAAAACTGGGTGTGATACTCAATCCACAACATAATGAGAACCTTGACAAGAAAGCATAAATGCAGACCGAATTCGGTACTATGCAATTAACACAATAGGAAGGTTGTATGAAGATTTACGTAAGAGTAATGAAGAATTGTGACAGGAACAAAATTTATTAAGATAAGAAGGAAGGTAGTAACTATACAGTAGGAGCACATTAGAGATAGTTATGAAAATAGTGTGCATACTATAGGATATCAACACATTAAATTCAGCAAAAGTATAGAGCATGAATACAGGGGGAGTTATCTTTGTAAGTAGATGAATGAAGGCCAATGCAAAACAAAAGAAAGGATAACCTATAATTGTGTAGTAATGGAACCTCATTTCCATTGATATCAAAGGGGGATAAATATCATGAAGTTGAAAATCAAGAGAGAAGTTGATCATTGAAGAACATGAAGTTGATCATAGAGCATGCAACGGTGCAATGAGAATGATCATGAAGCATGCGTTCCACGCATAAGTAACAGAAATTAGAAGAAGCATTGATAACAAAATGTGCAGATGTCAAAGGTTCAAACTGGAAAAGAACACAGGGGGAGTACACACAGGGGCAGAACTACGATAAGCACAGATCAAGAGCATAACTTCATGAGACAATTATGCATAGCTTCATAAGGTGTGGACATCAATGCCAAAGGGGGAGATTGTTGAAATTTGGTTTTCATTGATTTCATCTTACTCAGTTTGTCTCATTGATGTCAATCAATGTCAAAGTGGATTTAGTATTATTGTGCTAGCTTGAAGAAACAAATAAAATCAAGTTTGTAGAATTATATTTATGTGTCGGTTTAAAGAAGTACATGAAAGATAGTTTGAAGAAGTAAATGGATGTCTGAAGTACATAAAGCATATCCATTTTGAATAAGTACATAAGGAATACATTCAGTACACATGGTACAAATCTCAATTACATCCAGTCATCGTCCTTCAGGTACAAGCTAAAGTATTTACAGGACAAAGGTTTGGGAGTGCGAAAGAAATTCAAATAATTAGTTGGACAAAAAATCAAATATTGCACAAGCAAGCCAAAGAGTTTGGTGGAAAAAGGTTTGTGAATGCGCATGCAAGCAAAAGTGTTGATTGGACAAGGTTCGGAAATGCGTAATCAATCCAAAGCATTGATTGGACAAGGTTCAGGAGTGCAAAAGCAACATGGAACATGAAGTGGTCAAACAGTGATGCAAGTCCTGAAAGCACACAAGTCTCTCCAATCGAAAGAAACCTTCAGTTGTTGAAGCACAAGCAAGTACCAAGAAAGGTGTGGTGGTTGAAGATATCATATGTACAAATTCTACAGGAAATGGTACATCAAGGGCGCAAGACCGCACCGCAAGGATTAAAGTCCCACTATGTCAAGGACCATGTATGCACAAGTTCCACATTCAATAGTACATGAAGGGCACAATACCACACTGCAAGAGTGAAAGTCCCACCAAGTCAAGGACCATGTATTCTCCATACCCACAAGAGATGACACATTAGTGGCATAGAACATGACATGTGGAAGAAGCATAAACTATGAAGCAAAAAGGAAGGAAATCCACAACCAACTTGTGCACATACAATCCATGTAGGACATGTATAAATAAGAAGAAAGTTGGATATTTGAAGTAATCTTGATAGAAAGCATGAAGTTATTGTAAGTGGAAAGCTGGAAGATACATATTTATAATATTTGGGGAATCAAGGGCTCATGGAATCATAACAACATGATATAGCAAAGAGTTGAGTGCACACAAGCAGACTAATGGAATAGCTGACGGTGCCCATAATGATGTTGTGAATCTGTGATGATTGTGAAATATAGAAAGGAAGAACTATAGAATAATGCACATGTGCATGAGGACCAAATGACAGTATCATAGACATCATGCAGACAGTCACAATATTTCTAAGATAGAAGCGTTCAGAGACATATCTAAAGTATAACTTGTGATGCGCGATGCAAAGAAGTTTCATTGATGCACAAAGACTAAATTGATGTGTGCGAAGTAAGGAAGTCCATTAGATGCATAAAGACAGAGTTGCAGCATAATCAAAAATGTGTTTCATGATGAGGATGATCGAATACAAGTGCATTAAGCTAAAATGACAAATCATATGATGCATAGAAGGTCTCATATTTTCTAAATATTGTAGCACCTAAACGTAATGAACACAGATTCTAAGAAGGTGTGCAATTCCATCTTATACAAGTGTGTAAAGTCAGAACAACAAGTTATTAGTTGATGCGAAGTATCAGTTGACAGTGCAGATGTGCAGTTGCATAATGGAATATTGAACCTTGGCACAAACTACAGAAGTTGGTGAATTTTCACACAACATACGAAGTGCGATGTGAGTTGAAGTGAAGTGTTGAAGTGAAGTGATGTATGCAGCACGATGACAACAATATTACAACATACAAAAGGTGTGCACAGCATAAAGGACAATAGTATATCAGAAGTGTGTGTAAATCAGAAGTTCAACAGAGTAACATTTATTCTTATATATCTGAGCAGTAAGACAGGGCAAGGAGTGAGGGGGTCAGTGCCTCCTTCCAGTTGGTGTTGGAGAACTCAGGGATTTGTATCTTTCTTCAAGTCGGTGCCTATAAAACTAGGGGTCAATGCCTCCTTCTAGTTGGTGCTGGAGAACACGGGAAGTTGGTGCTTCCTCGAATGTAATCTTTTTATTATAAAAGAGAATTCGATGGTTTTCTCCCATTTGGGTTTCCATGTAAAAATGATGTGTTATGTATTGTGTTTTTCGATGAATATGCAGATGAATGTTTTATTTATGATGGATGCAAAACTGAATATCAATATTAAGTTCAGATTAATTTGTTAAGGAAGTTAAAACTGTTCATAACTGTGCTAATAATAATTCATCCCCCCTCTCAGTATTAAATAGATTTCAGGAAGGGAAACGATTAGTATTCTAAGAATGGGAAAAAGGCTTAGAGAAGCTTTGATACCACTTTTAGGTTTCCCACTAGGAAAAATAGATAGTTGGATAACACAAGCCAATGAGACTTGGAATAGAATAAGTGTTAATACAATTTTCGTTAAGATGGTACATATTAATACACCAAACTATGACCCTTGCAGTTTCATATTCCAAGGAGTCTCTTGGACTTCTAAAGGTGACTCTTCATCTCCACCTACCCTAAAGTATTAGGTTTCTACATGCTCTATTTTGGATAACTGAGAGAGTTGTACCTCTTCAGAATTGCTATCAAATTTCCTCTTTCTTGTTTGTATACCTACACTTTTATAACCAATGATTAAATCCCTAGAATGGTTCTTTTGAACATACCTAGAAGGATCCTTTGTATCTGGTCTTCTAGTTTCTTTTTTTTCTTCTTGTTGTTCTCTCTGATGCTCTTCCTCTTGTGGTTATTATACTTGTTGTTCAATTGTTGGCTAATCATATTCATCCATGTCCATTGGTCTTCTTGATCTATGCATCAGTGTTTCATCTACTTTCACATATACGCTTTCCATCATCTTGTTTTGCCACAAATTGTATCATTTATAGGCCTTGATTCTATACGAGTAGCCCAGAAATATGCCTTCATCAAACTTGGAGCCATACTTTCCCACATTTTGATCATTCCTTTTGATGTAGCATTTTCTCCTAAACACCCTAAAGTATTTAATTGTTGCTAGTCTTCCTTTCTAGAGTTCATAAGGATTTTTATTGTTGTCAACTATGATTTGTCCCTTGTTTAAAATATGTACAGTAGTATGTATTTCTTGGGTTAAAAAAATGTCATACATTTTGGATTCATTTAGCATTGTTCTTGCCATCTCTTGCAGAATCCTATTCTTCCTTTATGCTACTCCATTCTGCTATGGATTCCTAGCAGCTGAGAACTATGTCCTAATTCCATGTTGCTCACAGAATTATTCAAATTCATTTGAGGTGTACTCACCCCCATTATCTGATCTTAGGAATTTGACCTTTAAGTCATTTTCATTCGCAAATGCTTCTTTAAAAAAATTGAACATCTCAAAATATTCTAATTTTCTTTTAAGAAAAGAGATCCAAGTCATTCTACTATATTCATCAATGAAGAGAATAAAGTAAGACTCACCATTTAGACCTTTTTTTCTTGTTTCCCACAAAGATTAGTATGCACTATTTCTAAAGGTTTTGTTGTAGAACATTTTTTTCTTGAAACTTACTCTTGTTTGTTTTCCATGTAAATAGTGCTTGTAGACATAATTTGAGGGCTTTGTAATTTTAGGTATGTCTCTTACTAATTTATTTTCTCAATCTTAAAAATATTTTCATAGTTTATATGACCCATTCTTTTTTGCTAGAACCAACTTTTATCCACTTGTCCCAAACAACATTTTTCTTCTTTTCACTCATCCAAGATGTACACATTATTTGGAGTTTTGGATGTTGTTGCTACTAATATACCCAATTCTTGCTTCCTCATTTTACATTTCTTAGAGTCAAATGTGAGGATGTTCCCTTGATCACACATTTGACTGACACTGAGAAGATTATGCAAGAAAGACATTTTATGTTTTATCCTTTTCACTCCCAAGACTTACTATGCATTTTCCAAGAATTTTGGTAGAGCCATCATCTCCAAAGTAAACACTACCTCCTTTTGACCTTTCAAGATCTATAAATTTTTCTTTATATATTGTCATATGTTTGGAGCTGCCACTGTTGATATACCAATGACCTCTTTTGCTTTGAGCATGTAAGGATGTATCACATTCTTCCTGGCTTTGTTTTTCATCTTTCTTTGCCAAATTTTTGTATAGTCTTTCCCATGTTTAGAAGAGAAATCATTGATTACATTTTGTTGGACATACATCAATCGGTTTTTACAATCCTAAGATGTATGGTCGTAATTGTGACATTTATAGCATCCAATGTCGAGTTCCAAGGGGTCAAATGGATTGAGGCTTCCATTCATATCTCCATTAGGAATTTTTATTTCATTTTTCAAGTGAATAAACTTGGAGAGTTTATAGGAATTTATATTTCTCTCAAAATCATATTTTTTCATGTGCTCTGTAATTTACATCTTTATGACCAAAATTGTTGCAAAAATAACACTGACCCAAAAAGAGAGTTTGATACCTGGTAATAAGAGATCTTCTAGGTGGAACATCTTGTTTGTTTATGTGAGATGATTGTTGGTTTTAATTCCTTTTGAGATTGTTTTCTTCCCTTTTGATATAATTCTTGAGTACATCTGCCACAAATTTGTGTTTCTGCTTCATGGTTACGTACCATTGAACTTGAATCTTCATTAACATTTTCTTGTCCATATCCTAATCCATACCTGTCAGAAGATGGTATTTGGATGTTGACGATTTCATTTAATAACTCAGTGCTCCTACCAAATCTCTTGTGATATCTTAATTAGGTGCTCACTCTCTGTAGTTCCTTTATCAAAGAGACATTTCATCCTCTAATTCCACACACTCTTTCTCCCTTTCTATCAGTTGTCATGTTAGATCTTCTTCTATTTTCTTTGCTTCATCTAGTTGAATTTTTTAATATTTAATGACTTATTCTTCAAACTTTAGTAGTTTTTTCTTTCTTATTTTCTTCAATTCATCTAAGCCACTAATAAGCTCCCCTTCAAATTTTACTTCAACATTCACTTCATCTTCAGATTTTTCATTTTCAAGTTCTTCATCTAATGCCATGAATAGTATATCTCTTGTATGATTGTCACTATCATCTTCATCTGACGATATGATGTCTTCTTTAGAATAGAGACTCTTCTTTTGCTTATTGAACCTTTTCTTACTTTCAATTTTTCCTAATTTGTACATCTTCCACCTTTCTTTGTTATGATGATCTTCCTCGTCATCACTGACACACTTCTTTCTTTATAAGGACATTTAGAAGTAAAGTGTCATATTTTACCACACTCAAAACATTTAAAAGGAAACTTACCATTGTATTTTCCAAGAACTCTCTTGAGTTTTTTCATAAAGTTTCCTTCTTCATCATCAGATTCATCAAAGGAACTCTTATTTGACTCCTGTGTGCTACCTTTTTCCTTCTTTGAAGCCTTAAAGGTTGCTTCCTTCCTTGAAGGGATTTATTTATCAATTTGCATCTCATAATCATGATAATTCCATGCAGTTCATCCATTGTAACTTTGTCAAGAGACTTTCTATCTTCCAAGATAGAGACTTTGGAATCAAACCTCATGGGCAGAGTTCTCAACACATTTTGTACAACTGTTGCTTCTTTAACTTCTTCTCCAAGACCTCTAAAGGTGTTGATTGCTTCATCTACATGAAGACATCAAGATGCAATATTTTCATCTTCCTTCATCTTGAGGAATTCAAACTATCCTCTATGAGTTTATAGTTTTTCCTTTTTTACTGTGTCACCCCCTTCATAGATATTTTGGAGTTTGTCCCACATCTCTTTTGCTGATTTATACTGCATGATTTTTGTAAAATATGAATCTCTAAGTGCTGAAATTTTGTTGTCATTGATGTCAACTAATGTCAAAGAGGATGTCAATTGATTCAGTTTGATCCATTGATGCCAACTGGGGTCAAAGTGGATACAACATTCTTATGCCAGTGTAAAGAAGTATACAGAAGCCACTTTGAAGAATTATATACGCTAGATAGATGAAAGATATGGATGCCATCCTAAATAATTATATCTAAAAGTTGCATCCAGTATAAATATGTGTTTCCAAGGATACATCATGCATGACTAGTATGAAGAAGCACACACGGAAGATACATCATGCATATCGAGTATGAAGAAGTACATAAGCAAGGATACATCATGCATGACCAGTATGAATATCGAGTTCAAAAAATTTCATAGGTAATGTATCCTAATACATGTGGTACCTGCGCAGATATCAATTCCACCAAGTCATACTCTCTCAAGGTAGCAACCAAAGAATTGGATGGAAAAAGGTACATGTGCACAAGAAACCTAGGAGTTGGTTAAGTGAATTCACAAGCAAGCATGTCAAGGAAATATTCTAGAATGTGCAGACAAGCCCAAGCATTGTATGTTCAAATATTGTAAGTGCACAAGAAGTATGAAACGAATTATGGTTGAATAGTCCTGAAAGTGCACAAGTGTTACCAATGAGAATATGATTTTAGTTATTGAAGTGCACAAAATTTCAAAGAACGGTGTAGAGGTTGAAGTAAGTATATGCATAGATAAAGACTTAGTAAGTGTGCAAGTTCCACAAGTGATGCTACCGCAAGGTTCAAATTCCCACCAAGTCAAATATCACGTATGTGCAAGTTTCACAAAGCATTGATACACCAAGTACGCAAGCCCCACAAGTGATGATACCACAAGGGTTAAATTACCACTAATTCAAGGACCAAGTATGCACAAGTTCTACAAGAGATGGCATGAAAAAATCAAAAGATGAGGTCAAAGTAACACCAAGTCAAGCACCATGGTTGCGCAAATTATACAAAGCAATGGTGCATCGAGAGAGGAAGACTACAATGCTGAGGTGAAAGTTCCACTAAGTCGTGGGCCATGGATGTGAAATAACCACAAAGGATGACACATTGACAGCATAGAACATGACATGTGGCATAGGATTAATCCATGAATTAAGGAAGAAGGGATGCCACAACCAACTTGTGGACATACAATCCATGCAGGACATGTATAAATAGAGATTCAAGTTGGAGATTTGATGTAAGTTTCATGGAAAAGATATAGAGCTTCAAGTAGAAGATAAATATTTATATTTAGGGCATCAAGGGCTCGAGGATATAAAATCATGATCTAGCAAGGAGCCGAGCGTGCACATGCAGCAGAATGATTTACTAATTGTAACATCCTAAAAATCACAAAAAATTAAAATTTTTCAGAGTAGCATTAAGTGCTATAATTACCGTGCAGAAGTATAATAAATGTTTGTTTGTTTAACTAGACGTCACACTGTACTAGACATGTTACATCGATTATGTGTGTATAATGTATTACAAAATACGTGTAATGTTTTTATATCTATAGTATGCTATTGTTGGATGTTGTTACCTCAAATCATGCATCCTAGATCAGTTATGGTTTCTTATGTAGCTGTCGATACTTTATAGATTTGACTTGATACTGAATTCATTATATGTGCTAACTATTTACTTTTCTTGTTGATGATGAAGGGGTCCTATGGGCACCCCAAGGCTTACTTAGATATTTTAGCTCAAGCATTTGAACTTCTGTCGCAGATTGCAGGTAAGAGCAATACTGTTTTCGAAGTGTGTAAGAGGTCCTATTTAACTTCAATTAGCCTTCAAGGTTATAAAAAGGAATTAGAGTAACTCGAAGTATTCCAGGGTGAGATCTAATCTAGTTTATTCTTCAGTTATATTTTGCATACTATACTATTTATATAGTTCTAAATGCATTCAAATCTCAGATTGTGTATTTATTACTAATACATTTGTCTTGTATTAAATCATCGTGGAAAGTATTGGAACTTTGTTGTTCAAGACTAGGTATTTAAATCCTATACCTAGGAACTATACCATGTATTTGATTACCTATTAAAAGGGACATAACCTAAGATTAGATACTAGCAATGTAATACTAAACCTATCTTTTGATCTTACACACTATATGCATAACCTAGGTAATAGGGTTATTATGGTGACTTGAATGTCCTGGATTCGGCATACTGGTGTCAGCGGATTAAATCTGAGCTTGGTTTGTTTCTCTCTGTCACATTAACTAATATTTATCGAGAGCATAACTCCCAGGAGGATTTGCTGTCGAAAGCAGCATTGGATTGTGATGGTGGCTACTTATTTTTGGAAGAGTTCTTTGATGACCAGCTGATTGATTATGGACATATGTAGTTTCTAGATTCGCATCTGTTCGCTACTCTTTCTTTGGATTTTGGATGATGTAATATTTTGATATTTTTGTGTGGGGGAACACCTTGACAAAAGTCACAGTTCTTGGGTGACAGTGCTATCTCTGATCTTACTTTTTGATCATATCATGTACTATTTGATTCACCAGTTTGAATATCAATAGTATGCTTTTTTTCACAGGAAAAAAAAGGGTTATTATGGTGACTTGACAAAAATCTATAGTTGTAAACTATACACTTTATGCACTCCCCTCTATTAATTTATGCATTGGATGTTTTATAATACTAGAGCATTATAACATTATCTATTCATTAGTTTTGATATGCGCTTTATGGTCTTTATACTACATACAAGGGTTTGATTGAAAGGGTGATCTACATAATACTTTATTTGCAAGGTTGGCAACATGCAATGTTTATATGACTTTAGGATAGAAAATAAGCATAATACATTATGGTTGTAAGTCTCACCATGTTTATGGTCGAACCTTAACCTTGGATATGATGTAATAGAAAATATTACGTAACACTTGGATAAATTATATGATAGTAGTTTGACCTTTGATATCTTGTGACCATACTATATTAAGATTGTAATGTTCAACCATATGGAAAGGCCGAACAATAACCTTGCTGCATGATTGCGATGGCAAGCTTACGTAAGGTGGTAGCTATGGAAAATAAAGTGCAATAAAGGCATTCTAGGTGGAATGCCTAATGGCATCCACCATGACAGATATTCACGTGGTTTTCTTGGTTTATGGTGCTAACCCTAACTACCTTGGAGTTATTTTGACTAAGCATAAGCCTGGGCATTAATTTTGCAGCGAGTGGGGTTTTGGAGAGGTCGACAGGCCTACGAAATCTTAGGGTTTGTTAGCAGTGTTTGAAGGCACTTCCCAGGTTTCGATACCTCGACCTGTGGCTATGTAAATTGTCTCAGAGTTCTAAGAGCCGAACCACTCATGAGCTATGGCTTGCTACATTTGTTTAGAAATTCGAATGACTACAGTATTCACGATGGTTATGAGGTTGTTCATACAAGAATCATTTTTCTTTTGAAAGGTAAAATGTTGTTCTCCCTTTCATAACCACGAGATTGATAATGTATAGTTGTGTGTGTTTAATTTTTTAGCTTCGACTTTCAATATTTAACCATAATGTGTGTTGTGTTGGCAGGTAACTCCTCGGCTTCTGGCTTCTTATGTGCTAAGCAAAGGGAGAAAGGAAGAAGCTTAACACCTGGTAAGCCTCGGTGGTTTCTTGTAGGGTTCAACTCGGTAGAATACTAGTCCTTGTCTGGTTTTAGTCGAATCTTCGGCTCGTGGTCTAGCTATGGATTATACCGTCGTTGTAATGTTGTAAGCCGTATGGAAAGTGTTTAGTGTAGGGAGGATTGAATCCTCAACGTACTGCTACGTTGGCTTTGCAATGTTTTACTGTGTAACACTTTGATTTATAAAATTTTATAGTGTTTGTTGAAGGGTTTGTCCCTCAGCATTTCAAACAAATGAAATGGTAACTATTATGGTATATGAACTTGATCTTTGTTTAAAGGAATACAGTTGGGGTTTCGAACTCTATAAACCTCGTGTTGTTTATTTTCGATATACTGTATTTTCATGATGATGCTATCGGTTTTTGGTGTAAAGAATGGTTGAATGTTTTAAGATGAGAAGAGAACTCTCGGCAGTACTAGATGATAACTGATTGATAACCAAAACAGGGCTCTTTGTTGTGTTTTTAAAAGGTTATAAGGGATTTGTTTGCTATCATTGTTTTGATATTTCTGAAAGCAAAGGTTAAAGGACTTCATGGTAATGAGGGTTTGGTTTTGTTTTTACATTTTGGGTATTTTATGTGGGTCAAACCCTCAACTCCGCTTTGTCGTAATTCTTTTCGGATGCTTCGGCATTAAGGATTTGCAAAAGTATTCTATATGTTTAAAAAGGTAAAATGTTGATATTGTAACTGTGTTAATACTATATGTTATCTAGGGAAAAACACTTTATTTTGCAACCCTATTGAAATGATTTCTATATTAAAATTTTTTAGGGATCATGGTCATAAGGCTGATTGTGAAACCCTACCCAACACTAGTTACTGTTTTGATTAACTTAGTTGTATAAATGATAAGGATTTCGATTCCATGAATAAAATGTGTAACCTATGAGGTGTAGATTGTATAGGATCAGTCTTCATGTAATCGAGCTCTGTCTTGGAAACTCTATTTGATTTGCTAAAATGATGAAAGGTTACCTTAGTATTATTTGAAATAACTAGGGTTGAGACTTGGGACATTCGTCCTAAATAAAAGTTGCTCTGTGTTTTATTTAAATTATAGTATCAAAAATAAATAAATGTAATAGAAGTACTGTATGATAGATATGTTTGGCTTCGGTCTATTTTGCAATAAAATCAAATCATACTTGTTTGATGAAAAACTAAACTATATATTTCGATACTGCTAGCAATTGTAATGTAGAAACTTAAAAGGTGTTTCGTTTGAAAAGAAATAGTAAGAAAACTTATATATTACTTGTCTTCTGAAAAAGAATAATTAACCTATAACTATACTTTAGGTTTTGTGCAGAAAATGGGAAATGTTTATGTATTTTACTTATGTTGCTATGAATGTAATGATATTACAATGTCTAAATAAAATAATTGTTGCTATTTTTTTCTATGACTAAAACATAAGAGATTTTATTTGCAATTGTAAACAAATAATGAAATACAATAAACATGACAGAGTTTATCTATGATTATTATTCAATCATTATATCTATTGCATATCATTATCCCTATCTATTTTTAAACACCCTTCCCTACACTAGAGTACGGCACAAAGACAATGTGTGGAAAAATGCAAGGAAGCATTTTAATCTATCATTATCACAATACTTCTTCATACAGTTCAGAAAGTCACTCATTTCAATTTGAATAGTGATAAGTAACAATATTCAGAAAACAATAACTAAGAAAAAAAAAAGTTATAATTACTAGGAATGAAATAACAAGTAGAACCTGATAATGTAGATAGGGTGGACAAACACCCAAAGAGGCTTGTTCCTCCCAACCTTCTCCAGAAGAAGCAGCTAATATCACTTGCTCCTTTGGACCCCTGAGCCTGTTTACTGAACCACTAGGTAGAAGACTCTGTCTAGAAGCAAGGTACTTAGGTTGTACTTCCAGCAATCAATGGAGACTTGCATACACCTCAAAATAAACCTCTGAACTCAGCAGAAGTGAAACAGACTTACAATCCAACTCAAAACATAGCTTCCCCTCATCGAATCTCTTGTGTGCATACAGCAGAACCACAAGGTAAATTTTCTCGTCAGAAAAAGTGTGAGCCTCTGCTCAAATTCGATGGCTTAAAAAGATGCCTAGGTATTTTAGTGGTCAGTTTCCAAATAAATGAGCCTCAAGCTCCAGTCCCATATTTCAGGGAACTTTGACCACAATTCAAGGGATTTTTCCCATAACAACAGCTAGTTACTGAGTTCCTGATGTTGCCACTTGTCCATTGCCTTCTACCCCAGATTCCATTCCACCTAGTGGGTCAGTAAACACTCTTTCAACAATCTCTTTGGGTGAGTGTCTCCTATTTTTTTTTATTAAGTAATAATATTTTGCAATTACAGTCATCCTTGGCCACTTGGCCAAATATAAAACTTTACAATAAAAGTTAAGATAATGTTTTTCTCAAACATAAAATGTTTCAAGTAATGGGTGTGTTACAATGATGGTGCACAGAATGATGTTGTAGATCGGTGATGGATGCACAAATACTAAAAGGCATAATCATAGAAGTATGCGCAAGTGCATGAGGACCAAATGAAATTATTGCTAGCAGCATGCAGAAGGTCACAGATGATGTAAGGGAGAAGCGCATAGGTAGAACAAAAGTATATCAAAAAATGCGCAAAAGTTCGTATTATGAATTAATGTTGAAGTGAAGTGTGCAAAGTAAAGAATTATATCAAATGCGCAATGACATAACATCAGTAGAATCTTGTAGGCGCCTCATGATGTGGATGATATGAGGCAAGTGCGTTAAATCGAAATGATGAATCATAAAATGCAGAGCATGTCACAAATTTTATAAAGGATTGTAGCACATAAACCGAACGGACACATCTAAGTTTTTGTTCAATTCCATCCGATACTGATGCATCATATCAGAACATGAAACTATCAATTGGAAGCACAGTATTAGTTGTTGAGTGCAGTTTCACAGTAATAGAACGATAGAGTGAACCTTGGTGTAGACTGTAGGATCAGAAGCACACATTACGTGAAGCAAGTCATCAACAAAAGTGAAGAATTGAGTGGAATGAGAAGTCAATTGATGTATGCAACACAATGACAGAGAAGCATCTACATACGAAGGTCGCTCACAACAGAACTAATACCAGAATATTAGAAGTGTCTGAGAGTTTGAATATCAGTAAGGAAGAATCTTATTTTGGATATCTGGGCAGTAGGATGGGGCAAGTAGCAAAAGGTTGGAGCCTCCTTCCAATTGGTGCTGGAGAACACAGGGATTTGGTGCTTCCTTTAGGTTGGTTCCTGTAAAACCACAGGGCCGGTGCCTCCTTCTAGATGGTGTTGGTAAACAAAGGAATTTGATGCTTCCTTGAATGTATTATTTTCATTACAAAAGAGCATTCCATGGTTTTATTCCATTTGGGTTTCCACGTCAAAATCCTATGTGTTCTATGTTCTTTATCTTGGTGCATATGTGGATGAATGTTTTATTTGTTAATTTTTTAACATTAATTCAATATACTTTAGGATCTTTACTGAGAGAATAACATGTACAACATATCAAGTATAACAATGCATATCAATCACACCAAGCAATCACATAAGACAATAGACACACAAATTTTCACTGGGGAAAACCATAAAGGTGAAAAATCCCACAACTTCCTCAGAGATAGAAAGAGCAATGATACAACCAAAGTACAAGAGACAGTCTTCTACTAGCAGCTACTCCTCCTCCTCAACTAGTGCGCCACTTTCTGAGTGATGTAGGAGTGAGTAATGAGATGAACAAATAGAGATCTCTTGCTCTCTATTTATACTTGTTCTGACTTTCCTAATACACTAGCAGGGTCGACTTCTCTAGAAGAGTCTAATAACCCATGGTTACATTAATCCGGGCCGACCCCACACTTGGTGGTCTAATAACCCATCACATCAAGTTATGACACTTGCGACACTTGTCAATACAAATGACGACACTTCCATATAGAGGAATAATAACATCTCTATAGGAGTACAACATACATGGGTGAAATACATTCCGAAGTTACATATACATCAACACTTCCTTTTTAACTAGGAAGGTATTTCTCGACACAAATCTGCTAGCACAAGTATTCTTCTATGGATCATCATCAGCGAATCATAATCCTCGCATCATCGTCATTGTCACTGCTACTGCTATCTTAATCAATCTCCAATCTACTCGTCATAGGAAGTTCTACAGAGCCAGTCCTTTTTCATACTTGATGTAGGCCCACCACCTGTAGGTCTTCATCATCACTGGCCATACTGTGGAATTCTCAGGATTGATTACGTGCATCAACAAAACCTCAAAAGAGCATCCTAGTACTGATTATGAGCTTACTGCTCAACCTATCAAATCTCCCGGGATCTTTTACATGTTGACCTTCACAAAACCTACTCAGAATATCCCAGGATGTTACGAGCACACAGCTCTACCTGTCTGGATTTCGATAGAGCATCCCACGCTGTTACGAGCACACCGCTCTACATGTCCAGGTTTTAAAGGATCTTTTCTATGTGATCTTTTGCAAAACCTACTCAGATCATCCCAGGATGTTACAAGCACACCGCTCTACTTGTATGGATCTCGATAGAGCATCCCATGATGTTACGAGCACACCGCTCTACCTGTCCAGATTTTAAAGGGTCTTTTCTATGCTACCTGTAAAAAAACCTACTCAGAGCATCCCAGGATGTTAAGAGCACACCGCTCTACCTGTCTGGATCTCGATAGAGCATCCCAGGATGTTACGAGCACACTGTTATACCTATCCGGATTTTAAAGGACCTTTTCTATGCTACCTACACAACCTATCCACGGCCACAGAGTATCAACCCGATACTCACCACACATCATCCTGATGTACATCATCACATGATCAACCTGATCATCATCATAGCATCAACCTGATCCATATCATCTGGAGCAACATCCTGAAGCTCGTCATCTGTGATCATCCTGATCATCATCATAGCATCAACCTGATGCATATCAACTGGAGCAACATCCTGAAGCTCATCATTTGTGATCATCCTGATCATCATCATAGCATCAACCTAATGCATATCATCTGGAGCAACATCCTGAAGCTCGTCATCTGTGATCATCCTGATCATCATCATAGCATCAACCTGACGCATATCAACTGGAGCAACATCCTGAAGCTCGTCATCTGCGATCATCTTGATCATACAATATATCCATTTGATATACATAATGCATCCACCTGATACATACATAAGTACATGATCTACCTGATCATACAATGCATCCACTTGATACATATATACAAAAATACATGATCCACTTGATCATACAATGTATCCACCTGGTACATAAATACATGATCCACCTGATCATATCATAATGCATATACAAATATATCAAGCATCCAATATGATGCATATACAAATATATCAAGCATCCGACATGATGCATATACAAATATATCAAGCATCCAACATGATGCATATACAAATACAGGATCAAACTAATCAAAGCATCCAACTAATGCATATATAGAGTAGTAACTAGAGGATCATCCTGATGCTCATCATCCTGATGCTCATCATCCAGTGCTTACATCCACAGCCATGGGAAGGATCCTCCTCTCACCATGCTTGGAATGGCTCCTGCAAATGTGTCCATCACTTCTTCCTCGAAGTGTCACCAATCTGAAGAACACCAAGCCTCTCTCTGAAGTATTCAAACTTCACTATGGCTAGTGGTTTCGTCAACACATCTGCAACATGCTCATCCGTTGCAACATACAAGAGCTTCACTACTCCTCTCTACACCATATCCCTGATATAGTGATATTTGATCTCAATGTGCTTCGACCTGTCGTGGAACACCGGGTTCTCAAACAACTTCACACAACTCTGGTTGTCACAAAAGATACCAGTAGCCTCCAGCGAGAGATCAAATAATTCAGATAGTATCTTTCGGAGCCATACTGTCTCACAACTAGCCGAACATGCTGCAACATACTCTGCTTCGGCTATACTCAGTGCTAGGCAGGATTGCTTCCTTCTAAACCAAGAGATCACACCTAATCCCATACTGAAGCAACACCCAGATGTGCTCTTCCTATCTGCAGCACTGCCTGCCTAGTCCAAATCAACATAACCCTACAGGTTAAACTTTTGATTCGCATCATACTTGAGCCCATAATCAATTGTACCCTTCAGGTACCTCAGAATATGCTTTACAGCAACCAGGTGAACACCTCTGGGATCCGTCAGGAACTGGCTCAATGTGTTCACCGCAAAACAAATATCTGGTCTAGTGTTCTTCAAGTACATCAAGGACCCAATCATCTGACGATACACAGTGACATCAATCAGATCAGATGAAGCATCACACAGAAGCTTCAGGTTCGATTCCATAGGTGTGGCCATGGCCTTGCAGTCCATCATCCCGAACCTCTTCAGGATATCTACTTCATACTTCCCTTTTCAAAGGAAGATTCCATCTGCACTCTACCACACCTCCATACCTAGAAAATAGTGCATCACCCCCAAGTCCTTCATCTCAAACTCGGCAGCATGCTTGATCTTGTAGATCCATTTGGAAGTCACAACCGACTTCCCTTCAGGTCTTGGGACTACATCCCAAACATCATTCTTCATGATCGACTGGTATTCCTCGACCATGGCATCCTTCCATTCTTTCTTTTATGCTGCTTCTTCATAATTGGAATGTTTTTTGTTCATAATATCACAAAGTAGGGCAACATAACTGGTATGTGATCTAGTCCTCTTCCTTTCTTTGTGTTCTTCTTCGGGAATGCCATATTTTTCTACATCTTGAATGAGCTCTCTATCCCATGCAGGCTTCCTCTTGTGAGAGTTCTTCTCACGAGGTGGATCTACAGGTATTTGCAGATCTTCAACTTCATGATCTGCTTCTGGAATTGCTTCATTCATGGTGGTGTCTTGAAATATGGTTTCCTTTGGTTCTTGATGATCTTCAATAGGTGCCTTCTTTGATTTGATGTAAGCTGAGTACTCATCAAATGTTACATCCCCGCTGACAACAATCTTCTTGAACCCTGGAAAGTATATTATGTAATCCTTTGAGCTTTCACTGTACCCCACAAATATACCCTTCTTTCCTGAAGGATCTAGCTTTGTCTTATTTTCCTTTGGAACATGTGTATATACTGGACAACCAAGTATTCTGAGATGGCTGACTTCTGGTTTCTTACCAGAGAAGGCCTCTTCTGGTGTCTTGTTGTCCAATATCTTGTGAGGTGTTATGTTCTGCACATTGTTGGCTTGGTTTTGCAACCAAGCTTAGTGCTATGGGCACCTGCTAACTAGTAGCAGCAGTTTCAATATTAAGCAGAAACAATAAACTAAATCTAAATCTAAGCTACACTAACATGTGCATAGAAGCTCCAAGGATGAGCAGCTCCAAACTCCAAAGGGTCCTTTCTCCAAGGTTGCTACAATGGCCAAAAGCTCAAGGGAGATTTTGGCAGCATGAGGATAGGAATATGAATGGATGTGAAATGAGGAGTCCCTACCACCTTTTTATAGGATTTGGTGGTGGGGAATACCATTTGTGGTTTTGTGGAAACCAATGGTATTGACCAACATGGTTTAGGTACTTTTCCCTCCTTTTTCCTTTTTTGAATATTTTTATTATTTTTATTCCCTTTTTAATATTTTTGGGAATTTTGGACCCTTTTTTAGGGTTTTTTATGCTTTTTTAGGAAAAATAATCTTTTTGAGTGGGAAAAGGGGTGTACTAAGGCCTTTTGGTGACCTTTTGTTGGCTTCAGAGGCTTGAATGGTGAAAAAGTGGACAAATGGGTCATGTGAATAGGGAAATGAGCTAGTGAGCACTTTTTGGGTGTTAACAGATTGCCCCCTGATGTGTGAGGGCAGGAGCTCATCGTATGGCCGATAGACATCATAGTTCTTTTATCTTTTTTCTGGGGTTTGGGGAGGAGAAGAGACCGTTTGGAGTCTGGATCCACGGACCTTGGAAGCTGCAAAAACTAAACAAATTTTACATGGCCTCAATATGAATGAGGAATAATCTCTGATAATGGACGAGGCGGTCATACCTATGCTCGTATCAAGACATATACATAACAATTAGTCCCAAGAAGGGGGATCTAATACATAAAACATATACTGGTACATCATAATGGTCTAGAGGGGACATTATTTTGGGATGTACTCATGATCATGACTGATCTCAATAACTGATACATTGGAATAGCTAATGAACTGCTGAAACTGAAGGTGTCCAACGTCTGTAGGGACTCAAAGAGTGTGAGTCATCTTTGAGAATTAATGTAACTGTATACTCAAGGGAGTATGAAACTGGGGTACATTTGAATACTGTCGCCATGCGCAACCCAGATATCTATAGGAAAAGTATAACTGGTTGTATCCATAGGTAGACTCTCAAATGTGGAGGAGTCAGATGGTATCCGGGGTCTTCGACTAAAAACTGAACGGACCGATGCCCCGTGCGAGTCTCAACGATGCGATCAAGGTGTTGAAGTCGAGCATGTGAGAAACAACCATTTGGAGAGGCACTGAGGGCTCTTCTCAAAATGATTCGTAGGCACTCATCATAAATGGTGATGAGTCCAAGACACAGGGACCTCTAGGTCTATCCTCTGGAATAAATTTGGTTGTCGTCAACAGAGGGAGACCAGCAACTAACAAGGCAATGATGTTTCCTTGATAGGAGCGCAAGGTGTAGAACTGAAGTGTGGTAGTACTAATGGTAGGAATGACATACTTGGGGGGTGGGAAGTAACTAGGGTCATATAATGGGTAGACTCAAACTTCCTTTGTTCAGAGCAAGATGACATGGTTAACCTGGCATCGTAGGGAACTGACTTATAGGTGTCGGGATCATTGCTTTTCAAGGACTGAAGAGTGTGTATTGACTCTAGGGGGGTCAAGTTGATGGGTGCTGTCGAGGGATTCTCAGGGTGACATACTGCAAAATACTCTGAACAAAGGCGACCAAAATGGGGAAGCTGCCCTATGAGTAGACGTGATCTGTTGTGGCACCGAGAAGCACCATTGGGTCCTTCTTCGTAGTTTTAATGAGCTTGAAGAAGGGATAAAAGTGTGCTCTGAAATGGTACTGTCTTGTGGATTTGTGAGCCCAGGACTGTTCGTGCTCATTGGTGCTTTCATTTTTAAGGAGTTTGAAAACGATAAGAAGACTCTGCAGTGGTTACGACTACTGTCCTGTTGGTTTTACGAGCCCAGGATGGTGATTGCTCGTGGTCGCTTTCATGTTTAGAGAGTCTGAAAGCGGTAAGGGGACTCCATTGGTGTTCTTTTTCGTAATTTTAGTCTCCAAGGCCCGAAAAAGCATAAAATGATGCAGATGGAGAACTCTTCTAGCCGATGTGACCAGAGTATTCCTTTTTCGTAATTAGTCTACGAGGTCCGGAAAAGGGGTAAACTTATACCAGGTAGACGCCCTTTCAGATACGTTTAACGAGCATGAAAGGAAGCAAGGTTGCTTGGCAATATTTTCATTGTTTTAGGAGTCATAAAAGAGCTTAACAGAAACTCCCTAAGTGCCTTTTTTGTAAAAGGGATTGCTCGGCCCGAAAAAGGGATAAAACTATACCGAACAAAGAGGGATTGATGGAAGCGAGAAAAAGGTCTCAAGCATCATCGTGAGGGCGGAAAACTGAATCCGGTGACATAAAGATTGTCAACAAGGGGCAATGGCCATCGTGGGATGCAAACCGAGGTAATGAGAGGGCATTTTGAAAAAGTGGCTGGAAAGTATGGGCGTGAGAGCGAGAAATGATCTCAAGCATCGTCACAAGCGCGGAAAACTGAATCCGGTGATATAAAGATTGTCGACAAAAGGAGAACGGCCAAAATGCCTAAAAAATCGGGGCATGAGAGCGAGAAACGATCTCAAGCATCATCACAAGCGCGAAAAATTGAATCCGGAGATATAAAGATTGCCGAAAACGGAGAACGGCCAATGTGGCACACAAACCGAGGCGACAAGGGGGCATGGAAAAAATGCCCAAAAAATCTGGGCGTGAGGGCGAGAAATGATCTCAACCATCATCACGAGCACAGAAAGTTGAACCCAATGATATAAGACTCGTCAAAAATGGACGACGGTCGATGTGGCACGCAAATCGAGGCGATGAGAGGGCAAAGAAAAAATGCCCGAAAAATCTGGGCGTGAGGGCGAGAAATGATCTCAAGCATCATCACGAGCACAGAAAATTGAATCCGACGATATAAGACTCATCAAAAAAGGAGAACGATCGATGTGGCACGTCAACCGAGGCGATGGGGGGCGTTTTGGAAAAAGACCCCAAAAACTCGGGGGGTGAGAGCGAGAAATGATCTCAAGCATCATCACGGGCTCGAAAAAATGAATCCGATGATATAAAGTATATCAAAAATGGGCTACAGCCGATGTGGCGCGCAAACCGGGGCGACAAGGTGTCGGGACACAATGTTGATATTGGTCCTGGTGAGAGCGAGAAATGATCTCAAGCATCATCACGAGCACGGAAAAATGAATCCGGTAGTGCAAATGGTGCAAAAAATGGAGGTCATAAGGACTCCGGAATGGTCAAAAGAAAGAACTATGCGTATCAAATCAAATATACAAGTGATACGTGACCTCAAAAATGGTTGAGATCACAAATGTGAAAAGGTGAGCAGGGTTAATGACCTGCCCCCATGCTATGTGCATAGGGTTTGTGATTGTGGGTCACATATGGGTTGATTTGAATGATGGGTTCATCGACATGCTGAGATAAATGTGATGGGGTAGGGTCAAAATGATTGATCATGCCCCCTATCCTAGGGTCGAGGTAATCTATTATACCCCTTGAATCAGAGGTGTTAAGGTGGTGCTCTATGATAGCGGGGTCAAGACCAGGCATTTCGGTATAGGACAAGGCAAAGACATCATGGAATTCGTGGCACAGTTTTTTGTATTCTCCAATCTCATGCTCACTGTGGGAGGCTCCTAATGTAATGGTATGAAGGGCACCACGTGGGTCGGAGATGTCGATGTGGATGATGGGAGAAACATTGGCCATGTTATTTTCCTCGGAAGCATCAGGGGTAGGAATAGGATCCTTGAACCAGTCGACTTTAGTAGGAAGGAAATCTTTGGACTCAACCGCAAATTGGGTAGCAGTGGTGGATGAGGTCTCTTCTGGGAGGAAGTATGAACGATGGTGCATGTCTTCCCAGGGATAAGCAGGGGCTATAGGAGTCTCTAGACTCTCGTCATCATTGCGGGAGCTTTGAGTGGTCACATCAAGTGATGAGGTAGTGGGAGTCGAAGAGATCATATAAATGGTGTTAATCTCTCCGGATGAGGATGACGGGGGAGGGTAGATCTCCTCGATAGTAGGGGGTGCTGTCTCAAGGTCCAAATTATTCATCTCGTAGAGAGCTGCTCTGTAATCTGGGATATCAGGACAGTGATGTGAGTAGTGGCTGTAAATACCGCATATCGCACAAGGGTGGTTGGTACGTAGTGATTTGTCACAAGGCATGGGGTTTGGATCAAGTTTGACCACTGGGATGTTAGGGTCGTCGTCCAGCATTTGCATGTGTTCCTGTAATGCGGGTAACTGTGGACACTGATGGGTTGGATGGCCTAACTCATCACACAACGAGCATTTGGGAGGAGCACGAAACACGGGGGGAGGTTTAACTGCTTTGGGTGGGGGTACCGCAGTGTATGGTTGTGGGCCTCTGCCCCCAGTGGGCCTGATGAGAGGAGGGGGATTCATAGATGACGAAGGAGTAGTGATACCGGGAGGTGGTTGAGTAGAAGTAACAATGGGTTGCACCAAGCTTAGTGCTATGGGCACCTGCTAACTAGTAGCAGCAGTTTCAATACTAAGCAAAAACAATAAACTAAATCTAAATCTAAGCTACACTAACATGTGCATAGAAGCTCCAAGGATGAGCAGCTCCAAACTCCAAAGGGTCCTTTCTCCAAGTTTGCTACAATGGCCAAAAGCTCAAGGGAGATTTTGGCAGCATGAGGATAGGAATATGAATGGATGTGAAATGAGGAGCCCCTACCACCTTTTTATAGGTTTTGGTGGTGGGGAATACCATTTGTGGTTTTGTGGAAACCAATGGTATTGACCAACATGGTTTAGGTACTTTTCCCTCATTTTTCCTTTTTTGAATATTTTTATTATTTTTATTCCCTTTTTAATATTTTTGGGAATTTTGGACCCTTTTTGAGGGTTTTTTATGCTTTTTTAGGAAAAATAATCTTTTTGAGTGGGAAAAGGGGTGTACTAAGGCCTTTTGGTGACCTTTTGTTGGCTTCAGAGGCTTAAATGGTGAAAAAGTGGACAAATGGGTCATGTGAATAGGGAAATGAGCTAGTGAGCACTTTTTGGGTGTTAACACACATATACAGCTGTCTTAGCTGCTTCTGCCCAAAGATGCATAGGCAGATCCTAGTCATGCAGCATTGCTCGTGCTGCTTCAATGATTGTTCTATTTTTCCTTTCTAAAACTCCATTATGTTGTGGATTGTAGGAAGCAGTCAACTCCCTCTTAATCCTTGAATCACTGCATAGCTTCTTGAAATCACCTGAAATGAATTCTCCACCATTGTCGGATCTTAATGTCTTGATCTTCTTATCAGTTTGATTTTCCATCAAGGCTTTGAATTCCTTGAACTTATCAAACACTTCATCTTTGTTCTTCAAGAAATAAACCCAAGTCTTACTAGAGAAATCATCAATGAAAGAGACATAGTATACATACCCACTTAGAGAATTGGATGACATCGGACTGTGCATACATCGGAGTGGATAATTTCCAAGATTCCTTTAGCTTTGCTTTCACTACTTGGAAATTCCTTCTTAATGTTCTTTCCTTTTGCACATCCTTTGCAAACACCTTCATGCTTTGTCTTGATTTCAAGAAGACCTTCTACAGCTTTGCTTGCAATTGGTAGTTCTCTATAGTGCACATGTGCAAGCCTTCTATGCCAAAGTTCACTTGGCTCCATGGATTCATGTACCATGGCATGTTCAGGTTGTCCCTTCAATTTGTATAATCCTCCCTCTTGCTCTCCAATCACTACTGCATCATCTATAGTTTTACCCTTTGGCCACATTAGGATTTGGCCATCTACCATTGCAACCCTCATACCTTTTGCATCCAATGCAGATATGGAGAGTAGGTTCTTTTTGATCCTAGGTACATATAGAACATCTTTCATCTTCAAAGACTTCCCAAAGTCTAGGTTGTAGGAGGCTTCACCACTTCCCTTGATAGGATATTGATAGTCATCCCCAAGCTTCACTTTGTGGGGTGACTCATGTTCAGATATATTTACAAAAGATTCTTTAAACCCAGTCATGTGTTTGGAAGCCCCACTATCAATAATCCAATCATTACATCCATGAGAGATAGTACCTATGAGAGCAGAGATTAAAACATATTCATCTTCACTTGATGAAGTATCACTTTCTGCCCTAGCCTTCGTCTTGGGAGGTTCATCATCCTCGGCAGCATGAGCATGAAACCTCTTCTTGTTGTACCTCTTCTTCTTATTGAATTTGTTGTTGTTATCTTTCCTCTTCTTGGGACAATTTTAAGCAAAGTGTCCTAATTCATTGCAATCAAAACATCGAACATGAGATAGATCTTTCTTCTTGTGATGAGAGTGAGAATGATTCTTGTTATGAGATCTCTCCCTCTTAAACTTGCTTCCCTTCATGTGTGCTATGAGGGCTTGATATTCATTCACCATATTTTCTTCTTGGGCCACAAGCCTTGCTTCTTCTTGTGATCATTCCTCCCATAGTCTACTGAATGAGATCAACTTCCTCCTTGCACAGATTCCTTGGATGAAGGAGTCCCATGACCTAGGTAGGCCATTCAATGTGGTCATGACAACTTCACCATTGTCCACTACTTCATCCATAGCTTCAATTTGTTCCTTGATCTGAGAGACCTTAGAGAAATAAGATTGAATGGTCTCTCCATTCTGAAGCTTTACTCCTTTCAATTGATTCCGCATAGTCATCTTCCGATTTATGTTCTTCCCTTCAAATAGCTTGGTCAAGGAATCAAACATCTCCTTGGGTGTCTTTAGAGATGACACGTGTGGTATGAGATGGTCTTTAATAGAATCAGCAATGATCCTCTTTTCCTTGACCAAGTTCTTCTTATGTAAGGCCTTAGCCTCTTCTTCCTCTAGGATAGGGACCTCAGAACTTATGTAGGTGTCCAATTCATTTTCTTCCAGGATTAACCCAATCCTATACTTCCATGCCCAGAATTTATCAACCCCTTCAAGCTTATCCTCAAGCTTGGTGTGGTGATACATTTTAATGAGAAACTCAAATGGAAATAAAAGATTTAGGTCTTACCACTTGATTTGCAAAAATCTGGATTTGGTGCTAGATTAGGGTTTGTCAGAGAAAAACCTAAAAATTCAAAATGTGAATTTCAACTTTCTAAAAAAATAGAAAGCTGCTCCTTGATGAGCTGATCAGCCTGGTATATTCAGAATTTTAAATCTGCAAAGATTCACCCTTCAGAAATGCCTACTAGTCTTCCCAGATTCACTAGGGAGGACCCTGAATTAGGGTTTGCATTTCTCGGAGCTTCACCCAACCAAAAATATCGATCCAAAGCTCTAAAATTCGATGTTTTCAAGGAGCTTCCATCTATGTGCTCGAAATTCAGAAATTCCTATTTTTGTGGAAACCCTAATTTTTAGGGCCAAAAATGAAAGTGCCCAGAATTGAATTTTGATTGGACAGAAAGATTCTCCTTGATAAGTAGAGTCAATCTACCTTGCTGCCTTTCCAAAATATGTGGAGAGAAACCCAATAAACAAGAAACCCTAGTTTCCGGCACTGCATAATGTCTTCTTCTCAGGTTAGCTATGATACCATGTTAATTTTTTAGCATTAATTCAATATACTCTAGGATCTTTACTGAGAGAATAACATGTACATCATATCAAGTATAACAATGCATATCAATCACACCAAGCAATCACATGAGACAATAGACACACAGAGTTTCACTGGGGAAAACCATAAAGGTGAAAAACCCCACAACTTCCTCAGAGATAGAAAGAGCAATGATACAACCAAAGTACAAGAGATAGTCTTCTACTAGCAGCTACTCCTCCTCCTCAACTAGTGTGCCACTTTTCGAGTGATGTAGGAGTGAATAATGAGATGAACAAATAGAGATCTCCTGCTCTCTATTTATACTTGTTTAGACTTTCCTAATACACTAGCAGGGCTGACTTCTCTAGAAGAGTCTAATAACCCATGGTTACATTAATCCAGGTCGACCCCACACTTGGTGGTCTAATAACCCATCACATCAAGTTACGACACTTGCGACACTTGTCAATACAAATGACGACACTTCTGTATAGAGGAATAATAACATCTCTATAGGAGTACAATATACATGTGTGAAATACATTCCGAAGTTACATATACATCAACATTATTTACGTTGGATGAATAATTAAAGATAAATATTAATTTAAAGACTAATCTGTTAAAGAAGGTAAAAATTGCTGATAACTGGTATAATATTGATTCACCCCTCTCTCAGTATTAAACCAATTCCAACAATTGGTATCAGAGCGGGTGTCTTTAGTAATAGATTAATATCTGGAATATAGATCCTTGCACATATATGGACAAGCATGAAGGTATTTCCACTATCAGAGCACCAAGGTTTGATGGCACCAACTATATATTATGTAAGGTCAGGATGGAACTATATCTGCAATCACTAGGATCATATGTCTGGTAGTCTATTATTGATGGTTACAATGACCCAGCAGTAGTGCTAGTTAATCCAATACATAGGAGAATTTATGAATGCAATGCAAGAGCGAGAAATGCAATGCTTTGTGGTTTGATTAGTAAGGATTTTGTCAAGGTTATGCACTGCACATCAGCCAAGGAGGTTTGGGACAAACTCAGATGTGTCTATGAAGGTGACGAGAAGGTAAAGAAATCAAAGTTGCAAAACTACTATGGTTTATTTGAATATTTGAAAATGAAAGATGAAGAGAACATTACCTCTTATTTCTTAAGATTTGATAACATAGTTAATTCTATAAAGAGTCTCGAGGTCACTTTGGAAGAAGAATCCATTGTACAGAAGATACTAAGAAATCTTCACTCAAATTTTGATGCAAAGGTGTCTGTATTGGAAGACAAATCTAATCTTGAATATCTAACAAAGGACAAGCTTCAGGGGATTTTAACTGCATACTAGATGAGAACTAAGGAAGAGACTCCCATCAGAAAGAAAGCCACTTTTAAAGCTACTACGAAAGACAAGCATGATCATGACAAGGACTATTGAAATGAATCGGGTGATGAGGAATCAAACTTTATTAGAAAGATGAAAAGAGGAAGAGGTAAGTACAAGAACAAGTTTCCCTTAAAATGTTTCAGATGTGGAGGAATAGGTCATTATGCATCTAAGTGTCCTTACATACAAAATTAAGATAGTGACATCAAGGAAGAATCTAGCTCTCATGAAGGTAGAGATGCGCGCACTCAACACAAACCTGAAAATAAAAGGAGGATTCCAAAAACAAAACAAAAAAGTCTGTACATTGAAGAAGATAGCAAGGTATTTGAAGGAATCGATTGCAACAAAGAACCAAAAGAAGTACTTTTCATAGCTCTTGTTGAAGAAGAAAGTAGATATGAAAAGAAGAAGAGAAGTTCAAAGAATACTCATGTTGCACAAAGAAAACCAGGATCACTAGACAAATACTTCTTTAGTGGATAGTTCAAAACACATCCAAAGCTAGTTACATCTCCAAATCCTATTGTAGAGGTCAAGACTGATAGTCAATATGAAGAAGAAGAAAATGATGCAGATATTGAATGGGAAGGAGAATTTATTATTTCCATAGATGACTTGAAGAAGTCAATAAAGAAGAATAAATTCTTGCAAGAATAGTTGTCGAAGTATGAGGATTCAAGAATCTCTTGATGCATAAGTTTGTGAAAAGGTAACCAACTATGAGATACAAGTGATTTTATCACAATACAAGGTTAAATTGCTTGGGGAAGAGAAAGCTACATTGAAAGGTTCTTTGGAAGAATTGGCACAGAAAATTAGTATGCTGAAAAACAGCTTGAGGAGAAGGATAAAGAGATATCCCATCTAGAAGACAAATTGATTGAGATGAAGGGAAAGAAACAAATCCAAAATCCCATAGTGATTTGCACACATCAATAAAATAACAAGGCTATTGTTGATGATGAGGTAAAAGACAAGTTCAAAGACAACACATTAATCTTGAACAAAATCTCGGATAATCAGAGATCGCCAGAAGACAAAACAGGCCTTGGTTATGAAAACGAATCAAAGAAGGTACGCAACAAAGAACATTTCCCCAATTGTGTTAAGTCTTTTAGGTATGATGGTTATTCAACAAATACAAATCTATTCAATATGCTAGCCAAAGAAGGACCAATAGGAAGAAGTGCGCAACATGCAATTGTTTTGGTCATATTGCAATTTCAAATTGTGAGATGCTATGAATGTGATGGTTTTGGAAATAAGGCTATGTATTGTCAAAGAGAAGTGAACTATCCAAATGAATATTCATTGCGCAAAGGAAATCACGTTCAAAGGGACTATAGTGAGAACTCTCTGATGCATAATCAAGACAGAAGTGCACACAAGAAATCTTGGGTAAGGAAATATCCTCAGAAGTGCACTAAAGATGCAGACAATCCAGGTGCATCTAATGCAGCAAGCAATTTTTTCCCCTCTTACTAATCTTGCAAGCATTGTGTAAGACCCTTCAGTTCAACATGATGCATCTTAGGAATTCAAGGGATATGCTAGTTAGGTGTGTGGTTAGAAAGTGTCTATCGCAGTATTCATCATAGTCATGTGTTAAGTTGGAAATGTCACAGAAGAGGAAGTTCAGATACATGCATGCATTATCTTTCATATGATAGAGTACATAACAGATTAATTGCTAAATTAAGTTTTATGACACAAACGAAGATTTATTGCATATATGTGAATGAAGAAAAGGTGCAAACATTGTTGAAAGATAGATATGAGTCGATGCAAAATATAAATTTTATTATATTCAAAATCAGTCTGATTACAAAATTGCACGAGTCGGGACTCCATGCTGATGTAAAAAAGGGAGTATACAAGAAGATGAGTAAAGATGGAAAAATTGAGAACTGCTGAAGCAATCTAAAACCACCGCTCAAGGTCAATTTCTGTGTCTAACTAGTGTGCAAGACGAAGCTCCAAGTTGATCGGTACCATCACAGTAAACTATGAAGAAGGGTGAACAAGAAAGAGTAGTAGAGTTGCAGATGATGATGGTTCAATTTAATGAGGTTGAAGTGAGGACAATTCATCGAAAATTTATTGTTGTCGAGGCTCCATATTGTAGACCCAATGGCTCAGGTGGATCGGTTTCTCAGAATTTCTGAAATTCACTTGCGACTAAGCATATTGGTGATGGAACTTTCTTTCCTTCATCTGTTGTTTCCATATGCCCATATCAACTCTCAGGTATGAGAATTTAGACTATTGTGTTTGAACTGCAAGTCGCACATTCTTAAGGGAGATATTCATTCTTTGGTAGAAGGAGGCCATTGGAAGAAAGAAGAAGAACCAGATAACAATGCGACACATAAATGCATAAGTGGAAAAGGTGATGAACCATGCATTGTTCATGGAATTCTTATAGAATTGAATGGAAGAAGTTCACGCACATGAAATTAATTTGATGAGATATGCATTCAGTATTGCGCAAGTCGAAGAAGGTGGTGGAGTCTCAAAAATTTAATGTTGGATTTAATAAGCTTTGAAAAGGTGTACGGAAAGCGGAACCCAATCTATTGCTTCATGCGATAGAATGATGTTTCCCCAAAATCTTGAGTACGATGATGACACATAATTGTTCCCACATGAACTGAGTATCATATCTGCTTTCATGGTTAACTGGCAGATGAACATGCCAAATATTTGGTTGTCATGACAAGGTATGTGAAAATAATAAATGTGACGAGGTAAGGACACATCACAGTAAATGCAACATATGAAACAGTTAATTCAATGGAAAGGATTGTAAAAAAATAGTAAAGGATTGATTTTGGCACTTCGCAGTTGGCACGAAATGAGGCAGACTTGAACAACTCTGCAAAGGATGATGAAGTGTTTTGACAGGAACAATAGTTCAAGATACAAAAGGAAAATAACACCCATACAGGAAAATAAATCAAATATAATTATGAAATCAATATGCAAATTGCAAGATATCAGTGCAGAATTACGACAAATATATGAAGCATGAAGACAGGGGGAGTCATCCCTGAACAATGAATGAAGTCTAATGCAAAACAAAATGAAAAAAGAACCAGTAATTGCGCAAGTAATGGAAGCTCTTTTCCATTGATGTCAAAGGGGGGGAAGATGCATGAAGCTGAGGCATCAAGATGAGAAGAACTAAAGCAGCAAAGGAGAAAATATGCATGAGAAGTTGTGAAACAACATAGAGAAGAAACATCACGCAGTAAAGTATGACGCTGAATACAATGAATGAAGAGATAGCATGCAGATGTGAAAAGAGCATGAAGCATATTAATACAATGCAGCATGTAGATGCAACATACGTGAAAGAGTTTGAATTAGATCAGTGGTCTATGCAGAATTAACAAAAACCAAAAGAATCAGTATTGACAACAGTATGTGTAGAAGTCGTATGCCCAAAGAATTTAGGGGGAGCACTGCGACAAGTAGAGATGAATCATACAATTCAAGAAAATTATACATAGCTTCATAAGGTGTTGACAACAATGCTAAAGGGGGAGATTGTTGAACTTTGGTTGTCATTGATGTCAACTAATTTCAAAGAGGATGTAAGTTGATTCAGTTTGAGTCATTGATTTCAGTTGAGGTCAAAGTGGATACAACATTTTTATGTCGGTTTAAAGAATTATATGGAAGCCACTTTGAAGAAGTATGTGTGCTAGATAGATGGAGGATATGGATTCCAGTTTGAAGAATTCTATATAAAAGTCGCTTCCACTCTGAATATGTGTGTCCAAGGATAAATGATGCATGACTAGTATGAAGAAGCACACAAGGAAGATACATCATGCAGATCCAGTATGAAGAAGTACATAAGCAAGGATACATCATGCATGAGTAGTATGAAGAAGCACATAAGGAAGGCACATCATGAAAATCCACTTAAAAGAAGTACATAAGTAATGTATCCTACTACATGTGGTACATGCGCATATATCATGTCCACCAATTCATACTCTCTTAAGGTAGAAGCCAAATAATTGGATGGAAAAAAGTACCTATGCACAAGAATCCAATGAGTTGGTGTTGGCTTGGTTTTGCAATCAATCTTAGTGCTATGGGCACCTGCTAACTAGTAGCAGCAGTTTCAATATTAAGCAAAAACAATAAACTAAATCTAAACTAAAACTAAACTAACGTGTGCATTTCATAATAAAAATTTTAATTGAAAAACAAGAACAAGAAATTGAGAAAATAAATTTGTATTGAAAAATGGGGGCAAGCAAGTGCTTGCGATAATACCTCCAAATGATGAAGATAGTTGAGAAGCTCCAAGGATGAGCAGCTCCAAACTCCAAAGGGTCCTTTCTCCAAGGTTGCTACAATGGCCAAATACTCAAGGGAGATTTTGGCAGCATGAGGATAGGAATATGAATGGATGTGAAATGAGGAGCCCCTACCACCTTTTAATAGGTTTTGGTGGTGGGCAATACCATTTGTGGTTTTGTGGAAACCAATGGTATTGACCAACATGGTTTAGGTACTTTTCCCTCCTTTTTCCTTTTTTGAATATTTTTATTATTTTTATTCCCTTTTAATATTTTTGGGAATTTTGGACCCTTTTTGAGGGTTTTTTATGTTTTTTTAGGAAAAATAATCTTTTTTGAGTGGGAAAAGGGGTGTACTAAGGCCTTTTGGTGACCTTTTGTTGGCTTCAGAGGCTTAAATGGTGAAAAAGTGGACAAATGGGTCATGTGAATAGGGAAATGAGCTAGTGAGCACTTTTTGGGTGTTAACAGATTGCCCCCTGATGTGTGAGGGCAGGAGCTCATCGTATGGCCGATAGACATCATAGTTCTTTTGTCTTTTTTCTAGGGTTTGGGGAGGAGAAGAGATCATTTGGAGTCTGAATCCACGGACCTTGGAAGCTGCAAAAAATAAACAAATGTTACATGGCCTCACTATGAATGAGGAATAATATCTGATAATGGACGAGGTGGGCATACCCATGCTTGTATCAAGACATATACATAACAATTAGTCCCAAGAAAGGGGGATCTAATACATAAAAAATATACTGGTACATCATAATGGTCCAGAGGGGACATTATTTTGGGATGTACTCATGATCATGACTGATCTCAATAACTGATACACTGGAATAACTGATGAACTGCTGAAATTGAAGGTGTCCAACATCTGTAGGGACGTAATGACCGTGAGCCATCTCTGGGAAGTATATGTAACTGTATACTCGAGGGAGTATAAAACTGGTGTACATCTGAATACTGTCGCCATGCGCAACCCGGATATCTGTAGGAAAAGTATAACTGGTTGTATCCATAGGTAGACTCTCAAATGTGGAGAAGTCAGATGGTATCTGGGGTCTTCGACTAATAACTGAGCGGAACAATGCCCTGTGCGAGTCTCAACGATGCGATCAAGGTGTTGAAGTCGAGCATGTGAGAAACAACCATTTGGAGAAGCACTGAGGACACTTCTCGAAATGATTCATAGGCACTCATCATAAATGGTGATGAGTCCAAGACACAGGGACCTCTAGGTCTATCCTCTGGAATAAATGTGGTTGTCGTCGACAGAGGGAGACCCGCAACTAACAAGGCAATGATGTTTCCTTGATAGGAGCGCGAGGTGTAGAACTGAAGTGTGGTAGTACTGATGGTAGGACTGACATACTTGGGGGGATGGGAATTTACTGGGGTCATATAGGGGAAGACTCAAACTTACTTTGTTCAGAGCATGATGACATGGTTGACCTGGCAGTGTAGGGAACTGACTTGTAGGTGTGGGTATCCTTGCTTTTAGGGACTGAAGGGTGTGTGTTGACTCTGGGGGGTTCAAGCTGATGGGTGTTGTCGAGGGAGTCTCAGGGTGACATACTGCAGAATGCTCTGAACAAAGGCGACCAAAAAGGGGGAAGCTGCCCTATGAGTAGATGTGATCTGTTGTGGCGCCAAGGGGCACCATTGGGACCTTCTTCGTAGTTTTAATGAGCTCCAAGAAGGGATAAAAGTGTGCTCTGAAATGGTACTATCCTGTGGATTTGTGAGCCCAGGACTGTTCGTGCTCATTGGTGCTTTCATTTTTAAGGAGTCTAAAAACGATAAGAAGACTCTGCAGTGGTTATGACTACTATCCTGTTGGTTTTACGAGCCCAGGATGGTGATTGCTCGTAGTCGCTTTCATGTTTAGAGAGTCTGAAAGAAGTAAGGGGACTCCATTGGTGTTCTTTTTCGTAAGTTTAGTCTCCAAGGCCCGAAAAAGCATAAAATGATGCAGATGGAGAACTCTTCTAGCCGATGTGACTAGAGTATTCCTTTTTCATAATTAGTCTACGAGGTCTGGAAAAGGGGTAAACTTATACCAGGTAGACGCCCTTTCAGATACATTTTAACGAGCATGAAAGGAAGCAAGGTTGATCGGCAATCTTTTCATTGTTTTAGGAGTCAGAAAAGAGCTTAACAGAAACTCCCTAAGTGCCTTTTTCGTAAAAGGGATTGCTCGGCCCGAAAAAGGGATAAAATCATACCGAACAACAAGGGATTGATGGGAGCGAGAAAAGGTCTCAAGCGTCATCATGTGTGCGGGATACTGGATCCGGTGACATAAAGATTGTGAACAGGGGGCAGTGGCCATTGTGGCATGCAAACTGAGGTGATGTGTGACATTTTTAAAGAATGTCTAAAAAATCAGGAGGTTAGAGCGAGAAATGATCTCAAGCGTCATCACGAGCACAGAAAACTGAATCCAGTGATATAAAGATTGTCGAAAACGGAGAATGGCCAATGTGGCGCGCAAACCGAGGCGACGAGGGGGCATGGAAAAAATGCCCAAAAAATCTGGACGTGAGAGCGAGAAATGATCTCAAGCATCATCACGAGCGCGGAAAATTGAATCCAGCGACATAAAACTTGTCAAAAACGGAGGCCGACCGATGTGGCACGCAAACCAATGCGACGAGGGGGCATGGGAAAAAATGCCCGAAAAATCTGGACGTGAGAGCGAGAAATGATCTCAAGCATCATCACGAGCGCGGAAAACTGAATCCGGCAATATAAGACTTGTCAAAAACAGACGACGGCGGATGTGGCACGCAAACCGAGGCGACAAGGGGGGCATGGGGAAAATGCCCGAAAAATCTGGGCATGAGAGCGAGAAATGATCTCAAGCATCATCAAGAGCGTGAAAAACTGAATCCGGCGATATAAGACTTGTCCAAAATGGATGACGATCGATATGGCACGCAAATCGTGGCGACGAGGGCGCCCAAAAAATGGTCAAAAAATGGGCCTGATGGAAACAGGAAAAGGAAAGATCTATGATGAAGTACAGTAATGGACGATGGTGTCCATCCAGTTTACTATGGGTAAAATCGCTTGAGGTACAACCTGTTGCGTGGGTTGCAGAGGGGGTTGCCTTCTGAATCGGTCAGAATGTATGCCCCCTGTCCGAGGCAAGTGTGTATAATATATGGGCCTTGCCACATGGACACAAACTTTCCTTTCCCGGTTTTGTCATGAGCTTGATCGTAGACGAGGACAAGGTCCCCTTCAGAAAAATTTCTTGGGCGGACATGTTTATCATAACTCAATTTGGATCGGTTCTTGGTTGCTTCCATGTTTTGAAGGGCTGTGCGTCAATCTTCGTCGGCCTGCTCCAGGAGTAGTAAGCATTGCTCAATTGGGGTAGTGTCCGGTAGGAGTTCAACGGCCATATGTAGGGTTGGAATCTGGCACTCAATGGGGAGGACAGATTCAACACCGTGAACTAAGTGGAAAGGGGTAAAACCGGTGGCGGTTTAGTGGACGTGTGGTATGCCCATAGTGCCGGGAAGAGCATGTGGTGCCAATTTGACTTGTGTTTGTCTACAGTGCGTTGGAGGATGGTTTTCAAAATCTTGTTTATCGCTTCGACTTGGCCATTTCCTTGGGGGTAGTAAGTAGAGGAAAAATGGTGTTCAAATTTCAGTAATGTTGATAGTTCTTTCCAGACGGCGTCTTCGAAGTGAGAGCCGTGGTCTGAGACAAGTTGCTTGGGCACCCCAAAACGCGCAATAACATGGTTGAGAAAGAACCACGCTGCGGTCTCGGCTGTGCAATTGTAAGTTGGCATGGCCTCTGCCCACTTGGTGAAATAATCAATGGCCACAATAATATGTTTGTGACCGCTGGCGGACGTGGGATTACAATCAAGGAAGTCGATGGCCCATTTACAAAATGGTCCGGCAGTAACGACTGGATGAAGGGGGGCAGGTGGGATTTTTGCTTTGGGGGCAAAAAGTTGATAGTTTTGGCAATGTTTGACTGCGGTGATGCAATCAGTAAATAATGACGGCCAAAAGTAACCTGCACGAATGATCTTTTGGGCGGTGGCCATGCCGGAGAAATGGCCTCCGCAGGCACCGCTATGACAATCATTGAGGACTTGCTCTGCCTCACTATGGGATAGGCAACGTCGTAGGATGGTATCAATGCCACGTCGATAAAGTACATCCCCTAACAAGGGGTATCGGGGGGCTTGGTGACATATACGATGGCGTCCATCTCGATCGATGTTAGGTCAAAATTTCTGCGTGTGGAGGTAAACTAGGATGTCACCGTACCATGGGTCGTCAGACGAAATAATGAAGATGTGGTCGTCAATCAGATCCGTTTGGATAGCGGGTGATGACGAAGAGGATGGGAGGTCAGTGATGAGATGGGAAAGCACGAGGGCTTTGGTGCTCTTGGGAGTTTTGAAAGTGAGGTCATACTCCTGGAGGACAATGACCCATTTAGAAACACGACCTTGTAGGAGGTGTCGGTTTAGGAGATAGACCATAGGGTTGGAGTCGACGACGACCATGGTATGACCGAGCAGAATGTAGTGTCGCAATTTTTGGACGGAAAAGACTACAGTTAGGGCTAATCTTTCCTCGTATGGGTAACGTAGGGGTGGGCCATACAAGGTCTGGCTGACGTAATAAATGACATGTTCTTCGTGGGAGGCATCTTCTTGGACCAAGACTCTGGACACGGCATGTTCAGATGCCGAGACGTAAAGGATGAAGTCCTGAGAGAAATCCGGAGGGGAGATCAAGGGGGCTTGTGTGAGAGCTTTCTTGAGGGCTTCGAATGTCGTGTCTGCTTGCTCATCCCAAACAAAGGCTATGTGGGTGCGAAGTAGGCGTAAGAATCCATGAACTTTGGTGGCGTAATCGGGCACGAAGCGACGCAGGAAATTGGACCGCCCCTTCAAAGTCTGGAGTTGCCGAAGCATGCGCGGAGAGGGAAGGTCTAAGATGGCTTTGACTTTCAAGGGATCAACAGTAATTCCATCCTGGGAAACAATGAAACCCAACAAACGGCCTGCAGGGACGCAAAAGACACACTTGTGTGGATTCAAGCGCATTTTATATTTGCGACAACGCAGGAAAACTTGCCGGAGGTCGTTAAGGTGGTCTGATCGTTTACGGGAACGAGCTGTAAGGTCATCAAGATAGACCCGCAGGATATGGGCCAAGTCGTGAAAACAATAGGTCATGGCCCGCTGGAAGGTGGCACCAGCATTTTTAAGGCCGAAAGGCATGACACGATAGGCAAATGTGCCCCATGGGGTAGTAAAGGCAGTCTTATACTGATCCTCCTTACGAATCTGAATCTGGTTGTATCTGGAAAAACCATCCATGAAAGATAGGACTTCATGTCCCGCACACGCATCAATGAGTTGGTCAATGAATGGTGTGGAGAAATTGTCTTTGGGACAAGCGCGGTTTAAATCACGGAAGTCAGTACATACTCTAAGGGTGCCTTATTTTTTGTTGACGGGAACGGGGTTTGAAACCCATGTGGTATAAGGAATAGGATAAATGAATCCTGCTTCGCGAAGTTTTTCAACCTAGGCTTTAACAGCGGGGAGCTTGGAAGGATGAATGGGTCGTTGCTTCTGACGAACGGGGGGGACATCAGGCCATGTGTCAATGTGGCGCTCTATAATGGTGGGGTCAAGACCAAGCATTTCGGTATAGGACCAGGCAAAGATATCACGAAATTCTTGAAAAAGTTTTTTGTATGCCTGAGTCTCCGCTTGAGTGCAAGACGCACCCAGTGAGATGAGCTCAGGTTTCCCAGGTGTGGTGGAAATGTCAATTTGTATAATGGGGGAAATGTTGGACATGTTCCCTTCTTCGAAGGCATCCGGTGCTGGAATGGGGTCCTTTAACCAATCGACCTTAGTGGGTATGAAATCTTTCGATTTGACGGATAGCTGGTTAGATGCCATGGATGTAGATGCCTTTGGGAGGAAGTAGGAGTGATGGTGCATATCGTCCCAAGGGTAGTCGGGTGCAATGAGTGTTTCCAAAATTTGTTCGTCAGTATTGAAGTAGTCAGACCATAAATCAAGGGGTTCTAGTTTGAAAGTGGTAGTCGAAGAGATCATATAAATGGTGTTAATCTCTCTGGATGAGGATGACATGGGAGGGTAGATCTCCTCGATAGTAGGGGGTGCCGTCTCAAGGTCCAAATTATTCATCTCGTAAAGAGCTGCTCTGTAATTTGGGATGTCAGGACAGTTATGTGAGTAGTGGCCATAAATACCGCATATCACACAAGGGTGGTTAGTAGGCAGTGATTTATCCCGAGGCTTGGGATTTGGGTCGAGTTTGACAACTGGGATGTTGGGGTCGTCATCTAGCATTTGCATGTGTTCTTGTAATGCAGGTAACTGTGGACACTGATGGGTTGGATGGCCTAACTCATCACACAACGAGCATTTGAGAGGAGCACGAAATACGGGAGGAGGTTTAACTGCTTTGGGTGGGGGCACCGCAGTGTATGGTTGTGGGCCTCTGCCCCAAGTGGGCCTAATGAGAGGAGGGGGATTTGTAGATGACGAAGGAGTCCTGATACCAGGAGGTGGTTGGGTAGAAGTGACAATGGGTTGCACTGGTTGCAGGATGACATTGGGTGTCGGCAGGGGAACGGGAGGTGAAATATACCACACGGGTAATCCCAATGTTAACCCGGGGAGACTAAGGGTAGCCATAACCGGAGTGCTTACTACACCCAAAGGAGGAAATAGAAAGGGGATTGTGTGGATTGGTGTAACCCCAATGTGACTAGGTACCAATGGTGGTTTAGGCAACAAGGAGGGTTGATTACCGAGTTGTTGTGAAAGAGTGCAGAGGTTAGCGACGTGGGTCTCCGGTGACGGTGGTGGAATGGCCTGGAATGTATAGGTCATCAGCGCCTCGGAGTAAAGTCTGGGTCCCACTGAGGAAATGAATGAGGTAGTTGCACCACAAACAGGTTGTTCAATCATGGGGAGAACATTCTCAGGTGCAGCGGGGGCCTTGGGATCGTAATAGGTGAGTTAGTCCACCTTGACCACGCGTCCCTCATGGGGGAACTGCATGGTACGAAAAAGGGATGAGGCAACGGCCCGCATGGCATACATGTAACTATGGCCAAGTAATAGGTTATAGTCAAGTTGGGCATTGATGACCTCAATGTCAATGAGCACGGTTTTACCCGCGAGCTGGATGGGGACATTGGGTAATAGACCCTGGGGTTGAGCCGAACGGCCATCGTAGGCTCACAACGTAGTGGTGGACTGCTGGAGAGTGGGAGATCCCAACTTCTACCAAACGAATGTGGACATGACGCATGTAGAGGACCCTTCATTGATAATGCACCAATGGATGACAAGATTCCGAACAGAAACGGAAACTTGGAATGCTAAACTGGAAGGAAGTCAAGGTTCAGATTGGTCTGAATCGAATGCGATCAGTTGTGAATCATTGGGGTCAATCGCGCCAATGGCAGAGAGCAAAGTCTTGCGCTGCGAAGGACAGTTTTTTAAGACTTCCAACGCAGACATGGCTGCAGGAGACTGGGCTAAGTCGTCGACAATGCTGTAATTTGACGCAACGCGAGCATTGGGGTTATTATTGATGCGATGAAGTGGGAAGCAAGGTGATTTGGGAGCGCCATCAAGCGGAGTCGGGGGTATACGTAACATTTGAGCTGTGGGATTAATGTTAGTGTTCTTGTTGGCGAGAGGGGATTGAGAGGTGGAGCCGTACTGATTCCGACGGGTTTGGAGGTTGGCATCGGCAGTTGACATCATCAACAAGTGGTGAGTACCTGAATCAAACATGGGTTGATCAGGAGCGGCATAAGTGATCTGTTGTGGTGGTGCGTTGTTCTGAGGGGGAGCTAACGGCTGAGTGTTCACTACGCCTTGGGTTGGAAAGGGATTTTGCAACACCAAAGGTTGATGTTGTGGTGGTGGAGGGTTGGGTGGTGGATGAGGAGCCGCTTGCCCCTGACAATGGGCATCGTCAGTCCAGAGTTGCCGAGCTCGCTCCAAATGTGGGCAAGCATGTGTGTAATGACCATAAACCCCGCAAATAGAACAAGGATGGTTTGTTCTATGGTTACTGTTTTTGGGATGCCTGGGATTACGATCCGGATTCTGGTTGGGAGGCGCAGCGTTATTGTTTTGCGGAGGATTGGGAGGTGGAGGACCTTGCTGATGTTGTTGGTTATTACCGCGGTTACGTCCTCTTCCACGGTTTTGTTGCGCACCTTGGTTGCGCTGGTTGTTTTGGTGCTGGGGCTGGTTGTGCTGTGTGTACACTTGCCCTTGAGCAGTGGGAGGATTTTGGTTTTCTGCAGGTGCGGGAGCAGGTTGTGGTGGATAATACATCGGTGGGGTTGGGAGTGGACCAGATACCTGCTGGGGTTGTTGGTAACCCTGAGCTATTGAAGGTGTTGGGTTAGCTGTCGCAGCTAGCTGTGGGTACTACATTGGTTGAGGTGCGGCTGGGGGGGCATATGCGGGTGGTGCATGACCAAAGCACTGAGGTGGACATGAAGGTCCGTGGGTATGGTGGTGATGTGCCATGGGAGCATATGAATTGGTTGCTCCAGATTGGGATGTAGCCCGCGAAAGGTTGGGACCATGGCTAGGATGTGCAATGGAAAAGGGTTGTGGTTGTGAGGCCATACGACCAATGATGCCATCTGCGGCATGGGATGCCCCCAGCGCATCGCGTTGGGATGACTCGCCTCGAGGGGCATCTGGTATAATGGTATACAGATAACCCGACTTGGCGTAAATGAGATCAAATTGTTGGGCTTTGAGGATGGCCTCTTCTTCAGACTAGGGTCTTTCGGATGCCACATCCTTCGCAATGAGAGGGAGGAGGGATTTTAGAAACCAATCTAGGAAGATACGGTCATTTAACTTGATTTTGCAGAGGCTTCGACGTCGACGCCATTCATGAATGTGGTTAGTGATGTGGGTGGCCGTGTTCTGTCTGCAAGACAGTAGGATCTCGACGCCCGCATCATAGCGGATAGGTAACTGAAAGAACTACAAGAAGGTCGAGGCAAGGGAGGTAAAGGTGGCATGTGTCCCATGGGGCTGCTCGATATACCACTTGGCTGTAGAGCCAGTGAAGGTGCGTTGTAACAGACGGAGGCAGACAGAGTCATCCACTATGGAGTTGGAGGAACACCATAGATGGAAGGACATGATATGGTTCTGGGGGTCCTCACCTGCCTTGCCCTCAAACTTAGGGATGTCGGAGGGGAGTTTGGTGGGCATGTGAGGCCATGCAGGATCGTGTCTGATAGGATCGTTGGTGAGCCTGGCTAAGTCTGGTAAGTTCAGACTTGCCATGTAAGGTAAGGTAGCAGATATATGTGGCGTGGTGACTGGGACATGACTAGTCATGGTGGTATGATGCAGAGGTCCAGTAGCGCCTAGGGGTATGCTCGGTATTGAAGGTATGTGTCCTCCAATAGGTGTGGTCTGGTATGGGCCAGCGCTTCCAAGTGCAACATGGGTTACACTTGGGTTAGGAATAGTAGTGGTGATTCCTGGAATCTGGGTTGTGGGAATCAACGGGGGTGTGACCCCTATGTTGGGCATACCCATAACAGGTGGTGGCCCTGTGTTGGGAATTCCTATAACAGGAGGTGGCCCTGTGTTGGGCATTCCTAAGGGTGGAGTGTTGCCCATATTAGGCATACCTAGGGGGGTGGGTGTTTCCATGGATGGCACCGCAGTAGCAGGGTCCGTAGACGTCTCTCCTATGGTGCTGGTAAAAAGTGGGTCAAAAGGTGTTCTAGCCATAAGGTTGGTTGGGAATAACGTAGTGGGGTTTTCGGATTTTGCCTTAGAATCAGAAGTGAAGTGAGGCGTGTCAGAATCGGATGACCGTATGGTTGACCGACGATGTGTCGAGTCAAGGGATAGGGCTCTACGTTGGTGACGTGGAGAGCCAAGTAGACTGAACTCTAGGAGTTCGCCCTGTAGACGACGAGAGCATCTAAAATTCTCAATGGTGAGAAATAAGTTTTTGTGTAAAAATCTGTATGTTGTAAAAATGGTAATGTATAAAAAAAACTCAAAACCCTAATGCAACCAAGGGTGCAAGAAGGGGAGTGAAAATGAAGGCTCTCAGGCCAAAAAATCAACCTGAAAAAGGCACTTATTATAGCAACTGTGCTATAATAAGTGGAGGTATGCAACAAATGGTCAGAGTACCAACATGTAAACAGCTTCTAGAAAAAATAGGTGTAACTAGACCAAAGGTGGATTGAATCATGCAAACACCTAACTAAAAGTATTGTGAATCAACAAACGATATTCTCTGCAAGGTGATGAAATCCAAGTCAGACAATATGAGTGTTGAGTCAACGGATAGATATCCCCCTACCGGGAGGGACACCGGGTAATCAATCCTAAAGAATGGCTACTAGGATACTCCTTTCATGACACGTCGGGAAAAGGTAAATCTGCCGTTTGGTCCTTTATCGCAATACCCCCATACAGGGATATCCCGAGAACTGCGAATGGTAGCCCTTCGGTTACTGAATGGATTTCGGTATTCCACTCAGGCTTCTGGAACCATCCTCGCGACTTCAACCCTCCTAGGGGAGAGGCCTTCCCACAAACCGGTTGTGACCGTGCCAATAAATACTAGGAGATTTTGGCTCCCTAATGGACAACTTCTATGTCTCAGATGTAATAACTGAGGGGTGTTATTGGAACACATATCCCCTCAATACTACCTAGCTACAAAGTTCTTTTAGTGTTCCCCAAGTGGGGTTAAAAGTTTGTTGAAGTTAGGGTTCGTTTTAAGGCTCAGTTTAAATTAGGTGTTTGAGTGGGTGCACGTATGGTATTTTAAACTGAAATTGAAAAAGTAAATGCTTTGCGGAAAATATTCAAAAAATAAAGGATCTTTTGAAATATGAAAAGCAAATAATATGACTTCTTCAATAAATGGAAATTAAATGCTTTGCAAAGACTATTCAAAAAACAAAGGATCTTTTGAAATATGAAAGCAAATAATATTACTTCTTTGAGAAATAAATGGATTTCTTTTTGGAAAATTGCTATGGGCAAAATATTAAAGAAGTAAACAGCAAAATTTTTTAATCTAGATAAAATGCAAAATAGATCCTTCTTTCAATTTCTGAAAATTTTTAAAAAGATTCTTTCAAAGGTGCATTCTAAATAGTAAAATATTCTATGGCTGTAAAATATGCAGGATTTCTAATACTGGAAAATGTGCTATGTGGGCAGGAAATACAGTAAGAAATTAATTTTTTAAACAATTCGGCCGAACGAAAAAATTAGCATCGCGGGTTTTGACAGGAAAGTTGCGATGGACCGCGCGGGTTTATGTTGCACAGTCGCGATGGCAGCGCGGGTTTTGACCGCGAAGCCGTGATGTGCAGCGCGGGATTTCGTCACACAGTCGCGATGTGCAGCGCGGAAAAGGTCCGCGAAGCCACGATGTGCAGCGCGCTTATGGGCCGCGAAGCCGCAATGAACCGCGCGGAAAAAAGCCACGCAGTCACGATGAGCCACGCAGTCGCGATGAGCCACGCGACTGTTGGGAAAAAAGCCGCGAGTCGAAAGCTGTACGTGGATGCCGAAAAACGACGCCAAAAATTGAAAATTTCGAGCTGTTAATGGCAATGAAATGAGCCAAGATCTAGAACAGCAATGGATCTGCTATCTAGGGTGGCATATCTATGAATTAAACTAACAAATACAATCAAAAACTAAGATCTAAAGAAAAAGTGAGATCTAGAAATTTGAAAGCAGCGGAGTCGCCAAAAACTGTTGGCTTGGTTTTGCAACCAAGCTTAGTGCTATGGGCACCTGCTAACTAGTAGCAGCAGTTTCAATATTAAGCAAAAACAATAAACTAAATCTAAACTAAAACTAAACTAACATGTGCATTTCATAATAAAAATTTTAATTGAAAAACAAGAACAAGAAATTGAGAAAATAAATTTGTATTGAAAAATGGGGTCAAGCAAGTGCTTGCGATAATACCTCCAAATGATGAAGATAGTTGAGAAGCTCCAAGGATGAGCAGCTCCAAACTCCAAAGGGTCCTTTCTCCAAGGTTGCTACAATGGCCAAATACTCAAGGGAGATTTTGGCAGCATGAGGATAGGAATATGAATGGATGTGAAATGAGGAGCCCCTACCACCTTTTTATAGGTTTTGGTGGTGGGGAATACCATTTGTGGTTTTGTGGAAACCAATGGTATTGACCAACATGGTTTAGGTACTTTTCCCTTCTTTTTCCTTTTTTGAATATTTTTATTCCCTTTTAATATTTTTGAGAATTTTGGACCCTTTTTGAGGGTTTTTTATGTTTTTTTAGGAAAAATAATCTTTTTGAGTGGGAAAAGGGGTGTACTAAGGCCTTTTGGTGACCTTTTGTTGGCTTCAGAGGCTTAAATGGTGAAAAAGTGGACAAATGGGTCATGTGAATAGGGAAATGAGCTAGTGAGCACTTTTTGGGTGTTAACAGTTGATTAAGCAAAGACGCAAACAAGCATGCCAAGGAAATATTCTAGAATGTGCAATCAAGCCCAAGCATTGTATGGTCAAATATTGGAAGCGACACGAGAAGTATGAAATGGCTTATGGGTGAATAGTCCTGAAATCGCGCAAGTCTCACCAATCAAAAGATGCTTTCAGTTATTAAAGCGCACACAAGTTCCAAGAAGGGTGAGTGATTGAATTTAGTATATGCGCATCTAAAGACTCAACAAGTGTGCAAGTCCCACAAGTAATGGTACCACAAGGGTCAAATTCCCACCAAGTTGAAGATCACGTATGCACAAATTATGCAAAGCATTGATATACCAAGTGCACAAGTCCCACAAGTGATGATACCGCAAGGGTTAAAGTCCCACTAATTCAAGTACCAAGTATGTGCAAGTTCGACAAGATATGGCATGACAAAAGCACAAGATGAGGTCAAAGTCCCACCAAGTCAAGGACCATGCTTGCGCAAATTCTACAAAGTAATGGTACATCGAGAGTGCAAGAATACAACGGTGAGGTGAAATTTCCACTAAGTTGTGGAACATGCATGCGCAAGACACACAAAGGATGACACATCAGCAGCAAAGAACATGACATGTGGCATAGGATTAATCCATGAAGTAACGAAGAAGGGATGCCACAACCAACTTGTGGACATACAATCCATGCAGGACATGTATAAATAGAGATGCAAGTTTGAGATTCGATGTAAGATTGATGGAAAGGATATAGAGATTCAAGTGGAAGATACATATTTATATTCGGGGCATCAAGAGATAGAGGATAGAAAATCATGATATAGAGAGCACCCAAGTGCACACATGCAATAGAATGATTTACTGCTGGTGCGCATAATGATGTTGTAGATTTGTGATGGATGCACAAATACTGAAAGTTAGAACCATAGAAGTATGTGCAAGTGCATGATGACCGAATGACAGTATTTATGGCAGCATGTAGACAGTCATAGATGATGTAAGAGAGAAGTGTAGAGATAGAACCAAAGTATATCAGAAAATGCATAGAAGTTTGGTTGATGAATGAATGTTGAAGTGAATTGCGCAAAGTAAAGAAGTCCATCAAATGTACATTGACATAAAAACAACAGAATCTTGTAGGCATGCCATGATGAGGATGATTTGAGGAAAGTACATTAAACCAAAAGGATGAATCATAAGATGCACAACATGCCACAGATTTTCTAAAGGACCGTAGCACTTAAACTGAACGGCCACATCTAATTTAGTGTGATATTCCATTTGATACTGATGCATAATCTCAAAAAAATAAATTATCAATTGAAATCACACTATTAGTTTGTGAGTACAGTTACATAGTAGCAAAATGATAGAGTGAACCTTAGCACAGACTGCAGGATCAAAATCACAAAGTATTTGGAGCAAGTCATCAACAGAAGTGAAGAATTGAGTGGAATCATAAGTCAAGTGATGTATGCAACACATGGGTGAAAGAGAATCTGTAATGAACAAATATATAAGTAAACATTAATAAATAATAATAATAATAAAATAATAAAATAACATAACATAATAAAATAACATTACATTGATTATAGTTAATTAAGGGACACATCCCTTTGGTGAATAGTCACCATGTGATCCTATTTATATGGGCTACATCATCTTTTATATGTTTGATCATTTATTCGGAAATTATATTTTTACTATGGAAGTATTATCAATTGGGTGACTTATCCATTTGGATTTTTTCGAGAACCGTATAGGTTGTAACATTAGTATCAAATCTACATTCATGATCCAAGCCTTTGGCATATTATGGTTTTTAACCATTATCCTAGGGTTTCCATAAAATTGTGGTCTTTGACCAAGAAGAAAAAAAAGAAGTAAACCAAAAGAAAAAAGAAAAAAGAAAAGAAAAAGTAAAAACAAAGAAGTAAAAGAAGTAAAAAGAAAAGAAAATGTAGAAAGAAAAATAAAAGTAAAACAAAGAAGTAAAATAAGTAAAAACAAAATAAAATAAAAAGTAAAAGCAAAGAAGTAAAAGAAATAAAAAGAAAAGAAAATCATGTGGTTTATTGGAAGCATTTGTGAAAGCTAATAATAAACTTAGAATATAAAATCTAAAAGTGCATAAGAAGTCTTAAGGCTACCAAGGAGCAAGCAAGATTTGAACTTGGGTGGGGAAGATAACATTAATTCCTCCCAACCACCCAATCTACACACTATCCACAAAGAAGTTAATCTAAAGAAAAAGGTTAACCTACATGGAGATCTAAGTGCATTTTGAGCACAACTTTCTCTATGTGAGCCTGCACTGTGTGCAGAAAGAGAAAAATACTATTGTGGCTAGTTAGAGATGAAGGTGGCAGTGTGTATAGTCATTATTCATCGTTTTCACGAGCCAAAGTTACTGGTGTAGTCAGAATTTGCATCCGAGCAGTGAATTTTTTCCATCATCAGCATTGAGTCATTGAATAAAAGATCTTAGAATTTGAATTTTTTAAGCATTAAAGTATTATAGAAGTTTTAAAAAGAAGAGAAGTAGAAGACCCTTTATTGTTGAAGAAGTGTTAAGAAAAAAAAAATCAAAATGCAAGAGACAAATATTACTCCTGATAAGAAACGATTTGTCGATGTTCCATCAAAAAACACGATGAAGATGTTAGAAGTTATTGAGATATTTTATGAAAGCTTTATTAACATCGCCATAAGTCCAAATAATAGAGAAAAATTTATTAATGTTGATCTTGCTAATAAACTACACATTCTAGAAGCAGATATCGAGAAGAATGAGAGGAACAGAGAGAAAATAAAACAACTAGACTTACAGATCAGGAGTTATAATCTAACATCATAATTCACTGTTGCGGACATAAACGATGATATTACTGACATAATGTTAGGTTCTAGCTGGTTGGAAGCATTGGATACACTCACCTTGAATGCATAAATGAAAGGCATGAACTTCATTCATGAGAAAAAGAAAATAACAATACATGGCTCATCGTGGAGAGTTCCTTCATCAAACACAACTGAATATCTAGAAGAAGAAGTTACGCGCTTGAACGCCCTCCTGAACGACAAGGATGAGGAATTTGCACAAATCCGGAGAAAAAAGAAGATCAAGAATCAGAAAACCGTTGTCGTCAACAACAAATAGAAAAAATCCAGCAAAAATATGACGACATTAAGAAGACACACAAGTTGGAAATTTTGAGAAGCAATAACACGTTATTAAGTAATACAGAAGAGATATTTTGACTAGAAAATCCTAACAAGACATTAGTTACAAAGATCAAGAAATTGAAAAATAATCAGAAGACGAAACATTCTAATGAAGACTTCGAAGGAAAAATACTAGAAAAACAAGAAGAAAATAATCTCCTAAGAAATATTAATCAAGAACTAGAAGAGAAAATCAAGAAGTTAAAAGAGGACAAAATTTTCCAAGAATAAATGTTCGAAAAGATTCAAAGTAATAACACTCTATTACAGAACAAATTAGAGCAAGTCCAGAAGGAAGCTTCCAGACTCTTGGGAAAACAAATTCAAGTTGAGAAACAAGCAACAAAAACACGCTCAATTGAATTATTATCAGACAATAAATATCCAGAAACACAAAAAATTGAAGTCTCTACAAACACTCTACAAGTAATTCAAGTACCTTATCGGCATCCTAACATAAGAGTCATTATTCCTGACAACAAAATCAAGAGGAAAATAAACAAAACTACTCCTACAGACAAACTAACTACCTTGATGGAGAGAAAAGACAAAATCACCAAATTGTTTGGGAATAGAAAATAAGAAGTTATTTTCCAATGATCAACCAGAAAACATCTTCGATTAAGGTAAATCTCGAATGGATAACTTCCGAGGAAATGCAACATTTCATTTCAGGCATTCGGAAATTATATCGTCTTGTTTCGTCAAGCATCAAATTTACAAGTTCAGAAGATCATAAAAAAAATGTTATGGGAAAGAACATTGAAAAAAGTCATCCATAATTATGCTTTGAGGACAAAGCATCTGTAAGGGAGAGTCAATGTAATGAACAAATATATAATTAAATATTAATAATAATATAATAATAAAATAACATTACATTTATTATAATTAATAAAGGGACACATCCCTTTGGTGAATAGTCACCATGTGAGCCTATTTATACGGGCTACACCATTCATTGTAAACATCATCTTTTATATATTTTTATCAATTATTCAACAATTATATTTTTACTATGGAATTATTATCAATTGGGTGACTTATCCATTTGGATAGTTTTGAGTACAACCAGATAGGTTTTAACAGAATTGTCTACATAAAAAGGTGGTGCACAACAGAACTATTAACAGAAGATCAGAAGCATGCACGAGTTTGAATATCAATAAGGTGGAATATTATTTTGGATATATGGGCGGAAGGACGGGGCAAGGAGCAGGAGGTTGGATCCTTCTTTCAGTTGGTGCTAAAGAACACAGGGATTTGGTGCTTCCTTCAATTCGGTGACTATAAAACCAGGGGTCGAGGTCGGTGCCTCCTTCCAGTTGGTGCTGGTAAACACAAGAATTCTATGCTTCATTGAATGTATTATTTTCATTACAAAAAGGCAATCTATGGTTTTCTCCCATTTGGGTTTCCACGTCAAAATCCTGTGTGTGATGTGTTCTTTTTCTTAGTGCATATGTGGATGAATGTTTTATTTATGTTGGTGCATATGTGTATGAATGTTTTATTAATATCTAAGTGTGAATGAATTGCAAAATATAACTTTAAAGCTATGTGTGATAAGGGAGGTATTTCAAACCATCCAATTTTTTTGATTCATCAGGATCACTTGTGAGTGCAAGATGAAGAGCATACTCAAAATAAATGAGTCTTTAGGTCCCTTATTTTTGTGAAAAAAGTGGACTAATCTAAATTTCTTTTTAAAAGATAAATATACAAGAAGTAAAAGAGTTTAAACTAACGTAAGATTTTCCCAAATGCCTACAATAATTATTTCCTTTAAACTTTAAAATCAAAGAAGAAGAATATAATCTACTCTAGTGGGAGCTAAGAGGTTCATTAAGGACCCCAAATCCTATGCCTAGGAAATTTGCAAAAATGATTCCCCCCCCCCCCTACCTGGACTATGTGATTTAATATCTAAAGATGTAAAAATAGTTGTGAGTTGTTTTGTAATTCCTTAGCATGATTGGGAAGCCATATGTACTATTGTTTGTGATGAATTTAAACAAAAAGAAAAAAAATGAGACCACCACATGGATTTTCCCCAAATAGTCGAACTGTCACTTGGGTTACAAGTTACAAAGGCCATGCAGATAAATCGTGTGGGATAACATACAGAAATTCACACTGTCACATGGAATTCAAAGAAAAATTAATGTTGATCAGCATGGAATAGATGCTAGGAACCACATTGATAGAAAAATGGATGGAAATAGACCTTGAGCTTGCAAAATCCACTAGTTAGGGGTATGAAAAACAAGAGTGTGATCCCTCAAAATGGACCAAATCAGTTAACAAGAAAAATAAAACATATAGATAAGAAAAATAAGTAGTGGAGTCATCAATAATGTTTTGGGAAAAATGTCCAAGAGTAAGAAATTCCTCCTCTCCTTGTAGGTTGAAACCAAGGAAACAATATGAGTGATGATTAATAGACAAACCAATAACAAGATAAAGCCAAAATAAACAAATAATAGTGAAATAAAGATATTATCAAGTGCTAAAATTCCATAAAACAAAGAGAATGAATTAGCTTCAATCATATGGCATTGTCCAATGGAAAATCTTGTATACAAATGGAGTGACCTAGAAGAATGAAGCTCCAATGGTAGCCAAAACTCCCATTTGGGATGGGTCCTTTTGAACTCTCTCAAAATGATTGCTATCTAACTTGAAATGATGAGGAGAAACATTTTCTTCTTGAGGAAGAATTCAAGGGAGCTTTGTTATGCCAAATGGAGGTATTCAAACATCTAGTTCTTCGTGTGAATGCTCCACCTCATTAAGTGGTCTTTAAGGTACATGTATGGGGCTATTGAATTCCCCCAAGCATCTAAAGTGGAACAATTCAAATTTTTGGAGCCAAAATGTGGTTGTGAGGCTTGAATTCATCGCGAAGATTTAGTGGTCCATGGCTGGTACTTCCACACAACTTTTGAGTCGTTACCCACATGGATCTGCATGGGTTTCCTTTATAAATGTCATGCACTTGTACTAAATTAAATATTCTTCCATTCTAAGTTTCAATTCTCATGTTGAATTTGATTAGTATGATGCTAATCATTTGCATGTTGTATGTTAATGATGTCTTTCTTTAATAATTGCCTAAATGTTGCAAGTGTGAAAGATTTAGGTGATAACACTTATTAGTAATCTTGGTGATATAAGATGAAACCTTGTGTGGTATTGTTTGCACAATGTATGTGTTAAGACCCATATATGTGGTCAAGTTGATTGAATATCCTACTATTTTCTTTTTTTAGTATAAAATAATTATTTGTTAAAGAGTGTGGGAAGTCTAGTAAGTCATGGAATACCTAGATGTTTTTACAATGATTTGTGGAAGGGAACAATGAACCTATTGTAGCCAAACTTGACTCTAGTAAATTTCTCTTACTTAGTTTCGGTTTGTAAAAAAAATAGAGAAATGGTTTTATGTTTCTTTCAAATTTGGAGCATCATTGAAAAATAGGTAAATAGGGGTTGTTTGGTATACTCCTTGAATCCTATCAAATAAGGTATTTTATTTGAAACGTGGTGTAAAACTAAACATTGAATAAAAATATTGTAAATAAAGCACACCATAATACAAATCCAATGAACATAAAAAAAATACAAATCAACATTAGATGTGATTTTGTAGGTTAAACTAAATGAATTTAATTGAAACGTTGCACCTATGAAATATCAAATGGTGTAAATTTGGTTTACATCTATTTCAGGGTACAATTTGGTCAGAGTTTACATGACCCATATGCCTCTAAAGCTCAATATATATCACCACATGTCAAATATTTATCATGTTCATAGCATGGGAAAGAGGTTTGTAATAATAGGTTTTAGCTCCTAGAACCATTATTTTAGCATGTAAGTGGATTGTTTCCAATGCATTCGTTGATGTGCAACTTAAATGATTACATGGTCTACTCTACATTTAATTTGTACTTACCTAGTGATTGATGGTTGTAGGTCTATGATAGGGAAAATATATTGCATGAAATAGATTAAATGGTAGTTATTACATTTGAAAACACTAGTTAGCTTTGGATTTTTGAGGAATAAGCAATTAAGGAGGAAGAAGGATCCCTATGCCTAGTAAATTTAGTCACCCATTGGTCAGGTAGGTCAATACATTGTGTGTTACAAGTAGGTTATTTTCTTGAGTAAAATGGATCCAAGGTGGAATCCCTTAGATTCTATCAAACTTGTGCAAGTTTCTTAATTTTAATAGTTTTGTATACTGGGAAAATGATATTTTTGAAGTTGGAATAACTGTCAGGTTATTGGGAAGTCTTAGGAGTTTGTCTTGTGACCTCATTCATGCAGGTGTTGATCATTTTTTGATATGGTCTAAAGTATTTTGCTCAGGTTGTAGTCCCATCCACCTTTCACTCTCCTAATTTCATCTAACCTGCTGGTACCAAAATATGCAGCGGACAGGTCAAAGCGTAGCAAATCATAAAATGAGCAAGGTCTTGTGACCCTGTTTTCACGTGGTTAATTCAGAATGACGAGCAAATGAATATTGGCACAAAAACATTGGTTTTTTGTTTGGCTTTTTTATGATCTTGAGACGAGTAAGATCAAAGGAAGATCTACGGTGGAGAAATATATAGGCTCTAGAGATGTGTAAAAGGATAATCCTTAGCCATGAGCCTGAAATCAAAACCGCTTGTCCACGTGGTAGTTCCATATTTATTCATGGTCCTAAAAGCGGTCTTGAAATATGACTTTCGTCAAATTTTGAAATCACTTGTTCAATAAGTTATTAAGGGTTTCGAGACATCTCGGCCCCTGTTGCGTCACAAGTTTCTGGTATATTTGGCTTGCGAGCTGTTGGATATACTTTGGGAAGTTGCTGTTCCCATAGTTTAAAAAAAAACAAGTTATTAAGGGTAGGTAGTCGAGAAGATTAAAATTTTGGATTGAATATTAAAGTTGAACGTATCATGGCACGAAATTTCTCATAAGACATCTGACCTCGAGATCGGTTTCCATTTTGATCAATGGTGTACATGTTATCAGGCTCCTCAACATGGTCGAGAGATAATACCTTTCGGGGAGCCTGATCAACCCAAAACCGCTCCGACACGTGTCTACACGAGGTGGATTCAGGGTCCCAAAAGTGGTCTCAATATACCACCCAAGCATGACCCTGAAACCGCTCATATCAACTTTTGGCGAGCGAATCAACATCAATCACATATTGACAGAGAAATTAAATAGATGGAACCACGGCTCCATGACCGGTCAAGATGGCGTATATCCAGATCAAAACATGATAGAGATCAATGGTTGGAAATTTTTCATGCTCCTATAACTGCACGATTTTTAAGCTGTGGACACAACCCTAAACATAAACCACTTCTACCACGTGTCTGCCCCGTAGCTCTTCAAAATTTTAAAATCAGTTTTTCTGCACCACCTTATGATGGCCCTAAAACTCCTTTTATCCTACGCAGTTTTGGAAGGTGGACCCACCAAGTGTTTTACCCAACTAATATTACCGCCATCGTTCTTCTAGTAATGGCCCACATGCATTCAAATCCCCCATGTACCTCACTCAAAAGACCAATCTTAGAGCGCCATGTGCATTGTTTGCTCCTTATAATCTCCCTCTGTTCTTAAATCCCAATCTCCCTCTGTTCTTAAATCCCAAATTGTTTGCTCTGGAATTCATTCATTAAGGGTTTAACTGTGATGATGTGCATTTTATGAAAATCAACAGCACTATAAATTTTAAAATTCCAAATGAAGAAAGACCATTTAAAGTCAGAATCAGGGTTGCTTAGCTTATTTTTGAAGATATTTTGGCTAGTCTGAATCTTCCCAAAAGTTTCATCTAGAAGTATGATCCAAAAGGAGTTATATCACGCAAAATATAGGCCATGAGGTTAGCCTCTTATCCCCATGAAGCACATGCACATATTGATAAGATGGCCAATATGGATAGTTGGGAACATGCAAAAATGGCTATGGATCCAAGTCAGGAAACTGTGTATCAAGTTATCCCAACACCTCACAAAACGGACCTGTTAGGGAAGATTTCCTTGACTTAGGCCACCTCGGACCTTGAAAAAGAAAAATCAGAAATTTTTGGGTCCCTGTCTAAGAAATCCAAATCTGAAAAGCAATCCAGTTTGGCTATCCTACTCAATCTGACTCCCAATTCTTTAGTATCAATGATCCTTGATAATTTTCCTTCAGTGGTATGGCCACAAGGGCAAGAAGCATCTTCTCAACATGAATCCTCGGTGACGACTTCTCTAAGTAAAGCTGGATTGTTTGGGGTTTATGATCAAATAAAGGATGATAATGTGGATTTACAAAAAATCCTATTTCCAAAGAAAGAGATAAGCAGAGGTCATCAAGCTAGAATGTTTTCAACACTCGATCTAAGACAAGGGACACTAAATATGGATATTTTAGAACCTATTGCACCTGGTGGTAAGAAGGTGCCTTCTAACTATAAAACCACTTAGGTTACTCTAAACCTTGACGCATTTCATCCCAAATACATTATGGAGATTCACAAGAAGACCGGAGAAGGGGTGCAAAGATATGTCATGAAGTATATCATGAGAACTAATAAACTACAAGGTGCAGTTAATAGGTTGGAGCATTAGCTAAAAAACGAAAAAATATTCAACCAAGGCCAAGCTATTGAACATCACTGACTTAGAACACCGGATTGCTAAGTTAGTGAAGGATACAAATGATTTTATTCCCATTCAGAATATGCTAAAGGAAAAGTACAAGGAGAGTGCATATCTAAAAAATAAATTGAACATGCCTACTGTTGAACATCCTTAGATGACATAGATTTCAGTAATTCAGTTAGAGCTATATAAAGTAGTACTAGAAAACGAGTCGCATAAAGAGAAAATTGTGTCTCTAGAAACAGAAGTTGAGGAGTTAAAAAGAAATAATCAATATCTCCTATTGCATAAAGCTGCAGTTTTACAAGCATCATCGTCGACATATCCAACAGACAAATTGGCCCAGGCCACAACTGAGATGAGTTTCAAAGATGCTTAGCTAAACCAGGTCCAGGATCAGTTTAGGCAGAAGAACGATGAATTAAAGGTCTTGAATGAGGAAGTGATTAAGAGAGATAATGTTATTTCTGAGCTACAACAGTCCAAGGCTGATTTACAAAAAAACATTCAATAGTTATCAAGAAAGATAACTGGTAAGTCATTATTAAGGGATTCCAAGCATTTATTGTGGGATCAAATATCAATGCTAATAATATCTCACTGGAATCATTTTTCCATTTCACAAGAAGAGTGGTAACTAGCTGTAATAGCCTCCCGAGATTCATGTAATATCATAAATAATTTGGATAAGAGAGAAAATATTGCGAAGACAGTAATAAAATTTCTAAATTAGCAATCCTTCCAAGAGCTTCAAAATTATGTTGTATGAGATAGAACCAAGATTATAATGCAAGTGATCAAGGTGATCAGTAAAGGCTTGATGGCTCAGAATGTCAATGATATAGCCAATCAAATTGCTTACAATGTTCGCTCCTTTAAATATTTGTTTTATGATCTTTCCCATTAGGCCTTCCTCACTTTTGCAATGGCCATGGGGATCTATATCCAAAGGAACATGTCAATGTCTTTCTGATGGAAGCATGAAATTATGAGGTTGGGTTTGCAGCTATCCAAGGAGAACTAGATGGTAAAATAGTGTTTGAAAATATTTGTCTAGATTTTCAACTAATTTCTCGACTTCAGTGAATATTGAAGACTCTACCAAAGACAACTTTCAAGCACTATACAAGAATTGGATATGGCCCTTAGGGAAGTAAAAAAAATTCAATATCCTTTGGGAAAAGACTGGAAGAATAATATTAGGTTTTTTCAATTCAGGAAACAGGAAAGGGACACATCCATGCAGTCACCAGTTGGATATTCATCATCACAACCACATCCTCCTCCACCTCATCAAGGAGGGTCTCGAGTATGTTTTCTAGATAGTTAAAATCAATTCATTAAATAGACAATTTTGTAACAATAATTTTGCTCAAACTGTTTTTTGAAATGGAAATCTGTTATTTAAAACAAAATTTTGTTATAAAATTTGTAAGCCCTTGAAGCTATAAATAGACTCAAAAATATAGAAACAGGGTGAACTCTTTTTGTAATAAGTGTGACTTCTGAGATATTTTGTCTAATCAAGCATTGGATATGAAATTTCCAACTATGTCATGGGAATTATGTGGATTCTAAGATTTGATATATATAGTTAATATCACTTTCTTTTGTATTTTCATCTCTTTCAACTTTTCTATAATTGAAAATCATTATACAAATCCAAATGGGAGGACCTTTCACTGATATTTGATTCAAATATTATTGTGGGTATCATTTTCTTTTATATTGTGAAGTATTCAAGATGAGCTATTTGGATTTGATATGGTTGTTTCTGTAAGATTTATGCTTATTTTGTCATTATTTTGTTTCTGATTATTGAATTATGTTTTCTCGGTACGTCTTCTAAAAGGAACATGGGATAAAGATTTACGATTACATTACCTTTGCTCATGCCATTTCATCCATCCATTTGTTTAAGTCTTTTTCTGTTATATCAGAAGTACTTCCCACATTCTTGCTATGATTATGAATGTCCTTCCTATTTTTAAACAATGAAAACAAGTTATAGTAATTCTTGATTAAGGTGTTTTGCTGAAAAAGCAAATCACAAGGGAAAAATTTATTGATGCCCACGCATAGTTCTAAATTTCAGCCTTAGAGTGCCTCTGGGAGTAACCTCTTTTCTGGTTCCATTGTGGTGGACTCGAAGCATCGAAGATTGATCTTCCTTGGGACAACAAAAATCTGACGCCCTCATTCTTGAAGTGAACAAAATCAGGATTGCGGGATGTTAAGTTCACTTGGTGACTCCATAAAAGGAAAATTTGGCATCTCGACATAGACATACTCACTAGAATCCAAGTCACGAAGAATTCTTGGCTCTGCGATATCGTGTTTCCTGAAGACATAGACATGGAAAATATAAATCTACCTCACGAAGCCATCATTGAAGAATATTTTATCCTCCACTTGTTGGTCCCCAATTTCATGAATTTGAATTCATATTCCAAATCCCCTGACGTGATTCTCCTCTCAGAACTCCCAACACTCCTTTGGATTTTCCCAATCCTCCATTTGTTTCTACTAAAAGCGAAGACTCTTCTGCTCAAAAGAATATCCCTAAATCCCTCATTACTCCTGAAGCTTAGAGTCTAATTTCCAAACACCTCATGTTGAGAGTGTGAAATTCTAAATCATAGTAGATCATGGAGCTGAGTATACCTCACAGAGAAAGAATGAGTACAGAAATTGAGTTACAGTGAAAATTGTAGTAAAAAAGAGGAGACAATTAATCATGCATGAGAACTCAGATAGGAACAGAATAATGTCACATGATCCAATAATTAGTATAATGAACCATTATGTTACAATAGAGATAATTCAAATCACCTAGGATAATTCGAGTCTCAGTCTGTCTAACATAGTAATTGTCACCTATATCAGTGCTTCGGAGCTCCCAAACTCAATTATACTCAACCAAATATCATTGAACTGATGATACAGTCAGTTAACTGACCAAGGACGGTGCATCCATGATTTTTTCATGCAAATAAATCCAAAAAGGAGCAGGAGGCCACAATTAATGGTGATTGAAACTCAAAATCCCAATTAGAGTCACCAACTCATGTGTAACACAGTTAGACTGAACTAAGTCACTGAGTGGGATCCTAAAATATAGGGAACTACCTCTGAGAGTCCTAAAATCATGCATGCATGGCTTATTAGGTGGATAATGGGTCCTAGATGACATATGCACGCCACTAGGGGGGAAATAAAATCACTAAGTGCTAGCAAATGGTAAATAATTCAAGTAGGACAAGGATGGAGTATTAAAATATCCTAAATGCCCCCCTTAATCCAAACTTGTGCATGCTGGGCCCTGGTTACTAAGACCAAAGGTCACCCATACAATCAAATAAATGATGAAAAGAAAACAACTATCCATGAAACAAGGTAATGGGGAAAACCTCATGGGAAACCCCCCCCCCCCTAAAAAATAGGATAGCAGTAGGGAACTCAAATAACCTTCACACTAAGAAGAGAAGGAAAAAAAATTCCTGAGTGAAAGCCTTTGTAAGAATGTAAGCAATCTGATCCTATGTAGGATAGAAATGCAGGTGTTGGATCTAGATTTTCTCCTCTGATGTACCTCCCACTATGTCAAAGTCAAGTCTTCCAGGAACCCTTCTTGCTACTAGAGTGAATGGCTCATTGTAGTGCAAATCATGAACCTTTGAGTACCCTTTGTCAACCAACCGAGATTTATACTTGGTTGTAGATCCTCCATGGTAACTCTCTTCAAGGTATTGTGGATCAAACCCCACCATCATGTAGCACCTCTATGAGAGAAGTGGATCTGCATGACATAGTGCAAGGTTTGCATGATACTGAGATCTGGTGGTTCTATGGTCAAATGGATCCCCAACTATGTTCCCAATAGTTACAAGTACTTTGTGAGCCCAAATTTTCCTTGGCCATGGATTGGGAGCAGGTGTTGCATCTAGATATGGATCTGCTTGAACTTTATTCTCAACATCTAGATCTTGATCCTCATATTCATTAGAATAGATATCACTCCGATCTTTATCAAATGCCAATAGAGTAGGCAGAGAGTATGGAAAAAAGTGAGAGAATTCATATGCCTTTGAGGCATGGTTTGCAAACCATTTCGCTACAATCTTCCCAAAAGAGATCTCTGAAATCTCAATTGTGTCAGGACCAAAGAAAAATTTCTTCGGTGAACCTATGTGAGTCATCTGATAAACAGATAAAAAATTTGTTGACAAAGAAGGAACAAATAGAACATTTTTGAACTTTCCATGCTCCATATGTATTGTGCCCTTCCCTTCAATAGAGATATGAGAATTATCTCCCATGTGAATAATTGGACCATCATTGATATATAGAGAAGAAAATGATTCTTTGGAGAAAACCATGTTGTTGGAGATTCTTGAATCTATGAGGAAGGCTTGTGATTGTGAAAATATAGCCTCTAGTGCATGTCATCTTTCATGACCATCAGACTCACTTCCAGAATCAGTATCTCTTGTGCCTTCTAGGAGGGAAATTTTTTTTTGTTCAAGAAGTTTGGTCATCTGATCTATCTTCTTCTTCATGCATGAACTGATCTCTTGATGGTTTCCTTTCTTGAAATAGGAACACTTGGATTTCTAAAATCCATTTTGCTTATCCTTCTTGGATATGGAGGATGCTTGGTCTCGAATTGCTTCTTCTCTTTATCCGTGTTCTTCCCTTTTTCATTCACACTTTTTGACTCCCCAGCCATAAGAGCCCGATTTTTGGAGGCTTGCAAAGCACCCATCTAAATGAGTTTGTCTTGTTCTTGGATGAGATATTTGGTGAATGCATTTAGAGATAGAATTTTCCAACCAGGGATTGAAAATATCCCTGAATGCAAGGTAAAAACAAAGATGGAGAACTCAAGACCAAGCTTGCTCAGAATGGATAGCACCAACTGTTCATCCTTCTTCTGAATGACACGCTGATTGCATTGCATGACCAAATATTTGAATTTGGAAAATAATTGTTGGATGGTTTCAAAATTGTTGGGTTGAAGAGAAAACAACTCATTCTCCAAAATATGGCCCCTTAGCTCATCATGTTTTCCAAAGAGGGTCTCCAACTTCAACCAAACCTCTTTTGGATTATTTAATTCATCTAGGTGGAAGAGTATATATCTGGAAATATGAATACACATGAAACCAAATGCTTCATCCAATCTATTCAGATACTTGGCCTTCTCAACAGTTGCTTGAGGTTCGACCTCCTTTCCCATTGTTACCCTGTATAGTGACTTGTTTCGCAAGACCATCTACATATCAGCCCTCCAATCAAGATAATTTAAGGGTGTCGGGATCTTAGGAGAGAGACGAGCATTCAAATTCTCCATTAGGACTATTGGAGCGAATACAATGTCGTATTGTTGCTCCTGCTGCACTGAACAAATTTCAATCACCTGCAAAACAATATCAATTTTTTGAGATAGACTACTACTGATCACTACTTTAGGACAATAGTAACTTTTGTCTGAATCCTTCACACCTGGCTAGAACTCAAAGGATTTCTCCAATGAATTCAATGCAATGGCACCAAGATTTGTTGTGGAAATCTAGAGGCTTCTACCGCACTACTGAAAGAAACTACTCAACCTATGCTCACTAATCTCTAATACCATGTGAAATTCTAAATCACTGTATATCATGGAGATGAGTATACCTCACAGAGAAAGAAAGAGCAGAGAAATTGAGTTACAGTGAAAATTGTTGTAAAAAAGAGCAGACAATTAATCATGCATGAGAACTCAGATAGGAACAGAATAAGGTCACATGATCCAGTAATCAGTATAATCAACAATTATGTTACAATAGAGCGAATTCGAATCACCTGGGAGAATTCAAGTCTCATTCTGTCTAGCATAGTAATTGTCACCTCTATTAGTGCTCTAGAGCTCCCAAACTCAATTAAACTCAACCAAATCTCAGTGAAATGATGATACTGCTCGTTACTAAACAAGGAGAGCGCATCCATGATTTTTTCATGCAACCCAATCAAAAAAGGGTGCATGAGGCCACAATCAATGGTGATCGGACCTCAAACTCCCAATTAGAGTCACCAACTCATGGTTAACTCAATTAGATTGTACTGAGTCACTGAGTGGGCTCCTAAAATATAGGGAACTTCCTATGAGTGTCCTAAAATCATGCGTGCAGGGCGTATTAAGTGGCTAATGGGTCCTAACTGACATATACACACTACTAGGGGGAAATAACATCACTAAGTGGTGGCAAATGGTAAGTAATGTAAGTAGGACAAGGATGTAGTATTAAAATATCCTAACAGAGAGGAGGAGGAGGAGGAGCCCACACAAAATTCCTTGATGGTTGGCCATCCATCATCGACTCCTTATATTTCCTACACCTCTAAATGGTATTCCTGGCCACTATATTAAGTTACTACCCAAGTATGATGGCAGCAAAGGTACCTTCGGAGAAGATCATGTGGACTAAGTTCAAGATTTTACTAACAACATATTTATTGAACATGATGATGTATACATGAGATTCTTTGCTCAATCATTAGAGGGAAGATGTTTGGAAATGGTTCATAGCATTACCAAATGCTTCGATTGGAACTATGGAATAATTAGAGAATGCTTTCATAAAGAAGTGGGGTGTGAAACGAGATAACCTCTATTATTTAACTGAGTTTTCGGCCCTAAAAAGGGACAAATCTGAAACAACAGTTCATTTTACTGCAATATTTAATAAAGTGTATTACCGGATCCCAGAAGACATCTGACCTATCAAAGAAGTTGTGCGAGCTACATATGAAGGAATTTTCCATCATATTTTGCTATAATGTTAAGGGAAAGAAGGTGTGCCTCCCTTAGTATGATGCAGGATGAGACCATTGATGTCTAAGGAAATAGGAGAGATGGAGGCAAAATCAAACTGATGAACAATTCCGAACAAAAAGATAAGGGAAAATATAAAGAAGAAATAAGTTCCTCTTATGGAGTTAAAGATTCTCAAGAAACCAAGATAGAAGAGAAGTCTCACATCATTTAAAATTTGTCAAATAAAGTGACTAGAATGGAACTGGAAAATAGTAGTCCTAACACACAGTCTTTAGCTTGTGCTCCCACTCAATTCAGGAGGCCCTATAACCCACAAATGATGTATAGAGAAAAGAGGAATGGTGAGAAACCTCTACGACCACCTGTCATAGAAAGCAACAATAATCTTACTGAAGTACCAGAAGACGAGATATATGAAGAGGATGAAGAATATTTGAATTGGATGGAGGATGAATCTCACTTGATACATCTCAAAAGGGATGATTATGAAAACTCACTCCTCTCTAATCAAACCGATATTTATTAAGAAAATGATTAACAGATTGATCAATCATCCACTCAGTATCGATTGTTCTCAGATACACGACAAGCTAAATTTCAAAATAAATATGATCTTATGCCTTGTCCTATCCCTGTCAATAAATCAATTAACCCTTCCCCCAATCCTTCCTTTGCAAAACAAACCTCAGAAAAACCCCCTCAAGTCATTTCTACGATCAAGAATAGGGACCCATCAAAGGACAAAACCAGTACAGAATCATATTCCCCATCCCAAAAGGAACCAAGTACTAGGCTTCCCAAAAAGCAAGACCAAGGTCCTAAAGAGTTTGAGAGAAGTAGCATTTCTTTTAATCTTGAGCACGAATTGAATAAACTCAAGATACATGTTCCTTTGTCCGCGTTAGTAAAAAACCCTATGTATCAATAGCATATTGATAAGTTACTTCATGCAAATGAAGTTTCAGATAAAAAAGATACCATAAACTTGAGTGATGGATCTCTGGTTGTCTAGTGTGGCCCTCACATTAATGATAAATAAGAGCCTACAACTCATTTATATCTAACCCTCAGTATTCATGATAAATTGCTTCATAATTGCATGTTAGACTCTAGAGCTTTGCATAACCTAATGCCAAAAATCATTATGGAACAGCTATGTCTAGAGATTACAAGACCTTATCATGATATTTACATTTTTTACTCTTATAGAAAGGTAAAATGTGTGGATATGATTAAATATCTAGTTTTAACCATGCACAATTTCCCACCAAAATTATAATGATGGACGTGGTAGTGGTTGATGTGTCGGAAAAATATGAAATGTTGTTATCCAGAAGTTGGGATAAAAAAATGGGAGGCACTATGCAGATGGATATGAAATATGCTACAGTACCCATGTTTGCAAGAGATACCAAATGACTATATAGGGAGGTTAAGTTCACCTATGTTATAAGTGACCAAAATAGTCCTATAAACTATCCCTTATATGCCACTGATGAAGATATGGGCTATTGTATTCTATCAGTCAATGAATCCTTTGAAGAATTTCAAATCACCGACGACGAAGGTTATTGATGAGGACCAAACGGATCAAGTGTGGAAATTACATTTTGATGGAGCTTCAGCTAAATATGAATAAGGAGTTGCTGCACTACTATTTTCCCCTATAGGAGAAAATATTACCCTATCCTACAAATTGGAATTTGAAACTACCAATAATGTGGTTGAATATGAAGCCCTTATCCTAGGCCTCTAAGTAGCTAAAAATTTGAAGATTAGTAAATTGGAAGTATTTGGAGACTTAGAGTTGGTTGTTAATCATATCAAAGGCATCTATCAAACAAAGAATCCAAAGTTTAAGGCGTAAAAAAATATTGTATAAGATCTTGTTGAGGATTTCTTCAACACATTCAATATAACCTTTGTTCCATGAGAACTCAACCAACAAGATGATGCATTGTACTTGGAAGAAAGTACTTTAAATCCTCCAAAGAATCCTAAACTAAAGTATGAGGTGGAAATGCGAAATTGTCCCTCCATTCCTGATAACATCAAGCATTGGCAGGTCTTCAAATATGATTTGCGGATCAAGCACTTGCTTCAATTAATGGATGAGTTTCCAGTCACCAACATAAACACTGAAGAGGAACATGAGATTCAAAATGCAACTTAACCAAATCAGACAACAACCCCTGAATTGATGCAGTGGGCCACTGGACACAAAATTCTCCAGTTGAAGAACAATTTTATTCCTATTAAGCCAGTAGTTCAACCGAACATAGAAGCAGTAGAATAATTTAACCTTGGTACTCCAAATGATCCAAAATAAATCAATCTTTCTCAATCTTTGACAACGGATCAAAAGCAAAGGTATGTCACTTTATTCAAAGAGTACATGGACATTTTTGCTTGGAAGTATGAAGATTTGAAAACTTATGATACGTCTGTCATGCAACATAGAATTCCTTTAAAATCCGATGGTAAACTAGTAAAACAAAAATTGAGATAGGTGAACCCTATTCTGCTCCTATAATTGAGAAAAAAGTAAGGAAGATGCTGAAATCATTATTCCCATTAGATACTCAGAATGGATTGCTAAACTTGTGCCAGTAAGAAAAAAGAATGGGGAAATTCGCGTGTGCATAGATTTCAGAAACTTGAACAAGTGATCCTTGAAGGATAACTATCCTATACCCAAAATCGATCATATTCTTTAGAAGGTGGTTGGGTCAACTCAAGTCTCTATGATGGATGGGTTTTTTGGTTATAATCAAATTTCCATGCATCTTGATGACAGAGAAAAAACAACCTTCACCTCACCATGGGGAACTTTCATGTATGATAAGATGCCTTTTGGTCTTATTAATGCTAGGGAAACTTTCCAAATATCCATGGATAAATAATCCGCAGGTGAAAAAGAAAAATTCATTGTTATATACCTCGATGATATGATTGTATTCTCAAATTCAGATGAGGATCATCTTCAACATCTAAAACAAACTTTTCAAAAATGTAGGAAATTTGGTATGTTTTTGAATCCGAAAAATATTTCTTTGTGATGACAGATGGAAATTTCTTGGGTCATATTGTCTCCAAATATGGGGTTAAAATAGATCATGAAAGGGTGGCTTCTATAAAACTAATAGATATTCCAAGGAACAAGAAATAATTTCAATCCTTTATTGGAAAAATAAATTTTCTCGGGATATTCATCCCTAATTTTGTTGAGATGATGAAAAAGATTATAGACATGCTAAGAAAGGATGTAGAGTTTAAATGGACTACCGAAGCAAGGAACTCTTTTAAACAAATCAAAAATGATTTAGGAGAAGCACCTATCTTAATTAGTCATGATTATACTAAAGAATTTCTTATATTTTCTTTTGCTTTTGAGGTCACAATTGCAGCTATGATTTTACAAAAGAACTATGCAAGACATGAACAACCCATTTCCTTTTTTACAAGGGAATTCATAGATGCAGAGCTAAAATACAGTACTATGGAAAAAAAATCCTATGCATTAGTGAAAGCTCTCAAGTCATTCATAAATTACATCTTGCATTCGAAAATTTTTGCTTACATCCCAGGGAGTACCATCAAGGATATCCTCTATCAACCAGACAGTGAAGGCATGAGAGGAAAGTGGATTTCCAAAATCCAAGAATATGATTTAGAGATAAATCCGACCAAGCTCATGAAAGGACATAGACTAGCTAAAATTCTAGCTAAGTCAAATTATCAAGCTTTAGAGATAAATTTGATAGATCAACTCCCAAATAAAGAAGAAGGAGGGAATCAGCAAAATCTACCTCTTAATATTTCAAAAAAAAATTCATATTCTGAATGGTACAAAGATATTGTTTACTTTCTCCAACATTTAACCTTCCCCCTGAATTTGATAAAGCTAAAATGAGATCCATCAAACTTAAGTAATTTAAATATTGTATTCTAGATGGATATTTGTTTTGGAAATATCCTCTTGGAGTTTTTCTTAATTGTGTGATTAAGGAAGAAACTAAGCATATAATAACATAATTTCATAAGGGAATATGTGGAGGACACCATGCATGGAGAGCTACCACATATAAAGTCCTAAAAGATGGTTATTATTGGATGACCTTATTTACTAATGCTAACAAAATTATCAGGGCCTGTATAGAGTTTCAAATGTTTGCAAGAAAGCAGAAGCTCAAACCATTTCCACTCAAACGAATCAAGGTAGAAACACCTTTTCAACCGTGGGTGTTGGGTTTTGTAGGTGAAATAAACCCAAATTCTAGTGGTCAACATAAATGGATTCTTACTACTACTGACTACTTCATAAAATGGGTAGAGGCAATTGTTGAAATATTGTAACTTCTAAGAATATTATATTTGTACTTTATTATTCCGGAGATGTTTCATTCCTCTGTGAAGACCCTATTGTATATCCCGAGATGTTTATTCCTCCATCGGAATGTGGTAACTTGGGCTATTAGACTTCCCTAGTGGAGTCGGCCCAGAGTCAGTTGTAATGGGGTGTTTAAGCCAGTGGTTAAAGTTGGGGTCGACCTAGTTAGTGTAAAAATCAAGTCGGAGTTGTGTATAAATAGAGGAGGTGTGTTCCTCATTTAACACACATTACACTCACTTGTGAATAGCGCATACATGAGGGAGAGATCTGCTATGGAGGAGAAGGAGCTCATGTTTTGGGTTTACATCTTTGTATTTGCTGGTCATCTATATTGAAGAAGCTTTGCTGGGTTTTCTACCCCATGAGGGTTTCCCAGGATAAATCTGTTTCTCTTGTGTTAATGCTATGCTTGTTGTTCTTTCAGTGATCCTGTATATGCTATTGTTGTGAAATGAAATGCAATGTTGATATTTTCTATCTTAGCATATTAAATCTTAACATGGTATCAGAGCTAACCTGAAGGAAGGCAATGTATGGCACTTACGACACTTGCTTCACTTGCGACAATTTGAAGGTTAGGGTTTTGTATAGAAAACACCAGTCATCGTGGAACTTTTTCTATATATCCATTTTTGAGAAGGTTCAGGATTTAAAACCTTTACAGGTCATAGATAACATCCTTCTGTACCTTGATTGAAAGTTGAAGAGGGTGAATCATCTGGGCATCTCGGCGATGGAGCTAGGGTTTCGCCTGGGGGCCTGGTAGATGGGGGATTACGGCCGCTGCTGGGGAGAGGCCGATGACAACCCCCTCCCTGTCTTTGTTACCATGATTGCACTGAAAACGATGGTGGGTCTCACTCGTGGACGTGTTAAATTTTTGCTGAGGGAGGTTCTGTTTTGAGGCGTCAGGGTTTTGTCGACTGTGACGGTGCAGAGGGTTTCTGCAGGGTTTTTTGTCGCGGGTGATTGGGTGTTTCGAAACGGGGAAGGTATGGATGCCTTCGCTGGTGCACATGTGGCTGATCTAGAAGGATGGGGGACGCCAGGTGGAGGGATGATGAGGGGCCTGGATGGCGTCTCTCTGATGGGGCCTGGAGGTACAGTAGTTACCGGGAGCGGGGTGTTGAGGCCGGAAATTGAAATACCGACCTCGGAATATTCGAATCGAACCCCAGGTGTCTCGGTGCCAGAATCTCTGGAATTTGATGGTTTGGTTGAGCATTTCTTGGGAAGCCCGGACTGGAGAGAGGCAGATGATTACTTTGCCAGGAATCTGGGTTTTCAGGTGCCGGTTTTACAGGATGGATTTGAAGCTGTGGTAGGTTTTGAGCAGACTGCAGAAGCTGGGGTGGTTCGTCCGGTTCAGCAACTGGTTGGGACGAAGGTAGTTGATCCTGGAGGGGGTCTGCGGGTGCCTCTGGATATTAACGAACATAGGGGGTTTGGAAGCCCTGCTACGGATGCTGGGTATCAGCAGGCACGAGCTGGGGCTGCTTCAGGGGTCGGGGCTGCACGTAAGGGACCTAACCGGCGGAGGAAAAGAAGCTGGGTCAAGACTCGTACTGTGGGTAGCTACGCGGTTGGAGAAGACATTGCCTGGGAACAAGTACTCCAGATGTCTTGTATGACGCTGGTCGGAAGGGTAATGGGCAGAATATTTGCTCGGCCTACGGTGATGGCCTGGGTGGAGTCACAGTGGCGCGAGGTGCTGGGATACACACCTGAGGTGGACATGCTACTCCGTGGTTGGTTTGCGGTGGTTCTCCGTGCTGAGGAAGATATTCCCAAAATCTTGAACAAGAATTGGCATTTAAAAGGGAAACCGGTTTTGTTGAAGCCATGGCATCCTCTCTTCGATGCGGGCCGGGAGCGCATTGACCTGTCCCCGGTGTGGGTTAGGCTACCGGGACTGCCGCTACACTTCTGGGATATTCGCCATTTTCGCCAGATTGGGGATATCCTTGGGAATTTTCTGGAAGCTGATCTTTCCTTTCTGAAGACGCATTATAAACAGGTTGCAAGAATTTTGGTTAATGTTAATGTGCGTGAAGGTTTGCCGGAACATATAAATCTGGAATGGGGGCCTGTTTGCATTACACAGATGCTGGATTATGAGAACTTACCCTTCAGGTGTCGGCGGTGCCATGTCTATGGTCACCCGGAGACTGACTGTCAACCACAGCCTCGTACACCTTGTGAGGGGGTCCAAAACCCTCCGGAACAGGCTATTTTGGAAGAACCCTCGGATATACAGAACGCAGAGATGGTTACGGAGCAGATGGATTTGGATGGCGACCGGGCTGTGGGTGAGGTGGTTTCTGCTGGCCCGTCTTCAGAAGCGGCACGGGATTTATTTGTGGGAGCACCTAATATTTCCGAGGACATTTCAGAGCCTGTATCGTCGGCGGTGGTAGCTGTGACGGGACTTTCCATGCCGGGTATTCCTTCTTTTTCCTTTTCACCCTCTATACATCTTTTTATCAATCGATGCTCTGTGGTCGGTTCTGACTGGGTTGAGGGTCTGAAGAACTTATCTCTGTCGGGTTTTAATGAGAATGCTTCATTTTCTTTTGCTTCGTCATCCTGTGGGGGTTGTAATTTTTCGGTGGATGAACCTGTTGCACATCTCCCTGTCTTAACTCCTATCCTCTTGGAGGACAATGTGACTTCTATTGAATCGGACCCTGGGATGGTGGACTTGTCCCCCGAGCCTTCTTCACCCGATTCGTCTGCTTCTGGGTATAATCTACGATCCTGCTCAAAAGTATCCGGGGGGGGTTTGGGTAAGTCGAAGATGATGGCCCAGAGGGGCAGAGGCCGGAGGTCTCATTTATCTAAGGCTCAGAGCCGAGCCCGTTTGGATCTACGGGAGGGGAAACAAGTTTCTATTGAAAGGGCACTTAGAGCAGTGAATGCCCGGACGAATGTGCGGTTATGAAGATCATGTCCTTCAATTGTCGGGGTCTGGCTGGGCCAAAAAAGAAATCAGTCTTCATGAGGGTGCTTACTCTTGAACGCCCTGATGTGATTATGCTACAAGAGACTTTAGGTTTAGGTACTATCATTAAGGAGAAATTGGAACACTGGCTGGTGGGATGGACTTTTCTGACTCTGGATGTGAGGGGACGCTCTGGAGGGTTAGCAGTTGGTTGGCGGAATTGTGCACTTAAATTGATTAATGCCTGGGGAATGGTTTCTGTGCTGGGAGCTGAATTTCTTTCTGTGGATTTGGGCATTTCCTTCAATGTGGTTAATGTCTATGGGCCTTATGTTAATAGGGCGCCGTTCTGGGATTCACTCCTACAGGACCTAGTCTTTGAGGGTGGATCGGTTGTGGTGGGTGGTGATTTAAACTTTACACTGGGGCATTCAGAAGTCTGGGGACCTTTGGCACATACGGATCCTTTGGCAGGGTACTTTCAACAAAAATTGGTTCTCAAGAACTTACTGGATATTGAACCTATCAAGCTGAAACCTACGTGGAGGAATAACAGGAGTGGTGGGGCTCGGGTGGCTAAACGTTTGGATCGGTTCCTGGTGGCTGAACAGATGGTGGACAGGTTTTTTCAGATTAGACAGTGGGTGGGGTGCGGTGGGGACTCTGATCACTTCCCTATCTTTATTGAGATCAGGAAGGGACCTGATAATCCACCTAGCTCTCTTAAATTTAACAAGAACTGGCTCAGTGATGAAACATTTAAAGAGCTTTTTCTAGACCTTTGGAGACCTTTTGATGTGGAACATGCTCGTACTGGGGCTTTCCAATTCGCTGAGAACATTCAACGGTTAAAAGGTGCTGTAAAAAAGTGGGCTTTTGAGAAGCGCATTAGGGATGATGCTGCTCTGAAACATATAGAGGATGATCTTTTACTGATCTATGAGGGGGATGGAGGGGGACTCCTGACTGAGGAATCCAAGGCTGATTTGGTCAGGCTGGAAGGCATTAGAAACAAACTGCTGATGGAGAAGGAGGAAACCTGGAGACTAAAGAGCAGGGCGGTATGGCTAGAATGCGGGGATGAGAATACTAAATTCTTTCATGCATATGCCAGGGGGAGGAAGGCTATCAATACTATTTGGAGCTTGAAAGATGAAGATGGTTCTGAACATTTTGATTTTGAAGGCAAGGCTAGATGTGGGGTGGGTCACTTCCAAATTTTATTCAAGGCCCCTGTTCAGGCTTCTATTGCAGAAGTTATAAGGATTGCACAATTATTTCCTCGTTTTGCTGAGGAAGGGGATAATAGAAGATTGATGAGGGCTTTTTCTGAGGAGGAGCTGAAGGAGGTCCTAGGCAGCTTTCAAAAAGATAAGAGCCCTGGGCCGGATGGGTGGACTATGGAATTTTTTGTTACACTGTATGAGATTGTGGGACTGGATCTTCTTCAGGTGGTTGAGGATACTCGGCTGACTGGAAGGCTACCTGCCTGCTTTAATTCTACCTTTATTGCACTAATACCAAAGACAGACAATCCGGTTACTCTCTCAGAGTTCAGACCTATATCATTGTGTAACTGTATTTACAAGATTGTGTCGAAGGTCATTGCTCGGAGACTCAAGGTAACACTCTCTGAACATATCACAGCTGAACAGTTTGGCTTCCTTGAGGGACGGCAGATTCATGAGGCTATAGGAGTGGCACAGGAAGGCCTCCACAACATGAAAACTCGGCACATCAAAGGAGCTATCCTCAAGATTGACCTGTCCAAAGCATACGACAAGGTGAGTTGGATTTATCTCAGACTTCTCCTAACACATCTGGGTTTTGACATAAATTTCATTAGATGGATCATGTCTTGCATTACTAATGTATCTTTTTCTGTGTTATTGAATGGAGCTGCAACCTCCTTCTTTCATGCGGAAAGAGGCCTTAGGCAAGGCTGTCCGCTTTCCCCACTACTCTTTCTGCTGGTGGCTGAGGGTCTGAGCAGGGCCATCATCGATGCAAAAGTACAGGGGCGGATTACTGGTATTAACATTGGGGATCGTTTATTTATTACCCACCTTCTATTTGTGGACGACATCCTCATCTTCTGCTCAGGAGATCGAAGGGATTCTCGGGCTTTGAAGGAGATACTGGATTTGTTCTCTGCTGCAACGGGGATGGACATAAATGCTGAAAAGTCCACCCTTACTACTCATTTGCTTCGTCGGGAGGAGGAAAGGGCTCTCGTTGAATACTTTCCTTTCAAATTAACTACTCTTGATGAGGGGTTGAAATATTTGGGTTTCTCTCTTAAAGAAAATGTTTATCTTAAGCAGGACTGGAGATGGTTAATTGGAAAGGTGGAGAAAAGATTGAATGTTTGGAGTCACAAGTGGATGTCGCGTGCTGGCAGGCTGGTACTGGTTAAGGCCGTTCTTGAAGCCATCCCTGTATATTGGATGTCCTTATCTTGGATACCCAAAGGAATCCTTGAACAGATCAGGCGTTTATGTTTCAGATTCCTGTGGAGTGGTAAGAAAGAAGGTCAGGTTACACCCTGGGTTACTTGGAAGAGGATCGCTGTCCCTAAGGGTCTTGGAGGCTGGGGCTTAAAAAAAATCTTTCTATTTGCTCAGGCGCTGACAGCTAAGGGTGGTTGGCGTCTTATCAAGACTAATAGTCTCTGGACCAGGGTTATTAAAAGGAAGTATATTTCAGACACTAGCCTGGAGGAATGGATAAGGAACCCTCGGAAATCACACACTGGGGGCTCCATGATATGGAAGGCTGTGGTCAAATCTTTCTCACTGGTGGAAAATTATCTGGCTTGGGATATAGGTAATGGAGAATTGGTGAGAGTTGGCAGAGATCCCTGGCTTGGGTGTGAACAATCTCACGTGTTGCCCGATCATGTTATACATGCGCTGGAAGATCGGGGGATTTTCACCCTAAATCAGCTGGCTGATCTGCGACCGGATGCACCATGGATCCAGCATTGGAAATCTGCGGATGTATTGGGTTTGGGGGCACCGGAGGCCGTGTTTCTGGGCAATTATATTAATGGATTGAATCGTGCGGGCATACTACTCTCGGCTATGGAGGATGTCATGATTTGGGAACCTGATCCGGCGGGGCTATACACTCCAAAGCTGGGTTATCAGGTGCTTAGCGCTGGCGATGCTATACGGGATGAGGCCTGGTGGTGGAGTTCCTTGTGGAAACTACATTGCCCATCGAAGAACAGACTTTTTATGTGGTGCGCGTTGGAAAGCCGGGTGCCGACCTGGGACAATCTGCAGAAAAGGAGCTTCCAGGGTCCGGGTTGGTGCGCCCTGTGTAAAATGGAATCGGAATCCATAACACATCTTTTCATCAAGTGTCGTTTCACGATTGCTGTTTGGGCTGAATGCACAAAACTGGTGGGGTTCGATTGTCGATGGGAAGGAAACTCTGTTGGTGAATCCTGGGAACGATGGTGGAGATGGGCGCACACTAAAAAACAAAAGACCCTACCTCTGCTAGTCATATGGGGGATATGGTTGGCAAGGAATGGGGTCATTTTTCAGGATAAATCGTGCTTACCAGCGATTGTTGGTACTATGACGGTGGGTCTCTACAAGGCTTACCCCGAACACGTGAGGACTGCACAGCAGCGTCGGAATATGGAGGTGGAAATCGACAGAACTTCCCCGTGGGGGTTCTTTGACGGTGCTGCCAGCAATGGGATGTGCGGTGGGGGAGCTGTTCTCTACTTAACAGATTCTCATTACTTCACTGTTACTATGGGAATTGGGATGGGTACAAACAACTTTGCAGAAGTTATGAGCTTGAAGTTATTACTCATTTTTGCTGCTGAGCGGGGTATCACTAGGCTGGCAGTTTATGGAGACTCCATGAATACTATTAATTGGACCAACAATACACAAGCATGCAGAGTTCTTAGACTTGCTAATGTACTTCATACTATTCAGAGGCTCAAACAATCCTTTGATCATTTCATATGCCGTCATGTATACAGGGAAAATAACCAAAAAGCGGACCAGGCATCCAAAGAAGGGCAGAATTTGGCTATCGGCACATGGAAAGCAGTAGAAGAACGAGATGGGCAGAAAACTGAGTTTATGCTCAGACCTTACATTACATAAAATAGTTTATATCATTTTGAAAAACTATGTATTAATGTTATTAAACAATCTTTTTTTTGGAAAACAGTTTATGATTATACCAGCATGAATGGATGTAAAAAATCATTTTTGAAGCTTTAAAAGCTCGACAGCCCGTTTGGGACAGAACTTCCTTTTTCTTGTTGAAAAACAGGGCAGCGACAATCTTTTGCATTTTGAAAGAAGACGTAACAGTCTCATCACATGAACCATATTTCTTGGTCAATTCACTATACAGTGAATTCTGAATGTAATTCTGATCTCTCTGGATGAATGGAATTATGCTTTTTTTCTTATGAAAAAAAAAAAAAAAAAAAAAATCCTTCTGTACCTTGTGTCCAAAGTACAACCTCTAATTCGTTATACTTTGTGATTTATGATCAGTACAAGTTAGGGTTTCTACCTCTTCTAGATCTCAGTCATAAATAGGTGACCTAGGAAAAAAGGTCACAACTTGGGCTAGGAAGATCCAAATGAAATTTCGTAAAAAGTGAAAGGTAGAGAACGGATTGTAGCTTCCTAGGTAAGGTTTTTAGAGGCCGAAGTTGAACCAGTGACACGTGGTACACTGTACAAGTTCGTTCTCTTGTTTTATCCCATAAACAAGTCACGTTGCGACACTAGCATAACTCTCTCTCAAAAAATCCAATTCAGGTCAAACCTGTGGAGTTAGAAAGCTGACAAGTCAAGATACCACAGGTCGAGATTTTAGACCCTGTGAATTCGTAATTTCAGAGATGCACCAGAAACAATCAGGTGCATATTTCTGTCAAAACAGAATTGTTTTCTGAGCACCTTCATTCTTGGCTTATCACTGCTGCGGAAATTTAGGTCTTAGGAGAAAGTTTGAATTTTTGGAATCAGAGTCCACAGATGAATGCTCCTCATAAAAATCGAAATTTAGAGACCAAGATCAAAATTTTTGGTTGGTCAGAAGGCTAGGCTTGATCAAACCCTAGTTTGGGATTTTGATCGGAAAGGTGGAAAATTAGGGCTTCTGCAAAAGTTGGAATTTTTTAAGTCTATGACCAGGGCTGGAAGCTCCTCAGGAAAATCGAAGTTTAGAGCTTTGGATTGAACCTTTTGATTGGGTAGAAGGGTGGGCTTCACCAAACCCTAGTTCAGGATCCTGTCCAAAAGATCCAGAAGTTTCAAAGGCAATTTTGAGGGGTCAAATTTTGGAGATTTCAAAATTGAAGTATGCTAGCTTGAACAACTCATCAAGGCACATCATTCCATCCATTCAGGAGTTTGAAATTCAAAGTTTGAATTTTTAGGGTTTCTCTGACAAACCCTAATCCAACTCCAGATCTAGTTTCAGCAAATCAAAGTGGATTGGGTTAAAAGCAATCCTAACAGGTATGACTTGAGGAGATACAGGTATGTGTTGAAATCTGTTCATGGTTAAGTTTATGTTTGTCTTCATGTTATTGAGATTAGTACAATTATGATTGTTTGATAATGAATGCATGTGAATGATAGAAGGTATTCATTGATTAAGGTTATGACACTTATGATTGTACTAATGCACTTGTGGTGTTGTATGAGGATGATGTTGTCTGCTAACAAGATACAAGTACATCAAGAAAAACAAATCAAGTTCTATAACCATGATGACATAGCGACAAAGACTCATCCATAGTCTTTGACCACATAGAAGATCTAGTTACGAAGTATGTATGACCTTGTTCTACTATGCTTAACCTATGAGATATGCAGGTTCTAACACAAGGTCTCTAAATCATTGAAGAGAACAAAGAATATATTGTTTGGGTATGTTAAGACATAACCAAGCTTGATAATCTAGGTATGTTTTCCTATATCAAGTTAGAATCCTACTTTGTTAGGATCTTAGGTAAGCATACCTATGTATGAAATGATCATGACCATACATACTTAAGATTATTTAGAATCATAATGTTTTGATAGTATTAAGAATATACTAATGAATGTATGATTATGTATGAGATCATGATGATGACACTAGTGCACACTTAAGCATGCATAGTGGTCCAGGATGGATAGAAGTTCAAAATAGAGATCAAGCGGGAGGAAACCACACAAACATAAAAGATAAGTGTTTAAGTTGTCATTTGAATTACTTCTTGAATCTATGAATAGTAAATGATATTGCTCGTAGTAGTTGTATGCATTCCTAGAATATATCATGCTGAGTGTAAGCATTGATATGGCATTGAACAGTATACTACTAATATGCATATGATGGGTAAGTTGGACAAAATTTCCATTGTCGTTTATCTAGAATGAAACCTCTTTGCTGACATGCTGAGAGTTGTGCATGCTCTTGATAGTATGTTTTGGTAGAGATGGAAGGCATCTAGATAGCCACTATATGCATACATGATATGGAAAAGTTTTGTGCCAAAGTATTGTTCAAGATAGTTACATAACTATGTGAAGCATATCTGTATGCATAATAAGTTATCATGTCAACATGATTTGATGATTATGAAATATTACTAATCATGTAAGTAACTTTGATCTGTAGGAAAGATCATGAATAATGATGAACACCGAACAAGTGATGGATGTTCAACAAGAAGACTTACAAATCAAACATACTATAGAAGGCTCGTGGCTAGAAGATTCTCTTAGAAAGGGAAAGAGAATCATGAAGAGATGTTTTCTCCAAGTGGCTAGATAATACCATTCTCTTAATGGTGTAATTGAAGAAGAAGTGTTAATCAAGAAAAGTCCCAGGATTCAATTGAAGAAAGCTCTGTAAGGGTACCCAGGATCGATAGTCATTTGATGAGCTTAATGATCACCATGGGTGATGCGGATTTCAACCTTTGATACAAGGTTGAAGATGGTATCTATATACAGATGACATTCAAGAAGGAACTCACCACAGAGTTCGAATGATCTTGAGGCGCATATCAGTAGACCCATCTGATGAGAGATGGCATGGATAGATATGCAGAAGATCACTCAATGTAGAGTGTGAATGATGTTCAGTCACAAGGGAAGAATTGATAGCTTCTTGACAAGCTTGGGCTTTACCAAAGTAAAGTTGATCCTAACCTTTACCTTAAGGTTATGGATGATGAATCTATCATACTATTACTGCATGTGGATGATCTCTCTCTGACAAGGAATGAGAAACAAATCATGGAAAGTAAGAAGAAGATAGCTACAAAATTTGAGATGAAATATCTCGAATTGATGCATTACTTCCTAGGTATGGAAGTATGGCAAGGCTCAGAAGGAATCTTTCTCAACTAGGGAAAGTATGCTGTGGAAATCTTGAAAAGATTTGATATGTTGGAATGTACAACCATGACCACTCCCATGGATTCCAACTTGAAGCTGTTAGTGGATGAATCATCATAGTTAGTGGATGTGACTTTGTACAAACAGATTATTGGGTCATTGATGTATCTGACGAATACAAGGCCGGATATATGCTTTGCTATGAAACACCTTGAGACAATATCTAGTGGAACCTAGGCATGTTCACCTGATAGCTGCAAAGCCTGTGATGAGGTACCTAAAGGGTACGATAGACTTTGGTCTATGTTATCTAGGAGATCATGATTTCACATTGTATGGCTACACAGATGTTGATTGGGCAGGAAATGTATCAGGTAGGAAAAGTACATCGGGTGGATGTTATTGTCCGGGATCTGCCATGATCTCATGGTTTAGCAGGAAGCAATATATTGTGGCTCTCAGCACAGCTGAAGCGGAATATATAGTTTCTTGCTCTGCTAGTTATGAAGCGATATGGCTTGAGAAGTTGTTATCAGGATTATTTGACTTAGAGATGGAATCCAATGTGATCCTGTGTGATGACCAGAGTTGTATCAAGATGACAGAGAATCCAGTGTTCCATGATAAGTCAAAGCACATAGATATCCGATATTTCTATATATGGGATATGGTGCAGAAAGGAGCTATCAAGCTTGAGTATGTGAGCATTGACAAACAAGTTGTTGATGTGTTGACCAAACCTCTGTCTCGAGTAAAGTTTGAGTATTTCTGAGACAAGCTTAGTGTCATTCAGAAGGACCCTCCTCAAAAGGGGGAGCGATGTGGTCTATGATGAGATTGCCTATATTAATGGTAAGTTAAATGATGAGGATACCTGTGTTGATGTGGATGCTTGTATCGATGATGAGGATACATGTATTGATGATGAGGATACCTGTGTTGATGTGGATGCTTGTATCGATGATGAGGATACATGTATTGATGATGAGGTTACCTATTCTGACGGTAAGGTCGATGATGAGGTTACCTGTGCTCACGATGAGGTCGATGAGTGGTACTTGGACTTGGTCTAAGATGATGAGGGGATTGTATCATCCCTGGACTTCGGTCCCAGAATTGATCCGTAGACAGATGTCTCCGAGAATGTGGTCCCTAGTGGGCGAGAGGGGATTGTATCATCCCCGGACTTCGGTCCCAGAATTGATCCATAGACAGATGTCTCCAAGAATGTGGTCCCTAGTGGATGAGAGGGGATTGTATCATCCCCAGACTTCGATCCCAGAATTGATTCATAGATAGATGTCTCCGAGAATTTGGTCCCTAGTGGATGAGAGGGGATTGTATCATCCCTAGACTTCGGTCCTAGAATTGATCCGTAGATAGATGTCTTCGAGAATGTGGGGATTGTATCATCCCCAGACTTCGGTCCCAGAATTGATCCGTAGACAGATGTCTCCGAGAATGTGGGGATTGTATCATCCCCAGACTTCGGTCCCAGAATTGATCCATAGACAGATGTCTCTGAGAATGTGGGGATTGTATCATCCCCAAACTTAGGTCCCATAATTTATCCATAGACAGATGTCTCCGAGAATGTGGGGATTGTATCTTCCCCGGACTTCGGTCCCAGAATTGATCTGTAGACAGATGTCTGCGAGAATGTGGGGATTGTATCATCCCTGGACGACAGTCCCAGAATTGATCCGTAGATACATGTCTCCGAGAATGTGGGGATTGTATCATCCCTGGACGACGGTCCCAAAATTGATCCATAGACAGATGTCTCCGAGAATGTGGGGATTGTATCATCCCTGGACTTCGGTCCCAGCATTGATCCGTAGACATCTATCTCCAAGAATTGATGATAGGACTACATCATCCCTAGACATTTGGTTCAAAATGTATGTGATAGGATTGCATCGTCCTTGGACTCATGTCCTAAAGTGATAAGGATTGATCATCCTAGAATTTGATCTAGATTGTATGGTCCATGGACCTATGTCCTAAAGTGAGAGGGATTGATCATCCTGTAATAGGATCTTGTGTATTGTAGAGTATGCTACTATGACGATGCTGTAGATCGAGATGATCCAGATGCTGTAGATCGAGATGATCCAGATGATGTAGATCGAGATGATCCAGATGTTGTAGATCGAGAGATCCAGATGATGATGTTGATCGGTTGATCCAGACGATGAGGCTGTTGATCGAGTGATCCAGATGATGATGTTACTGTAGTTATTCGAGTGCTACAGAAGGTGAAGACTCAATACTGATGACGCTGATACTCCAGTATTGAAGACCTGAAGATATTCCAGTAACTAGTTGAGTTACTGATGATGTTGAGAAAGCTTCCAATGAACTATAGATGTATCATGTCTGATGTAGTTGATGACTCCTTGCTCCTGCAGATGTTGTTATAATATCCTTTTTGTTAAGGGGGAGTGTTGAAATATTGTAACTTCTAAGAATATTATATTTGTACTTTATTATTCTGGAGATGTTTCATTCCTATGTGAAGACCTTATTGTATATCCGGAGATGTTTATTCCTACGTCAGAATGTGGTAACTTGGGTTATTAGACTTCCCTAGTGGGGTCGGCCCAGAGTCAATTGTAATGGGGTGTTTAACCTAGTGGTTAAAGTTGGGGCCGACCTAGTTAGTGTAAAAGTCAAGTCGGAGTTGTGTATAAATAGAGGAGGTGTGTTCCTCATTTAACACACATTACACTCACTTGTAAATAGCACATAGGTGAGGGAGAGATATTCTATGGAGGAGAAGGAGCTCATGTCTAGGGTTTACATCTTTGTACTTGTTGGTCATCTATATTGAGGAAGCTTTGCTGGGTTTTCTACCGCATGATGGTTTCCCAAGATAAATCTGTGTCTCTTGTGTTTATGTTGTCCTTGTTGTTCTTTAAGTGATCTTGCATATGCTATTCTTTTGAAATGAAATGCAATGTTGATATTTTCTATCTTAGCATATTAAATCTTAACAGCAATAGCTACAAGAAATGAAAATGATACTGTGATTATAAAATTTATGGAAGATAATATTCTGACAAGGTTTGGTTTCCCTAGGAGAATAATCACGGATAATGCTCAAGCTTTCAAATATGCCAAAATCATGAGTTTCTTTCAAGATTAAAATATCGAATTGGTTCACTCAACAACCTATTATCCCCAAGGAATTGGGTTGGAAGAATCCTCTAATAAAATCTTTGCGCTTATCATCAAAAGATGTTTGATGCCAACAAAAGGGATTGGGACTCACATTTTAAATTTGAATTATGGGTAGATAGAATTAGTGTTAAACGATCCATTGGTACCTCTCCATTCCAACTAGTTTATGGAAAAGAGGTAGTCCTCCCTCTTCAACTGGGACTTCCAGTGATGAATTTATTGCAACCAGAATAGGATGAACCAAGTGATATGGAAAGAAGAATTTAGTAATTGATAGAAGTGCAGCAAGTCAGAGAACAACTAGATGATACAACTAAAATGAACCAAGAAAGAATGAAGGAGACCTTCGATAGGAATGCCATAGCCAAGGATTTTCAATTTGGTGACCTCATTTCGAAATGGGATTCTAGAAGAGAAGAAATGTCCAAACACAGGAAATATGATAATCTCTAGATTGGTCCATTCAAATTGATAGCAGTCCAAGATAACATAATCTATGAATTGGCACAACTGGATGGAAAAGTACTCACGAATCCTGTAAATGGAAGGTTTTTGAAGTGTTTATTCCAGTATTAATTTCTCTCCCTATCTTATTCTAAATACATCGTATCATTATGTAACATATTCTATTTTTCTTTCAAATTTTACTTTTAAAGTTTTATGTCATGTTTGTTTCAAGGTTAATCTGTATCTCTAAGTTTGTGAACATAAAATCTCAATATGACTCCACAACCCAATGGACCTAAAGGCACTAGTATATAGTTCTCACCCTCTTCCATAGAAAAAGGTTGTCCCCGTTGGAGACAATGTTGGTACCAAAATCTATAGTGCAAAGGTCAAAGAGTAGAAGAATATAAAATGAGCAAGGTCTTGCAACCCTGTTTTCATGTGGTTAATTTAGAACAACGAGCGAAGGAGTATTCGCACAAAGATGTTGGTTTTTTGTTTGGATTTTCGATGATCCTGAGACGAGTAAGATCAAATGAATATCTATGGTGAAGAAATCTTAGGGCTGCAGAAATGTGCGAAGGATAATTCGCAGTCGCGAGCCTAAAATCAAAACCACTCACCCACGTGGCAGTTCTAGATTTATTTAGGGTCCTAAAAGCGGTCTTGAAATATGACTTTCACCAAACCCTGATGCCACTTGTTCATCAAGTTATTTAGGGTAGGTAGTCGAGCTACTAAAATTTTTGGATTGAATATTAAAGTTAGAGATATAGTAGCGCGCATTTTCTCGTAATACATATGACCTTGAGATCCATTTACATTTTGATCAACGATGGACATGTCCTCAAGCTCCTCATCATGCTCGAGAGGTAATACCTTTTATGGTTCCTGAACCTGAAACCACTTCGACAGGTGTCTACACAAGGTGTATTCAGGGTCCCAAAAGTTGTCTCAATATACCACCCAAGCATGACCCTGAAATGACTCATATCAACTTTTTGCGGGAGAATCAACAACTATCACATCTTGACAAAGAAATTAAACAAGTGGACCCATGGCTCCATGATTGATCAAAATGGCATATATCTAGATCAAAACATGATAGAGATCAATGAATGGAAAATTTGTAGGCCCCTATAACTACTCGATTTTTAAGCTTTGGACACAACCCTGAACATAAACCACTTATTCCATATGTATTCCCCGTAGCTCTTCATAATTTTAAAAGCAGTTTTCATGCACCACCTTTTGATGGCCCTAAAACTCCTTTTATCCTATGTAGTTTTGGAAGGTGGACCCACCAATTTTTTTACCCAATGGATATTACCACCGTCGTTATTATATTAATGGCTTGCATTCATTAAAATACCCGTTGCCCCTCACTCAAAATACCAATATTAGAGTGCCACGTATCCATATTATCTGAATTGTTCAAACATAAAGAATGTGAGTTGAACTTAAGACATCTACAAAAGGCAAATCATATCAAAGGGACGAATATTTTAAAACAAGAATCCACTCGGTATATAGAAGCATGTTTGTAGATATAGGAAATGTTGTATATAGTGTACAATGTTTATATATAGGGTAGTGATTAACAAAATAAAATCGACGATACGACGATGGCGACGGCGAAGGAGGATATCAAATTGGTATATGAAATCTCTTTATTTGTGGGACAATGACTCTCTACGTAACAATGTGACTACTAAAGTTTGTGAATGTGTACATATCCTATCCCCTTGGATTTAAATCTATAACATTCTAAGACACACATGTTCTTAACAATTAAACTCACCTTATTGTTATCGGTCAAATTAGCACTTCTTCGTCCGTGATCACATTGCCTTGTCGATCACACAAAAGGACACTATGGATGGAAAAGCTTAGTTGACCTTGGATGATTTGAAGCTGAACTCTTACTCCGTCATCTAAAAACTTATTTATTCTGACTTATTTCACCCTAAATCCACGACTCCTATACTTGACACCTCGCAATCACTCGCGGGTCTCTACACTGACAACCTGCGTGTATCAATTAAAAGATGCACCCGCGAGTTGCTGAGCCCACTTGCTGCGAGTCACTTGCTAGTTGTTGTGTCCTATAGTCATGGGTGACTTAAGAAAAACTTGAAAATATATATTAAAAACATGAATTGGGATTAGTTGAGTCAGTTTCCCCAACTTCCCCAACTTCCCAACTCAACTACCTTTCGAACTAATCCTCCCTACCTTGGTATAAATACAAGGGGAAGGCATGAGAAAGGGACAATCAACTGAAGAGCTATTGTTATGCTAGAGAAATTCTAAGTCAAGAGAGGAGCAGGAGCCCAAGTCTTGGTTATGAAGGTGCCTCATATAGAAGTCAGGTATAATTGTACTCGCTTCATTGATTGATTAATAAAAGTGGACATTCTTCCTTTCCCAACGTAAAATTTGTCATGTGTTGTATATTTGATTATTAATTGATGTTTTATTCCATTATAGATATCAATTTGTTTTTATATAATCAAATAGGATTGAGGAAGTTTTAGGTTTTGTTTTGCAGGTTTTCACATTGAGGAACAACGAAGGAGAAATCTAGGATCAGACTTCCAAAAAAGGTACATATCTTTCTCACCTCTAACCTATTTGCTTAAGAATATGTGCATGTAGAACTTTATATGTCCATCCTATACCCTTGTATGTTGGTAGTCTCCATCCCCTACTATAAGGTAAAATCCCTAACAACAGAACTAGAGAATCCACTAGGGACACCTTCTAGTTTTGTCTGCTTTGGGGGTCTTTTGATTGCTTTTAGTTTCATAACCTTTCCAGTTTTTGTTTGGGTCTTTAGGGTTTGTGTTTAATTCCCTTTGTGTTGGCTCAATTCAATTTGGTTTTACAGAGTTTTTCTCTTCTTTTTCAGTACCTAGCCGTGTTTTTCTTGTATATACAAGCACACATTTTTTGGTGAGCCACGAGTTGTAGGAGTTTCTACCCATGCACATTTAGTTGCACTTGTGAGTTGTTTTCTTAGACAGTCGCGAGTTTACCTTAATAGGGTCTGAACCTTGCTTTAGGGTTTGACTTTAGGGTTTTTAGGTCTATTTGAGTTTTTACTCTGTACCCTGGTTTCTGTTTGACACTCATGTGTCATTTCTAAGTCTGTACACTGCTTTTCTAGAAGCCTTTTTGATGTTCTTAATTTTATTTCATTTTCTTTTGGTTTCCAGTCTTCTTTTTTAAATATTTTTTGAAACCTACCCACGACTTGTCTTCATACACAATCACGCACTTTAGGCCCTAGCTGCATGTTTCTCTTGTACAGACCCGCGGGTGAGCCTCGAGTTGTCATATACAACAACCACGAGTATTTCCTAAGTTAGACCTTTTCTTTTAGGGCTTAGTCTCAATGGGGTTTCTCTTGGGTTTTGAAAGTCTTTGTTGGCTTGGATACCTTTTGGAAAAAAATTTAAGGTGCTTTGAGTCTGCTTTGGAACCTCTTTGGTTGTTTTCTTTGAGTCATTGTGTTTGTAGGGTTTTCTCTAGCTTGTTGGTCCATCTTTTGTTTGGCGGATGCTTCTTCTTTTTGTTTTATGATGTTTAGGAGCAGTCTGATTCTTGTACAAAGGTCTTTTTTGTTTCCATGTTATGCATCAGTTTTTCTTTTTGCATCTTGTTCCAAAACTTTAGTTACTTCTTTTAAGCAACTTTCTTGGGTTAAGCCTTTGACGATCTTACTTAGGTCTATTTGTTTTAATTCATGGGCTATCTTTCTTTACTCACATAGTTTGATAGATTTTGTTAGTTCGTCTTTTTTCATTTTCATTTCTTTCGTAGATAGAGAAAAGTTCAATTTGAAAAAACAAGGAACTTATTTTACAAGATTTTTCGTTTGATTTTTCGAAGTAAGGTAGTTACATTACTATTAGCTTTGAAAACAAAAATAAACTTGTTATGCTTAGTTTGCTTAGTTTTTATGTTTTGAAAGAACAAACGAAAAGAAAAAATTGTGAAGTTTCATTCTTTTATATGTACTTTGCTTACAGTCATAACCATGCCACACACTCTACTACACCTTGAGTAAGTAACAACTCCTAAAAAGAATCTAATTTAAAATTTATTAACAACATTTCTTTTAGGGTTACACGACATTAACTAGCTTAGGATATGATTTCGGATTAGATCACATTTAACTTTCCAAAATCATTAAACTCTCAAATCGTAGTGCGAACTGTTTTCTAGGTAAATCCACTTATATCAAAGTATCCTGGGAACGCTCCACTTAAACCAAAGTTAAGCACGAGGTCATGTGAGACTGTAATTGTTTTGGATACCCCCTCACTTTTCTTTCAAGCATACACCAAGGCTGATTCACGTACGGGGGTCCACTAGTACTTCAAGTACTCTTGGATTTCGGGCTTTGCTACCCTGCCCATGCATTTTGGCTGGACTGACGACTGTCCCTGCAGGTATTTTTGTATTTGTGGTATCCTTAGTATCTTGACCTTAGGGTTCTACACAGGTATAGTGGAAGGCTATTTCCATTGCACCTAGGACAGACATAGAAGGTAACCTTCTACAGTAATCACAGGAGGGCGGTTTGGTGATTCAAACGCTTACACCCAGAGGACCTACATTGGACATCGTGTAACTGACCTTTGATATCATATTGGTTTGTTCTGGGCCCTCATCATCCTAGACTAAATTCTGAGAGTATTATCTTCGTTTTTTTGGTTTTGATTACTATAGGACATTTTTAGTGGTATGTTATTTGTTCCTTAGTCGAGTAGTGGCCACTAGGTTTTTACACTTAGTTTGTTTTATATATAATTGTGGAGGACCAATACTGGTTCCTGGTTCAGTTTCAATACTGGTTCCTTAGGTATCTCTAGCTCTTTAGCTTCGACATCAGCTATTCCTCTTGGTTCCATTGTTGGATCGTCCAATATCCCTTTCACAGGGATACCTTCAATACCATTTACATCGTCTCCTTTTATGCAACAGTCTCAGGGCCATAATCCACAATTTGCTCCTTTCAGTCATGGTTTTCCTTGGTATGGAGGACACATAGCTCCTTCTACACATTTTATAGGTTCGATGCCTACTTCATCCACACCTTTTGTGAGCTCAATGCCTATTTCGTCTGTTACATGTATGCCTGGGTTTAACCCCTTCACAGGTCCTAATATGCATTCATCGAATGTACAAATGTATCATATACCTATAGGGAGTATCCCCTTTTCATTGTTTGGTGGACGGGGTGGTAATTTGTTCAACCCACATTACAGAGGGGATAACACCCAACCGCAATGGATGAACACCCAAGGAATTAATCCTTTGTCTTACGGTTGGAGAAATTTTAGTAATTCTTTTACTTCACAACCAATGGCTAGGGGAAACCCCAACCAGCAGTATAAGATCCAGGTTTCAGGTGGTTCCCCCTACCAAATTCCTGCTTATCAAATTCCATCAGCAAGACCTCGTTTACCCTTTCTAAAAACTCTGAACTTGCCAGACCTTTCAAAACTGAAAAATGATCCGGTGTGGTACCATCCCGCATGGCCACCAGTTCCAACTAAGTTTCCTTCTAACATTCCAAAGTTTGAAGGAAAGACTGGCAAAGACCCTGGTGACCATGTCACTACTTTTCATCTCTGGTGTTCTTCCAACTCTTTGATTGACGATTCCATTAGGTTGAGGCTATTTCAGAGGACCTTGACTAGTGTCGCGGATAAGTGGTACATAGAACTATCTGTTGTAGCCTATGACAACTTTTGGGATTTGGAAATAGTCTTTTTGAACCACTTTCAACTTCCTATCCGATATGATGCCGGAACAGACCTTCTGTTGACTTTCAGGAAGAATAAGGCCACTCACTTATATTACCACACTCAGGAATGGAGAAGGAGAAAGAGGCTCATCAAAGTTGAAATTCCCCCAGAGTTTCTATTAGAGTGGTACTTGAAATCACTCCTTCCTTACATTTCTAAGGAAGTGGCAACTTCTGGAGTGTCTTCTGAGGAGGAATCCATCCTTAGGACCCAACAACTTGATTTGTTATATGCTCAATCTGGGATCCTGTACGAGATCATCCCTAACGTGCTGAGATATAATATAGATATGGGTAAACCTAATCATGGGTTCAGTAGACACAGTAGCATTCAAATCTTTAACCAAGCAAGTTCATGCTTTATCTGTAAAGCAGTCTTCTGTAGAAGCAACTATGGTTGTGAACTCCCCTTCAACAATGGAATCTTTACAACAGGTGCAGACTAATCAAAAGGGCCCTCGGCAGCCCAACAACAATAAGAAGAAGGGTAAGAAAGAGGAGGGGAACCATCAAAAACTCTGAAACACTGAAAATGCCGAGGAGGGAAAGAAGGATAAAAATAAAGTCAAGTTTCCTTGCAAGTTATGTAAGGATGGCCACCTTACCCACCAATTCTCTCTTATGGAAGAACCCCAAAAGCTCCTCCGTGAGAAGAAACCAGCTATCTTGAAGGACCATTCCCTCATGGACAAGGATCCACTTCTAGAAACTCTAGTGCTGGGGGCACCCCTCATGTCTCGTCAGCTGATCATTCATTTATAAACATGGTTAGATCAGATATGCTTCTGCAAATTTGAGCGAGGAATTATAACCTAGACTTGCAGTAGGAAGATAAGGAAGATCCTAAATCATCTACTCCTCTCCATATTGAGAGGCAAGTGGATTCGTTGCCAAAGATACCTAAAGATGTCTTCAAGAGGTCTATGCACAACCCTAATGCGCGATCTGATCCCAACTATTATGTGGTTGAGGATCTGGCCCAAACACCCGGTTCCATGTCCACACTAGAAATTCTGTAGAGTTTTCCTTTACAATGTAATTCACTTCTTGCAGCGATCAGGAGCGTTGACTCATCTAATATGCTTGCTCGGTTTGATATGTCCAATATTAAACCCTATTTTCCGTATCATGTAGCCCTCCAGATATAAGTAATCCATGGCCCTAAAACCATTGGACGAATTGTGTTAGATGAGGGTGCATCTACGTGCGTGATGTCTATTTCTTGATGGAAATCCCTCAGCTCGCCTGGGTTAGCTCCCTCTAATACACTGCTTACCGCTTTTGACGGAAGATCTTTTTGTCCACACAGAGTCTTACCGTTGTTTGATGTCGAACTTGCCAGTAAAGTAGTTTCTGTGGAAGTTGAGGTATTGGATGTTCCTCTTGACTGCAACTTATTGTTAGGTAGGAGTTGGATGTATGCAATGCAAGCTGTCCCATCATCCATTTTTTTAGTAATAATTTTCCCCTTTGAAAGAAAGATCATTACGGTTGATCAAATTTCATTTAATCGAAAAAACAACCATACTTCGTCGGATTCAACGATCCCTTTGATTGATCAGACTCACCCGCCCAACGAGAGTCTGGGAGTAGGCATGTATTCATCATTGATGGGAACATTCGACCTACCTGCTCCCATTAATTTTATTGGTTCTTCGAGTACCACTGATTGTTCATCTTCAGAGACTTTCATGGTCAGTCAAACAACTGATCCATGGATTATCCTACCCATTCAGAACCAGCCATGCCCCTGTCTGTTGCAGAAGTGGGTTATCAAGCATCACAGAACATTGCAACAGAACATATCTCGACTCTGTCTGTCTCTGCAAAGTCAGATATGGACTATGCACATGCATGGTCAGTCAACTCTACCTACTCTTTCGATTGTTTGGATACTATTTTTCCCTCTGACGAGGCCATCTTGGAACCCATGGTAGGCCTGGATCATCCATGGGAACATATGCATCACAGGTCCTATTTTCTTCTTCATCTAGACAGCATTGAGAGAGGAGAGTTTCCAGTGAGACTTGGTGGTGATGTCGATTTGTCCATTATTCCTTCTATAAAAAATATTTATGCTAAAGGTAATATGGAAAACATATCGAGAACCATTCTTATCAATATCTCCATCAAACTTGGCATTGTAGAAAACCTTTTCAATGGAGGAGACCGTTCTCCCGATGAGATCATTTTGTACACCAATATGTTTAAGGAATTACGTGACATGTTTTCTCGGTCTTACAAGGAGATGTCAGGCATCGACCCTGCGATAGTGGATCATGTCATCACAACTTATCCAAATGCTAAACCTGTGAGACAGAAGCTCCATCTGGTAAATCCTAGGAAAGCAACAGCCATCAAGGCAAAAGTTGAGAAACTGCTTAGAGCTAGATTCATCTATCTGATTGATATGACAGAATGGGTATCTAGCCTTGTTCCGGTTGATAAGAAGCAAGGAACCATTTGGGTCTGTACATACTTCTGAGACTTAAACAAAGCTTGTCCTGAGGACAATTGCCCCACACTGTTCATAGATCAGATTATCGATGCGTGTGCGAGCCATGAAATGTTTTCTTTCATGGATGGTTTTTCAGGATACAACCAGATTTAGATAAAACCTAAAGACCAACATAAGACAAAATTTATTTTTCCTTGGGGGACCTTCGCTTATCGGAAGATGTCATTCATCCTAAAGAACGCTGGAGCTACATTCCAGCGCGCAATGAACTTCTCTTTCCACGATATCAAACATGTAGTTGAACATTATCTTGATGATCTCCCAGCGCGATCTCGTAAGAGATGGGATCATCATGATCACTTAAGACTCGTGTTTGAATGATGCAGATACTATAAACTCCGACTGAATCCTTAAAAGTGTGTGTTCTGTGTTGAGTCCGGACATTTACTGGGTTTTATTGTATCCAATCGTGGCATCATGGTTGATTCAGTAAAAGTTGAGGCTATTGTAAATCTGCCTCCTCCTTGAACCCTATGACAACTTCAAAGTCTGTAGGGTATGTCCAATTTTCTACGATGTTTTATCATTGACTATGCCAAAATCACAAAAGGTTTCATGAGACTGCTCAAACAAGATACCCATTTTCTTTGGGACAAGGCTAATCAAACTTCATTTGAGGCTTTGAAAAAGGTGTTACTATCGACCCCCTTGTTGAGCCCGCCAGACTATACTAAGGACTTCCTGTTATATCTTCTAGCATCTGTATACACAATCGGCATAGTACTTGTTCAGGAGGATGACAAGCTCCAAGAGGATGTCATTTACTATTTGTCGTGTGCATTAATAGCTCCTGAGATTAAGTATTCTTACGTTGAGAAGTTGGAATTGGCTGTCATCCATGTCGTTTAGAGACTATGCCACTACATTTTGTTGCGAACTACTATAGTGATCATAGAGGTCAATCCATTTCAATATGTTCTAACTCGATGTATCATCGGTGGGAAATTTAATAAATGGATTGTCATCTTGCAAGAGTTTGACCTAGTTTTTCAATCGACTAAGTCAAAGAAGTCACTTGTTTTCATTGAACTTATCTCTGAATTTCCGAGTGACGTGGTAAACAATGAGGAAGAGTCATCATTCCTGGGTGAACACATCTTTCTAATTGCATATGCTGACCCATGGTATGGGGATATTTTAGTATATCTCCAGACTTTGAGGTGTCCTTCTACTTTCTCTAGGGATGAATGACGGAAACTGAAGAATCATGCAAGGAATTATCTCATCATTTTTTATACTTTATATAGACGTGGTATTGATTCCATTCTACATCATTGTTTGACCTTAGAGGAAGCCGAAATAGTATTGAATGACGCTCACAGTGGAGCCTGTGGGGGTCACCTTTCTGGGTTGGCAACAACCCAGAAGATACTGCGTGTTGGTTACTTTTGGCCCACGATCTTTAAAGATTGTGTGGAAGCTATGAAACACTGTCATCCATGTCAGTTTTTCACCAAAAAGATGAGAGCACACCCGGTTCTCTCCACCCTATGATTACAGCAGGCCCCTTCACCAAGTGGGGGATTGATTTTATGAACTGTAATCCAGCTTCTACTAGAGGACATCATCACATCATTGTTGCCGTCAACTACTTCACAAAGTGGGCCGAGGCAATATCTACTATCAAAGAAGATGGAGAAATGGCTACTTACTTTGTATTCAACCAGATCATTGCTAGGTTTGGTGTACCTAAAGAGATTGTTACAGACCATGGTCGACACTTTCAGAACAAAATGATGACCGAACTATACACTATGTTAGGTTTTCGGGAGGAACATTCATCTTCGTTCTATCTGCAAGCGAATGGTCAAGTCGAAGCGGTCAACAAAACGTTGAAAACTATTCTTCAGAGGACCTTCAATGCCAGTCGATCCAACTAGTACATCATGTTGCATCCAGCTCTTTGGGCATACCGGTCTAATGTTAAGACCACCACTGGGTTCTCTCCTTTTCAACTTGTTCATGGGTAGAAGCGGTTATTCTAGTTGAATGTGAGATCCCTTCATTAAAGTTGGCTATCCAACTACTCCCCGATACTTTAGTTCTACAGGAACGTTTACTGCACTTAGAACATCTAGAAGAACAATGCCACGACGCGCTCACAGTAAAGGAGGCTCATAAAACTAGAGTAAAGCATCAATACGATAAGTCTATCAAACCAAGGGTGTTCTCCGAAGGAGACCTTGTTCTGCTTTACGATCAGGACAAAGAACCTTTGGGGGTAGGCAAGTTCAAATCTATGTGGCTTGGACTGTATATTGTCTTGAAAGTTCTGAAGAAAGGTTCCTACGAGTTAACCGCTTATTAAGGAAGTAAGTTTCCCAAGCCCAGAAATGGGATCTACCGGAAGAAGTATTATGCCTAGGCCTCTATAATTTTTCTTGTATTATAGCTGTACATGTTGTTGTATAGTTAGTCTTCTCTTTCATTTTCTGTTATGTCTTATGTGTCTTATGGGTTGCATTTTCAGATGACAATTGAATGCTTCATAGGATTTGTGAATGGCGCTAGCCACAACACCCGTTGGTTGGCTTCAGCAACTTGGGTTATTTACTCACCGTCTGTTCAACTCGTGTCTTCGGGAGGGGCTTGTCTAGGCCCTACGACGAACAATGTAGCTGAATACAGTGCAGTCATAGAGTTACTCTGAGATTCTATTCATCACAACATTTCACATTTGGAGGTACGACTTGACTCACAGTTAGTTGTATTTCAGTTGATGGGTGACTATAGAGTTCAGGATCCTATTTTTCTTTGTCAGTTTATGAGGGTCAAGTTATTGGAAAGATATTTTGATTTTATCACATATCAATGCATTCCAAGACATTTAAATTCATTAGTTGAATATTATGCAAATTATATTCTAGATTGGCATCTTTATCACACATAATCACATTAAGCATGCACATAAGATAAAAACACACATGTATATAAGATTGGTACTGTATATATCGTATCAAAAAATATGAGTTTTGGGTCACATAGTATGTCACGGAGTCATATCAATATACAAAAGTGGGCTCAAAAGGCCTCAAAAATATACATATGCATTTCTCCCTAAGGAGAAGGAGGGGCCTATTCCATCTCTGCTACAGCCTCTCTATAACAGATGACGAGCATGGCTACTTTCCTAAGTAGCTTGATCCATGCTGGGGCACACCCACAACGTTCTCCCGCATATCGAGCGACATTCACTCGATTTTGTAAGTCGAAATGTCATGAGTCAACCGACTCAGCTTTCCCTTTATGCCCACTAGCATGGCAGCTGCTGCCCCAAGCTCGGTCGGACATGTAAAAGTACGAAGGTGTCCTGCAGGACACATTGGTCCCACATCTGCATAAATCATATTATTAATACTCTAACTCATTATAAAAATTATATACATAAACAACTTAAAAATCTAAATAATTTAAAAAAGTAAAGATATGTTTTTCCCATATCTCCCCAGGCTGCTCCTGGAGGCAGAGCGAGCTTAGGATCTCCCCGGTAATCCATCCTTGCATAGGGGAAATGCTCTAAGGTGGGCACTTGATGGCCCCACCAGGCCAAGTAATCCTCATCAGAATAGGAGAGTATCGACTCGCCACCACCCTGGTGTAGGAAGATATCTCCCCAACGAGTCATCAGTGGCTTGCGAAGGTTGAGCTGTGGTAGGGCCGTTCCCAGACTCAGGGCGGGAACCCTCTCAAAGAAGAAGCTACACAAGATGCTTTCGTATCCGAAGTTCTTCTTCCTGCCTCTTTTGCACTCAGTTAGTTGATGTTTCATATTCACTAGTAATCTTGAGAATGAGTAAAAAAACCCCTCGGAAGCATTCGACGCCTATCTGCATGTAATTCCTCGAGGCTAAATGTTGTGTAGAGCTTTCCCCAATCCTATTTATGGTACTCAGGATCACTTTCAATGGAAAGCTCGAAACCGACCCGATAGGAACTTGACTGCCTCTCTTTTCAGTGCCAGGAAGATAATAGGCATTGATATAATCTTGTACCGATAAGGTACCCACTCCTCATAATGTCCCTTTTAGGTTTATCATTTCCCCCCGATGGGATAAACCTGTAAGGAAGTATATGTCATCAAGTGTAAGCTCAAGGATCTCCCCTTGGAGATCCAAGACACCTTGATCAGCATCCCAGTAATTCACAAGCATTCCCAATAGTTGTGTTTGGGCCCTCATGCTGGTGGTTCGGAATAATTTGAGTAACCCATACCTTCTTAGTGCACTTAGAGTAAATGGATCTCTGATGGCATTCCTGTCCATGTCCTCATGTTCTCTCTCTCTCCAGGTCAAGACCATTCTTGCATCCATTTCACCATTCACACTTTAGTTTCTTTGTTTTTTCATTCTAATGGCCATACCCGTGACTACTCCTACTGGACAGTGGCGGGTACCCGCGAGATGCTTTGTGCTAGACCCGTGCATTTTCTGCGTGTTCGCGAGTTTACCACAGGGAAACCCGCGAGTACGCATACCTAAATTTTAAAACTTAATAAAAACAAAATAAACCACTACAAACAAAAAATAATGCTTTGAAATGATGCTAGGAGGAGAGTATACTTACTTGGAGGTGGCGGTATGTGATTTGATGTCCCGATGTGATCGCTACGAGCGTTTGAAGTACAAGTTTGTTTGCAACTTTTTACTCTAACAAATGATTTGGTGAATTATGTTTTAATTTTGGAACTATTTATAAAAATCTATTTTCATTTTTTACCCACTTTTTCAAGTTCTATATAGTTTCAATTTTGTTTTGAAAACTTTATTTAATCAAACTAATACATTTTGAAGTCAACAAAAGGACACTATGGATGGAAGAGCTTAGTTAGCACTTCTTCGTTCATGATCACATTGCCTTGTCGATCACACAAAAGGACACTATGGATGGAAAAGCTTAGTTGACCTTGGATGATTTGGAGTTGAACTCTTACTCCTTCAGCTAAAAACTTATTTTTTATGACTTATTTCACCCTAAAGCCATGACTCCTATACTTGACACCTCGCGAGTCACTCATGGGTCTCTACACTGAAAACCCACGGGTATCAATTAAAAGCTGCACCCGCGAGTTGCTGAGCCCACTTGCTGCGAGTCACTCGCTAGTTGTTGTGTCCTATAGTCGCGAGTGACCTAAGAAAAACTTGAAAATATATATTAAAAACACAAATTGGGATTAGTTGAGCTAGTTTCCCCAACTTCCCCAACTTCCCAACTCAACTCCCTTTCGAACTAATCCTCCCCACCTTGGTATAAATACAAGGGGAAGTCATGAGAAAGTGACAATCAACTGAAGAACTATTGTTATGTTGGAGAAATCCTAAGTCAAGAGAGGAGCAAGAGCCGAATTCTTGGTTACGAAGGTGCCTCATACATAAGTCAAATATAATTGTACTTGCTTCATGGATTGATTAATAAAAGTGGACATTCTTCCTTTCCCAACGTAAACTTTGTCATATGTTATATATTTGATTATTAATTGATGTTTTATGCCATTATAGATATCAATTTGTTTTTATATAATCAAATAGGCTTGAGGAAGGTTTAAGGTTTGTTTTGTAGGTTTGCATATCAAGGAGCAATGGAGGAGAAAGCTAGGATCAGACTTTCAAAAAAGGTACATATGTTTCTCACCTCTAACCTATTTGCTTAAGAATATATGTATGCAGAACTTTATATGTCCATCATATACCCTTGTATGTTGGTAGTCTCCATCCCCTACTATAAGGTAAAATCCCTAACAACACTTATTGTAAAAATAATAACATCATAATAAAAGATATATTTCATTGTTTGCTTTTCATCCACACTTTACAAATGACACTAGAGTCTAAAAGGCAATTTCTACTACTACATTTGCTAAACTTAATGCTTCATCTATATCGAAAGGAATATTGCTATATCTTTTGACTTGGTGTATAATATAATTTGATGTATATGAGGGAAAATGCATTGTTTTAGTATTCCAACATATTATTATTATTATTATTAATTATTGTTTTCGAGAGAAAAATAGTTTTGAGGTTATATTATATATTTAATTGTTGTATATATATGTTCATTATATTAATAAAGTTCTAGTCACATGTCTTTATAACATCATATTTTAATATTTATAAAAAATATCTTATAAAAAAATCATTTTTATTAATAGGATAAATTTTTAGTTATTATTTTTACATAATTTCATTTTAAAAAATAAAGTGTGTTCTCTCTCTCTTATGATAATAATGATGATGATGATAGTTAAGGTCTACCTAGACCAATTTGGTCTCTCTGATCTTAAGAAATAAAAATAAGGAACTACTTGGTTTGTTTTAGAGTTTTATTTATGTGCTAAAAAAACTTGGAGAGGAGTGTTCCTAAATTACTATAATTTTGATGAGATACAAGGTTGAGCATGTTCATATTGTAACAAAATATTTGAAATTGAGAACTTGAGTGGGTATACACAAGGCAATCTAAGAGTAAGTCTTGTTTATTCTCAACACTCATAATCTCACAAAGATGACAGATCTTTTATCCCATGGAGTTCTAGGAAAGGTTAATGCCATATTTCACTATATAGCTCATGATAGTTCGTTCTTATTTTAGGTATGTGAGTCTCCTTCTTTATGCTAGTTAAAACATAGATATAATTTTGATCTTCAATATTAGGGTTAATGACCTCATTGTAATATCTTAATTTTTTGTTATCCTCCAAATTTTCATCACACCATAAGTTCTCTTTGAACTTTGAAGTAATAATATTTTTAATATCATCTATAGTTTGGAAAGTGGCATTTTGATCAATCCTTGGGATCTTTAACCAAAACATGGTATCTTTATGCTAACTACACATAAATGTTAAATTATTTTAATTGAAATTTAAAACAATTTTCAAAATATTATTATTATTATATATATATAAACACTAATATATTTGTAGAGGGAAAAGGTTATAAAGGAAAGATAAATATTTAATAACACATTTTGGATAAATATAACTTAAATCACTATGGATAAATATACCTTAATCATTTAAGATCTTAATGAGATTCATGTCTAAGCATAATTATAACAACGATGTTTATAATTTTGTTCGATGATAACATGAATTGCCCACTATAATTTTATAATCATCAATATTTATTTTATTTTATAGTGGTTACAGTGTAGTGCATGTGATTTATATTGATGTGGAAACAACAACAAAATTCATATTTATTTATTTTATTATCTATATAACTCATTTTCATTTATATATTTTATTGTAAAAACATATATATAAATAATAATAATAAATCAACTATTTAAATATAATATATCTAATAATTTCCTAATTTACTCAACCAAACTAGTGGTGTCATATCTTTATGTCCACAAAACTTTTTATCTTACCCTTTCCATTATACAACTCCATCATACCTTTTTATCATTATTCAATCAGTATCCATCATTTGATGTCGATAAGAGGATAAGAAGGTTTTCACCATCTTTCACAATCTTCCAATTATTTGACAAATGTATAGACTAAACTTATAAGATGAGATCTTTTGTTGGTGGTTGAGTTTGAAAGGTTTTTCTGATATTTTTTTTATTATATGTAAATTGAATGGCTTCGCCTCAAAATCCTATAAAGGAGAGGTGGATACTCAATAAATCTTTGGATTTGTCTTTTTTATGATTGAAAGGATTACAATATTGAAATTACAATCTATAATTGGCTTTTTCTATAATGGAAAGGATATGTCTTTTCTAAGCTTTTTGTAATCATGACTTATTCACAACTCCATCACATGCACTATATTCTTAAATGTTGGATTTCTGTTAAGGATGGTTTGGCCCACTTTGACTACGCGAGAACTGAAGTGGATGTGTTAACTGGTAATAAGCTATTTAAGGAGGTCTTATTTATTTATATTGGGACTTCGCCTTGGCTTTTTTAGGTTTATTATTATCTAATATTATTGTTGTTCGATGGTCTTGTTTATATATATATATGGGTGATTTGGTAATGTTGATGGACACATTTTGTTTAAATTTATGTTAAAAGTTTTTAGGTTGAAATTTACATTTATTTTTATATAATGTTATAATAATGTATTAGATTTATGTTAAAAGTTTTGAGGTTGAAATTTACATTTATTTTTATATAATGTTATAATAATGTATGAATCGTGAATATGGATATTATAATTTGGTATATAGGTTGATATTAATATTGGATATTATAATTTGGTACATAGGTTTATGAGTTGATTTGATGATTAATATTGGATATTATAATTTGGTATATAGGTTTCTGAGTTGATTTGATGATTAATATTAGATATTATAATTCGGTGTATAGGTTTATGAGTTGATTTGATGAGGTATATTTATGACACATCGATTTAATTAATATTTTACAAAAAGAATGATGAATTATTAAATGTGATAGGGAAAATTAAAAATATATAAATTCTATGAATGAGTTAGAGGATACCCATACCAAGATGGAGACAGGAGATTGAGTATCTTATTCCATATATTACATGATTATGATTTATATTGGTTTTGTACAATGTTATTTGCTATGCATCTCTATATGCATATAGAGACAAGGATTTATGTTGCCAAAAAATCTTACATATGGGTAAAGGTTGTATGAAGGATGTGTGTCATGTGTATTATTGGGAGAGGAAGAGTAGCATTCACACTCATTCTTATTAGCAACTCCTTCAACTCTAATGGGTTGAAAAATTCATATGTTCATCAATGAGGCTCAACATTGTTATGAGGTAATGATATGGATTTGATCACTCACTAGGTTTAACTGAGGGGTGTGCAATAAGAAGATGGATTCCTCATTCCTAAATGACCATAATTTTCTCACGAATAGCAAATTGAATAAAATTAATGAACTCTCACACATCTTACATTTATTCACCTCCATGTAAATATGTGTACTTGAGGGTTGGAATGGACATAACCTCACAATTAATACAAGTGGAAAAGGGCAAGAGTGATCATGGTCTCACCCTTGTTATTAATACCACTTGCTATTTACTACTTTAAGATAAAGTACCTTTATATGCATGGAATTTAGAAATTATATATATAAATGATAAAACCGAGTTATTGTACACGCAAATATATTGCATCCATTTTAAATAAGAGGGATATATATGGTCAAATAGATTTGATTTTAGTATGCAAATAGAAAGGTATGGTATAATTTTCATCAAAAACATTTAGAATTAAAAAAATGGTGCTCACTTTATATTTAAAAAGGGATTTTATTTAACTAAAAAATGTAATATTATGTGCACATATATATGAGCTTTAAAATATACAAGGTAAGTGAAAAAGAAAAAATAGGAATTCCAAAGTGAATAATATGCACATTAGTTAATTAAAAATTAGGAAATGTATGAAAAGATGTGGTTGGGCAATAATATACATATTAGTTGAATAAAAATTTGGAATATGCTCCTTGTCACATTTTTCACAAAGTATCATCAGAAAAGAGGGACGGTGGTAATGGGAGGCACATTATCCACTCTAACAATGAATGGATGTGATAATGTTAAAAAAAATCATGGAGAATTGGTGAGAGTATGATCTAGTTGTGCAAAACATGACTAGGTTTTGGTTTTGTTGTGGTGTGCATTCCACATTGCTCATTAAAATAGTTGAGCAAACCATTGGTGAAAAGTGTAAAAACTTTTTATATTTTCTAATTGTATACTTTTTCGTATAATCTTTGAAACTAAAGGGTTTCAAGAAAAAAAAATGCCCTTAAGATATGATACAGTGATTAACATATAAGATCATTTTAATTGACAAGAAATGAAGTGGAGCAATCTCTTGGAACAAAATTTCAAAACAATCATTCAAAGGAAGCTTGGAGAGAAATTTAAAAAGGACGGGCATTTACAATCTACAAACCAAAAGGTATTTGATTATGGAATGCATGAAAATAATCCCATATTTTAATGCAAGTACATAAATCTTCATTTAATTGTTAATTCTTCTCTAAAATGTAAAAGCTAAATATGTTTTTATGGAAGATTGAACCTTGCATTAAGCTTGTAAAATTTATCAAAATCCTTATAGAAAACCATAGTTTTAGAAAGTGTATGCAAACTTATTTGTAAATTTGCATAAAACTTTTCTCATGAATTAAATAGGTGCACACATCTTTAAAAAAGGAAACCCATGCAAATTTGATCAAAATCCCTATACAAAACCATAGTCTTAGCAAGTGCATGCAAAATTATTTGTAAAATTTTCATAATTTTTTCTTGTGGGTTATAAAGGTGCACACACCTTTACAAAAAGACAACCCATGCAAATTTGCATGGTAGTTTCTTTAAGTGCAGCCATGTGCATTTCCTATAATTTCATGTTTGTCTCTATTTTGTGTAAAATTTTGAGTTTTGGAAAGAAAATGTTTTTTGGGGGTTTTTATTTTAGTAATTAATTGATTTTGTAAATCATGTTTAGATATATGGTAATCTTGGTATAAAGCAAATTATTAACTTCTTTCGTTGATTGTATTCATGCATTATTGATTAAGGAAAAATTATACTTAGTGTGGATAATTTACCATTGTATTTATCTAATCCCTTAGATAAAAAGTAAATCTATTTATTGTATTATTACAATAGTATATTTTTATGATATGTTTGTTTATAAGTGAAATAATTTAGAGAACTATTGTATTTTACTTATTTGAGAAGCTTCTGTGCCATTAAGAGGGAGTTAAACTAAGCATAAATGCATAGTAATTTTGTGAAATTGTGACGTTCATATTTTGATTAGACATCTAAAAAAAATCAGAACTATAATGAATTTCTTGCTTATTATCTGTAGGACTCAACTTGACTAAGAAAATTTTGTGTGTGGATTTATGAACTTACTTACATGTGGAATTTATGCTTTAAGCTTATTGTTCATCTTATTAATGATGACAATTGTGTGATTTGCTTCTAGTATGCAAGATTAAATCAAATGATAGGGTACGTGGATGCCAATCTATATTATGATTGAATTAATGAATCAATGTCTTGCACATGATAAATAGATTAACTTGTTTCTACTAAATGGTAGTGCATAAATTGGTAATTTACTTAGAAACAATGAAAGAATGTGCATGATATTACATTGTGGATGAGGTTAAGTTATATCCAAATACTAATGATACTAAGGTTACCATGATGTTGTAGACATCAACAAAGAAAAGGTAAGCTATGATCACAAGTTCATGGATTAATTGTTGGTTCAATATTGGTTATGATATGTTGCCTAGTGTAGGTTTATGAAGGAAACTAGGTTTCCCAAACTGGTTATTTGATGATGTAAATCTAAGAACCATAATAACAACACAATGTAAATATTGATAGGTCGTTGACCCTAGTTCCATTAGGAGGGGTGGAGTTATTTCCCACTATTTATCATCTGAAACCTGGAGTCATGGGAGGGTCTTGTTAAGCCACACTCCCCAAGTTCTTTGATGGCTACTATCAGTTTCCTATTGGTGAAGTTAGGTCGATTTAGTTCACACTTATATTTACTAGTTATATATGGTGTTAGGTCAATATAGTTGACGCTTCATGATATTCAAGTAGAGGAATGGATAGGAAGTAGAAGTTGGAATTAAGTAATGAAGGAAAGGTGATTAGATTAGTAATATTTTGTTTTCGAATTTGAGATGCCACCTTAGTTTTACTTTGTTCCTTTCACCTGTAAATAATTTTTAATTCATTAAGCTAAATCTAAGAATAATATTGATTATTGTTAATGTATTGTGACTTAGTTGATAAGATTGCTTAATGTTGTAATTACTAGATTATTGTCTTGCATGTTTGGTTACCTTGTCTTCCATGTGATTATTATTTTATTGTCACCCAGGAATTATGATTATGTTTTAGAAATTGATGATTACCTATAGTACGCAAACACGCTATGTGTATGTTGGCCACACATACACTAGTATGTGTGTGTGTGTGTGTGTGTGTGTGTGTGTGTGTGTGTTGGTGATTACTTGGTTATCATGAATAATGGTTGATGGCTGTAATAAATATTAGCATATAATATTAATTATAGAAGCACTTTGTTATCATTTACACTGCGTTATATTAGTTACATCTCATTTGTATTGAGTCCATATACATTACCTTGTATTAATCACATTTAAATTGTAATTTCATTAATTGCATTTAATTTCAATTGATTAATTCTCATTGGTATGCTTAAACTATCATTTGCATGTCATGTTAAAGATGAACCATTTAATGCTTTCCAAACAAATAATGATTTGAATTATAATGGACAATCCAATAATAATTACAATAGGAGATATTTATTATTTAATGATATTTGGATTTATAATATCAATGGGTTAAGTTAATGTGAGACCCTGCATTGTAGTGATTTGTCAGGACACCATTTTGTAGGTAGGTAAACCTTTATTATTTTATAGCAATTTTACCTTTGTAGGAAAATTATAGAGAAGGGAGGAATGCGGAGGTAAGCATAAGAAAAAGAGAGTATGGAGAATGGGAAGGAGGTTGGGGAAATGATATTTGGAAGGGAGAGAGTGGAAGGGGGAAAACACTATGTAAGTAAACTTGAGATTGATACTTGACTTGGAGACCGGTCCTTGAGATCTTGAGGGACATATATTGGGGTTATTGGAGTTGTGAGAATGGAGAGGTCAGAAGCCCACAAGTTTCCTATATCTAGCAAGTTGGCTGGGGGGATAAGTCCCATTTGGGTAACATCACTTAGTTGGATTAAGGTTGGATTACAACTACAAGAATCTCTAACTCAACTAAAAACTAAGGTATTCTAAGTTAGTTTTCATTTATTTTATTATTTTTTCCATAGTGCAATAAATTGATATTGTTTTGCTATAAAAAGAATGAAATTACAAAGATTATACCACTATGCTGATAGAATTTTAGAAAAACTGCAAGAAGTTTGAAATTGAAAATATTTCTACATTTTGTACTTCCATGATTAAATTATTTTTATTCAATTAGTTAGTTTTGAATTCATTTTTTAGTTCTAGTTACTTAACACCCATCACTAGGATGGGTGTTACATTTGGTATCAAAGCCCTAATTCTAACACTAGAGCCATAGGGCCTATGGAAAATAGAAATTCAAGAGAGAGAGACAGAGAGTAGATCATAACATAAAATTTCCCTTTATTGAGGTATAAGAAAACCATGAGTTACAACTTCCTAAGAAGAGGCAAGTTGGTAGCATCCTGAAAGAATGAAATAAGGAAAATAGGCAAGCATAGACGAGAGGCTAACTTAAAACTCAAAACAACTCTTTGTACCTTAATTGAGGAACAATGGAGCATATCCCTTTAAAAATAAACCAAAATATTACTTCTCCATGACAAGTAATGAAGACTCCATTGCTCTAATTGTGATGAACAAAACCCTTTCTTTTTGCAAAATACAAGAGACAAACACTAGGGTTAGTAAATAAAAATTTGTATATATGAAGGTCTATATTTTTTAGGTATATCTGAAAGAATATGGAAAAAAATTATTAAATAAATAAATGTATATATGGTGATGTGTGTGTGTGTGTGTGTTACCAAAGAATAACCTCATATAAAACCCTTCAAATACTTTTCCATGATTCATGGATGGTAAATAGAGTAAACCTTCAACCATGACTACGGAGTCTAACCCAACAAGAACATCAAGTGAGACCCTCAACACTTGCATAAATATCCATCTCAGGGACTTTACCCCATGACCTCCTACTTGCAACTCACAAAATTCAACCACTTGAGGTATCCCACTGCCTAACTCAACTAGAAACTAAGGTATTCTAGTAGTTTTCATTTATTTTATTATTTTGTCAAGAGTACATCAAATTGATATTGTTTTACTATGAAAAGAAGGAAGGAAATTACAAAAATATAGTACTATGATGCTATATTTTAGAAAAACTCCATAGAAGTTTGGAATTGAAAATATTGCCTTTAGTACTTAAAAACTAAATTGTTTTTCTCCTATTAGTTAGTTTTGAATTGATCTTCTATTTCAAGTAACTTAACATCACTAGGATGGGTGTGACATCTAGTACCAAATCCCTAGTTCTAACACTGGGACCATAGGGCCTATGGAAAATAGAAATTCAAAAAAAAAGAGCCTAGGTCATAAAATAAAATATCCCTTTATTGAGGTATAAGATAACCATGAGTTACAACTATCTAAGAAGAGCCAAGTTAGTAGCCACCTGAAAGAAAGAAATCAGGAAAATAGGAAATCCTAGAGGAGAGGCTAACTTAAAACTTAAACTAATTACCTATATCCTCAATTGAGGAATAGCCGAGCATCTCCCTTTAAACATAAACCAAAATGTTACTTCTTCGAGACAAGTAATGAAGACTCTATTGCTATAATTGTAATGAAGACAACCCTTTCCTTTTGAAAAAGACACTTGAGACAAATAATAGGGTAAATAAAAAATTGTATATTTTTTTGATGTATATATGAAAGAATATGAAAAAAATCATTAAATAAATAAATATATATGGTGATGTATATATATCTAGAAAAAATAAATTCATTTACAATAAGAATATATATATATATATATAACCAAGGAACAACCTCATGGAAAACCCCTTGAGTACTTCTCTATGTTTCATGGATGGTATATGGGGTAACTCATCAACCTTGAATATGGAACCTAACCCAATAAAGACATCAATTGATGCCCTCAACACTCGCATAGATAGCCATCCCACGGACTTGACCCTATGACCTCCTATTTGCAACTTACAACACTCAACCACTTGAGGTAGCCTAGAAGCTAACTCAATCGGAAACTAAGGTATTCTACTAGTTTTCATTTATTTTATTATTTTGTCAACAATGCAATAAATTGAAATCGTTTTGGTGTAAAAAGAAGGAAGGAAATTACAAACATTATACTACTATGATGCTAGAATTTTAGGAAAACTACACAGAAGTTTGAAATTAAAATTACTACCTTTAGTACTTAAAAAACTATATTATTTTGCTCCTATTAGTTAGTTTTGAATTCAAATTCTAGTTTTTGTTACTTAACACCCATCATTGGGATGGGTGTGACATTTGGTACCAAATTCTTGATTCTAACCCTAGAGCCATAGGGCATATGGAAAATAGAAATTCAAAAAAAAAAGAGTCTATGTCATAACATAAAATCTCCCTTTATTGAGGTACAATAAAACCGTGAGTTACAACTGTCTAAGAAGAGGCAAGTTGGTAGCCACCTTAAAGAAATAAATAAGGAAAATAGGCAACCCTGGAGTAGAGGCCCTTACATTCTGCAAAATAAAAGAGACAAACAACAGGGTTAGTAAATAAAAATGTGTATATGAAATTCTATATTTTTTATGTATATTTGAATAAGGTTCTAAACATTATATATATATATAAGGAACAACCTCATGGAGAACCCTATGAGTACTTCCCCATGATTCATGGATGGTAAACGTGATAAACCACTGGACCTAATTAAATCATCGACCTCGATTACTGAGGCTAACCCAATAGGGATATTGAGTGAGGCCCTCAACATTCACTTAGAAAGCCAACCCATGGACTTGATCCCATAACCTCCTACTTGAAACTCACACACTCAACCACTCGAGCTAGTTCACTAATCTAAATGAGAACTTATATATATATATGTGTGTGTGTGTGTGTGTGTGTGTGTGTGTGTGTGTGTGGACTTAATCTCATGACCTTCTGCTTGCATTTCACACACTCAACCACTCAAACTAGCCTATTAAGTTAAATGAGAAATCACACACACACAAATGTAATTATCCATTTTGAAATGAATGTTGAATTTTATAATAAACTAAAAATTATTTTGTTATAAACAAAATGAATAAATTATAAAAAAGGGGATAATAAATAAAATAAATGATTTAATTTATAATTTAATTTAATTTAAAGTAAAATAAAAAGTGTAGGACATTCGACCATGACCTCCCCATTTCTAAAGAAAATAAAATGAGGGTGAAATCCTAAAAATGATATATATATGAATGAGAGAAAAATAAAATACAAATTTCAAAGTTAGAAACAAGATGGACATGTAAAAATAAAACAATGTTATTTTACTTGATAGAAGAAATCAATCTAGTGATGAACTCCACCTCTACCATGAAGCTTATGATTGTCTACAACTATTGGTTGGAGTCAAGGAGGAGTCAAGGAGGGATTGGAAGAACCAAAAAGATAGGACCATGACTCAACTTGAAACCCTAAAAACATCAAACCCTATCAAAGCATAAATTCATGAATGAAAAATGAAATGGAAATGGGAAGGGGAAGTGTTTTGTTCACCTTTTACACCCCCTCCCTTTACTTTATTATTATCTTTTTAACATGGGTTAGTTGGGTGAGGGTGCATGCCCTTCATGCAAAGTGCCTATTTGATCATTATTCAAAATTTATTGTATTGATTTAATTTAATTTTTATTTATTTTGATGTTTTATTAATACATAGTTAAATAATAAAATATGTAATTATATATAATAATAATTGAATTATATATAATTAAAAAATATAAAAAATGACGATATGATATCTTCTTATTTCATAAGGAGACTTCTTACGAGAGTGAAGAATTTATGTGTAGAAAGGATTAAGGGAAGTTCTAATGGCCAACTAAGTGGTAGAGATGTCATAGTGCCTAGGATGAGTAGAATATTTTTATCTTCCTATTAACCTCCCTGACCCATAACCATGACCTTAAGTGATATGCTCATTGCAAGCGTATGTAAAAGATACATACACCTACACATATTAATTATGTGATCCAGTAGTATAACTTAAGCCTTTGCTTATGAAACTTGTTGATGTGATGCAGAATTAGTATGGTTAAGACACATGGAAATCAAGGTTGAGATCGGGTGACATGGTCACTTGATCCATATGTACTGCGATTGTTGGTACTATCACTTGAGATGGTCATTATAGTGTGCTCTCTAGAGGAAATCAATGAGACATTTATGAGGATTTAAGGAGTGAATGATTAACCCATTGTTTAGGAGAATCCCATGCCATTGGGGGAGGATAATCTAGAGGTGTTGGTGAATTTGGAGCAAATACTCCCTCCACAGGAAATTGATATAGAGATTCAAAAAATAAAGCTTCCAAAGTTTACAAAGGTTTAAGTTTTACAGCATGCCAAGACATGGCTAAAGGGCATGAAGATGTGTTTTGAATTGAAAGAGAATACCTCCACCTCCTATTCCAAAATAGCCATTTTTCAACCCCAAGATCATGCCTTGGACCGTTGGGGGGACATGGAAAGATAATCACATCTCACTTTAGACATTGTCCCTTTAGAAATATTTGAAGATATGTTATAATGGAAGTACCATCTTGCATTCTTTGAGGAGGATTACGTAGGATCATTCCATTCCTTAGTACAAGGAAACTGACTTGTGGAGGACTATGAATTACAATTCATGGAATTGGTAAAGTATATATCTTACATGGACTCAAAACAACAACAAGTAGATTACTTTTTTTTATGGTTTGAACTACAATATAAGGTCCCTTGTGTGGATTTGGAAACCAAATCCAATGCCACATGCAATTGAATGTGTTCATTATGCAAAAAATCATGTAGGCTCTAAGGGGGATCAAGGAGGAGGTGCAAAACCGATTGCCCCACAAAACTTAGAGTATGTGGGAAGGCCCCACAGAAATTTTCTAGGGGGTACTCTAGGCCACCTCCCTATGGAAACAGGGATACACCTAGAGTGGAAATGAGTCCATTATCACAAGCATCATCAAGGACTCATGAGACTCCGAGATATTCTTGAAGGGAATTTAGCAGGGGTTGTGGTTCATATGGAAGGAAATTTTCTTAGAGATCTCCACCAGTTACCACTCAGAACCCACCCCACGCTTCTTGTTAAGGGTGCAGAGGTCCACATTTTTAGTGTAACTACCCAAAGTTACAATCAGGCCCCATTCATAGGTAGGGACAAATCCTAATGGGGAATTATATTAGCAATCATCATATTTATGCAATAGTTGATAACCACCAAGATGAGCATCAATCCACTGTGGTGGAGTCTTTAGGTAAAATAAACAATGTTAAAGTTAAAATCTTATTTTTTCCTAGTCCAATAGATTGTTTCATTTCTCCATTTGCATTAGATAAGTGTGGGTTGGCGGCCTCTGAGAACTATGAATTTAATCTAGTAGAAATGGAATACGAGGTAAAGCAAGGAGTTGCACCTAGTATGGAAGAATGTTTTGTAGACCTAGGGGTGTTTACAACCAAGGTCCAAGTGTACTTCATTGCTGTAGGTACTTATGATCTTATCATAGGCATGAATTGGCTTGAATATCATTTATCATTCTTGGATTATTATGGTAAGAAAGTGCTTTATTTAGATGATGAAGAGAGGACACTTCATATTCAAAGTATTAAGAGAAAGGTATCCATATGTTTCATCTCCACAATGAATGTAAAACATTTCCCAAGCAAAGGATGTTGGTTATACTTAGTAGAGGTTGTAAGTGGGGAGAAGGGACCATATTTAGATAGGTAACCTATGTTACCATAATTCAAGGATGTCTTTCCCAAGGAATTATCAAGGTTACCTCCAAAAATATAATTTGATTTTACTATTGAGTTAAAACCAGGCTCATATCCAATCCCTAAAACACATTATAGGATGACATATCCTGAGCTTTGTGAGTTGTTGATGCAATTGAAGGAGCTATTGAACCTAAGACTCATAAAACCTATTTTTTTTCCTTGGGGTGCCTCAATAATATTTGTCAATTAAAAGAGGATGGTTCTTTGTGACTGTGCATTGATTACAGAGATTTGAACAAAGCCACGGTAAAGAATAGGTACCCTATACCTCGAATTGATTATCTATTAGATCAAATGAAAGGGGCAATACTTTTCTCAAATATTGATCTATGATTATGCTATCATCAACTTGAAATTAAGGAAGGTGATATACCAAAGACCACATTTCGGATATGATTTGGGAAGTTTGAGTTTATAGTGGTGCCCTTTGGTTTAACCAATGTGCTAGCAGTATTCATGAGTCTCATGAATGGAGTATTATGTAAGTACTTGGACCGCTTTGTGTAAGTATTCTTAAACAATATTCTCATATGCTCTAAGAATGGGAAGGAACATGAGGAGAACTTACGGGTAGTATTTTTATGCTTAAGAGAACACAAGTGGTATGGTCAGTTGTCTAAGTGTTATTTATTTCAAAAAGAGATTCACTATATTTGACACATTATTTAAGGGAAAGGGATTGTATTGGACCTAGAAAAGGTGAATGCCATCATGGAGTGACCAATTCCCAAGAATGCTTATGAGGTAAAAATATTTATGGGCTTAGTCGGGTACTGCCGAAGGTTTTTGGAAGGATTATCAAGAATTAAAAAACCCATCACTACTTTGCAACACAAGGGAATCAAGATTAGTGGAATGAGGAATGTGACATTGCATTCATTAAGCTTAAAAGATTAATAACGAGTGTGCTAGTGTTACAATGTAATTTTCCACCTTGTGAGCATCGACACTCTTTGGCCTAGAGGATCCATTCTACTGACTCAGATACACTTTTTATCCTCCAAAGACAACATTTTTCCCTATTTTTTCCTCTGTACGCTAGCTGCACCATTACAGTGGGCGTACCTGCGAGTTGCATCACTATAGCCTGTGGGTAGCATGTAAAATGGTAGAAATCACTAGTTAATTACTTTTTACTCCCAAAAAGCGGTCATTGGGTGACCTTTGACCCTCCATCTGCCCAAGAAACGCCTCGATGTGTCCTTTCATCTACCTTTGAGAGGACTATATATTGAGCACATATGGCTTATGGATGGGAGGAGAAAGGAGAGCAAGAGAACTCTAGTGGATTTCTGCCCTATCTTGAGTCTACACTCATTGATCCTTGTAGTTGTGAACTCTTTATGTTCACCTTCCAAACTCCTATCATAGTTTGAGTTTTCCATTCCATGGAGGATTGAAGTGGTGGAGGCACAATTCGATTGACCCGGATCTTGGCTCAGATTGGTTGCCGACAAGAGGTCGTATCACATTGTACTTCGTGTTATTTATTAATAGAAATACTCATATTCTCGTCCATTAATGTTGTGAATGTGTTTATATTACACTGGGTTCCATTTACTTATAATATCATGGACCATTGCAATTGATGATGTTAATGTCGTTTATATATTATATGCGCTTGTTGTATATTAGATGTCAAGACTAATTTGCAGGTTCAAGCGCATGGATTGAAAGCTCCAACAGGGATCTACATCAAACGTTTCGATTGAGGTTGGTTGTCTTCTTCATTATCTTAGCATTGTCATTTATATAGCATTGCATTGGGAATTGAGTTAATTTCTGGCAGTCAGTTGTCTGTTGTGGTCCACGTCAAGCCATAGGAAGTTTTCTCCAACACAGAAATGGCGACTCCGCTGGGGAGAAAATCCATTTTTGGGGATTTTTGAGCATTAGTCCTTATTTAGAGTTGTTGTTTGTCAAAGCTCTGTGTCATGAATTGGACATTAGGATACTCTATAGAAAACACCCTTTTTCTGAGCCATTGGACTCTTTGGTTGCACATTTTCTTTTCTTTACCCGCGGGTGAGCATAGCTCTGCCCGCGTCTACCCGCGTCTATCTTAACTATAGCCTGCGGGTACCCACAGGTTTTCCTTCAATAGTAGCGTACAACTCCGACTTTGGTTGTTTCATGACCTTTGGTTGTTGCTGGGTTGATTCTGATTGTTCTTGAGTCTTCTTTGGCCTTGTTCCTGACCATTCCAAGCCTTTTTTGTGACCAGAACTCCTCTTTTCTCTTGGTTTGAGCCTCATTGGTTTTCACCCATTTTTAATTTGTAAGCTCATTCCATTGGCCGAGTCTTACTTTTTAGGATCTACTAGGTTCTCTGAGTGATCTCCCTTGCATTTCTGTAACTGAATAGTAGTATTTTGCTTGCATTTTTCATTCCATTATACTAAAAAATACAAAAACATAGTTTTGCATTTTCCTTTCATTTATAAGTGAAAATACAAAAAAAAAAAAAAAAAACTACTTTCATGTACTGCATTTTGCATTGAGTGCTTGCTACTTTCATTTAGGTTCTGCTTATGCATCGAAAACATAAAAAGAGTTGCATTTTTTATTTTCGAAACTGTTGGATTTATTTTGCATGATTAGTGACATTGTTTTTATTGGATAGATGAATCTAGAGTTTGACGATTATGCATACTATTGAGTCTTATACATCACTAGTTTCACGACCATATCCTTTGAGTAACCATAACCATTAAAATTAACGCTTAATCTAAAATTGATTAGACTGATTTTATTTATAGGGTACACCAACTAGCATAGGTTTAGAGTCTTGGAATAGATCATTGTGAGTAAACAATCCAAGACTACTAGACAAAACATTAGGTGTCTGACCAGGGAGTGGAGGAATCCATGGTATACATCATTGTTCTCAGGAAGCTCTACTCAGAACAGAGTTAAGCACGAGGTCACATGATGTTGGTTGAGAAGATATCCCTCTGATACTGGCTGAACGTGGGAGATATTTCCAGTATTTGTTTGTATCTGGGGACTCTTGGGGGATTTGACCCTCATTGAGTTTCAGGCTCAGCTACCTTGCCCATACGACGGATCCCACCTGCGACTGTCCCCCTGAGCATTGGTTATATTGCGGTGACCATAGTTTCCTTACCTAGGTATCGCATAGGGTACTTGCAGTGGTTATGCTATTTGTGTCCTAAGTCAGATAGGGATTGGACAACACAGTTGTTTGTTGATGAGGGTTACGACCCTTTGCATGTAGTGAAGCCTGGGTGTCTCTATAACTGATTCTGTTACCTATGGCTATAGTTTGGGAGTCTCAAGCCTCTCCTAGGCGAGAAATACTGGCTCTAGTGTTGGGAGCTCATTTAGCCACTCTGTTTGTCTGCTCTTGGCTGTAGTTTCTCTAGGTGTATACTTTTGGTTTACTGTTTTTGATCGATAGTTTGGCCGTTTGGGGACACTGTGATTTTATATTCTCTCCAGAGATATCGTGGCGCGGAGTCCTACTCTCCGTTAATCCCGTCGGTTGGCTTGTTTACAACCGGTCAAGCTATCTCGTTGTGTTGCTAGGGGATGCCGGCGGTCTCCCTCTGAGTCTTCAGATTCTTACGAGACATATGTCCTAGACGTCATGACTGCTGCACACTCTGATACTGAAGAAATACCTAGGAATCCATCAGATAGAGTCGAACACACTTCAGACACCCCTACTCCTCGTGAGGCATGGGGGGGTGATCCACCTGAGACTCAACGTAATTTGTTTGGTCTGGATCCACCCGAGGATGAACTGTTCAATCCTTCGTTTCCACATAATTATATACACGGGATTCCAGAGTTACATGACGACACTGGTCCTACGATCAACCCTACCGCATTCTCTTTTGGTAAGCCTAATTATAAAATAGTTGATCCTTCCACTACGTTTGGTAGTCATGCTGGCACTAGCCATAGTGTTAGCCACATTGCACCCATTGGGGGTAATACCCTCGCCGGGGGCACCACAGTGTCCACTCACACACATAGTGTGGGGACCGGTCACATTCCTCCTAACAATGCTAATGTTGGATGACGGCCGCCTCTTAGGACTACCCAACCGAATAGGAACACTGTTTGCAACTCGACTCGCCATCTACCACCTAATACACATGTCGTTACTTGTCAACCTAAGACCACTTTCACAAATGTTAACGCTCCTCCCAACCTCGGTAGTGGACATACAACGCATACTTTTACGTCCGCTGCTGCCACTAGTAATGCTAATGTAGGAGGTAGGAATATACCCTATCCACATGGACATAACGCCACCATTCCTGCTACTAGTAACACCAATGTTGGGGCTGGGAATACATCTTATGCTTATGGACACCACACGAATTCTCATGCTAATCCTAACACTTACGCTGGGGGTGGGAACATACCCTATAATCCTGGTTATTACAACATGGTTCCCGCTACGAATAGTACATATATGCCCCATACTTATGGTGGCAACCATTACTACAATACAGTCGGTGTTGGCCATCAGCACAACCCACCTCAATATGGTGCACAAAATACATATATACCTACTTACTCTCATACGGTTCAGGTTGGGGGAGGTTATCAACCTTATGGCCATGGTCATGCTTATGGTTAGACAGGTCCATATAATCAACAATTTAATGCTCATGGTCAAGCATTTGGTCATTCCCATCCTTCAGGTTCTTATAACCAACCTTTTATGGGAGCTTATAATCAAGCTTTCCAGCCGCAGCTCTCGTTCCTTGCACGTTTGAATCTTTCGAATCTTTCGAAGCTCATGAATGATCCAGTGTGTCACGACCCTAGTTGGCCTCCAGTTCCTACCAAGCTTCCTTCGGACATCCCTAAGTTCGAGGGGAAAGGTGGTGAGGATCTGGGTGATCAAGTCACGACGTTCCACCTTTGGTGCTCTTCCAACTCATTGAACCACGATTCCGTTAGATTGCGACTATTTCAACACACCCTCATGGAGGCAGCTGCGAAGTGGTATGTCGAGTTGCCTGGGAACACTTATAGGGGATTCAATGAGATCGCTTTGGTTTTCTTGGATCATTTCCAGTTTCCAGTTCGTTATGATACTGGTACTAAACTTTTGTCTACCTTCCGTCAGAATAAGGCCATGCATACTTTTGACCACGTTCAAGAGTGGCATCAACGGAAGCGACTAGTGAAAGCCAACATTCCTCTAGAGTTTTTGTTGGAATGGTTCCTCAAGTCTCTTCTCCCATAAATTGCTAAGGACATTTCGATGTCTGGTATTATGACTGAGGAACAAGCCATCTTGAAAGTCCAACAGTTGGATTTACTATACTCTCAGTCTGGCATATTGTATGACATCATCCCTGATGCACTGCGAACAAGACATGAGCCCAAGACAGTTCCTAGACCGCATGCCGATGGCATTGTGGGTTCCGCAAGTACTCGCCCCGTAGATTTGGTGGCTAATCAAATGCAAAATTTGTCGCTAAACCAGTCTACTCCCGGACAGGTTCACACCTTGTCCACTTTCACCCTATCGTCCGATGTACACACTGTGCAAATGACTAAACCATCTAGTAACCAGCAGCCTGGTGGTAAGAAGAAGGGGAGAAATAACCGTAAGGGTGGAAACAATGGGAATAATAATAGCAATCACAATACCACTTGTAAGGAGAATTCCAACCCTCCTCGGGAAGTCCAAAATGCTGGTGAGGACCGTAAACCTAGGCGTAAGGTGAAATTTCTCTGTAAGCTTTGCGGGGAAGATCATCTTACTCACTTGTGTCCTCGAATCGAAGAAGCATCGAAGCATTTGGCACAGAGCCCAGCTGTGTTGAAGGATCCCCTCCCTCATCATCATCAAAACATGGCTTCACATGCTCCCGCCATTGGTTGTGGACCTAATGAGACCGCCATGTCTTCTTCCAATACTAGTGGTTATGGATGCGTGAATATGGTCCAATCGGAGGTTAGTGTTGCTACTAGTCAATGCGATTATGGGGCACCACAACCTAATATGGGGAATGAGCCTCCCTCTCCTCTTGATAATTCCTTGCATATCGAGAAGCCCTCTATTATGCCTCAGATACCAAAAGGTGCACTTAAGCGCTCTACGCATAATCCCAATGCCCAAGACACCCAGAACTACTCCATTGTAGAATATTTTGTCCAAACTCCGTGTTCTATGTCGGCTCTTGAAGTTCTACGGGTGTGTCCTTCTCAAAGGCATGCCCTTTTATGTGCGTTAGGAGTTCAGGATGGGGGGAGTCCCAACGTTATAAAGTTCAACACTACTGATGTTCAACCTCGCTTACCTTACCACGTGGCTTTTCAAATCCATGTGGAGTGACTTCAGAATTTTGTCAAAAGAACGATGGTTGATGAAGGCGCTTCCGCGTCAATGATGTCATTAGCTTGTTGGAAAGCTCTTGGCTATCCTCCTCTACTCACGTCTAGGACCATGCTCACTGCATTTGACGGTAGGTCGTTTAAGCCGCATGGGATAATCCCTTCCCTTGTTGCCCGCTTGGGAGGTAAACCTGTGCCTATTGAAGTTGAAGTGGATGATGCGCCCATCGACTACAACCTTTTACTGGGTTGGAATTGGATGTACACTATGAAAGCTGTCGTGTCTACTATATTCAGGATCATTTTCTTTCCACATGAAGGTAGGATTGTGACTATCAATCAGCTGGACTTCGTTAATCCTCCCACAACATCTATGGGATTAGTGGTCCCACAAGTTATAGACTCTCAACCAGCAAATGGGAGCATGGGTGTTGGTATGTACCTTTCATTGATGCGATCTTATGATTTCCCTACACCCGTGAACTTTATTGGAACCATTTCCAACAACGTGCCTCCTCCTTTACATAATGTACCATTCCGGACTTCACACTTTAATGACCCATGGGCTTTACCATCCACAGGTTATACGTCTAGAGACATTGCGCACGTCAGGATGTCTATTCCACTTTCTGCTGCTGAGCTTGCTTATCAATATATTCAACAAGCCACTACAGAGCATGATCTCCCCTCTCCTCGGACAAATGAGGAAGATCCCATTACGCTGCCATTTTGGGCAGTCAACTCGTCTTGTTCGAACGATTGCCTTGATGGTACTTTACCTTCAGATGAAGCTAATATCGAGGCCATGTGTGGTAGTGAGAGACCTTGGGAGGATATGCATCATCGCTCTTATTTCCTTCCCAACCTCGATCTCGCCGAGCAAGAAGAGTTCAGGACAAATCTTGCAGAGATGGTTGGTCACCCTGTGGCTCTTTTGGGTTCACATGAGATTTATGCGGAAGGGAACATGCCTAATATTTCCCCGACTCAAATGATCAACATCTCTCGCACTCCCGGAAAGATTGAGAATGTTTCATTAGAGAGATTTTGAGGTCAAAATGCATAAGATCCGATTGAATCCCAATAAATGCATCTTTTCTGTAAGGTCTGGTCTCCTTCTAGTATTTATAGTTTCAAAAGAGGGTATTAGAGTTGATCCTCTCAAAGTTGAGGCAATACTTCGGTTGCCTCCTCCGCGCAACTTGTTTCAACTTCAGAGCCTCCAAGGGAGAGCTACTTTTCTACGACATTTTGTAGTCAATTATGCTAATATTACCAAAGGTTTCGCATGTTTGCTGAAGAAAGACACACCATTTATCTGGGATGAGTGAGCCCAGCAGTCTTTCGATGCCCTTAAGAAAGCTTTGGTATCAGCCCCTATGCTTAGTCCACCAGACTTCACACGAGATTTCATACTTTATGTGGCTGCATCTCAAGAGACGATTGGCATGGTCTTGGTTCAGGTTGATGATGCACTCATCGAGCATGTCATGTATTACCTCAGTCGAAATCTAGGAGACACTGAATTGAGGTATACTCACGTAGAAAAGTTGGCACTTGCGACTGTACATGCAGTCCAATAGTTACGACACTATATTTTTATTAGAACAACCACAGTTGTTGTGCATATCAATCCATTTCATTTTGTGCTATCACGACACCTTATAGGGGGGAAGTACAATAAATGGATTGTGATCCTTCAGGAGTTCAATCTCGATTTTGCTTCGGCAAAGTCGGTGAAATCGTTGGTGTTTGTTGAGATTATGTCGGACCTTCCGAGACTTGATGAGGATGTCATTCATGAAGATTCCTTTGTGGATGAACACTTATTTCTTATCTTGTCCGAAGACCCTTGGTATGGGGATGTCATTATATATCTCCAAACTTTGAAGTTTCCTCCGCATTATTCATGGGACGAGCGACGGCATGTGAAATATCACGCTAAAGATTACACTATCATCGGTGACACTTTGTATCACCGAGGAAAGGATTCTATTCTCCATCGTTGCTTGAATCACGAATAAGCGGAAAGGGTGCTTAATGATTGCCATGCTGGGGTGTGTGGCGGTCACTTATCTAGGCTTGCTACAGCCCACCGTATTATGCAAGCTGGTTACTTTTGGACTTCAATCTTTAAAGATTGTATTAATGCTATGAAGAAATGCCACCCTTGTCGGGTGTTTTCTCAGAATATACACTCGCATCCAGTGCCCCTTCATTCGATCTTCACCGTCGGTCCCTTCACCAAATGGGGGGTGGATTTCATGGATTGCAAAGCGGCTTCAGCTGGGAAGCATCACCATATTATAGTGGTCGTGGACTACTTTTCCAAATGGGCTGAGGGCATGCCTACCATAAAAGCCGATGGTGCTACAGCAGCCCATTTCGTGTTCAATTAGATTATTACTCGGTTCGGTATTCCGAAAGATATTGTCACTGACCATGGTAGTCACTTTCAGAACAAAATGATGGAGGTTTTATCTCTCAAGCTTGGGTTTCGTCACAAACACTCATCCTCTTATTATCCCCAAGCGAATGGTCAAGTTCAAGCAGTCAATAAGTCTTTGAAGACCATTCTCCAACATACCATCCAACAAAGCAAGACCAACTGGAACATTATGTTATATCCTGCTTTGTGTGCGTATCGAACCGCAGTCAAGATTGCCACCGAGTTCTCACTGTTTCAGCTAGTACACGGTGTGGAGTCACTTTTACTGATTGAATGCAAAATCCCTTCGCTTAAACTAGCCATAGAGCTCCTCCCTGATACGATGGGTCTTGAGCAACGTTTAATCCACCTTGAGCAGCGTCGAGATGCTGCCGTGGCTATAGATGCCAACAAACGTCGTGTTAAGGTTCAGTGCGATAGGTCTGTCCATCCCCAGAAATATGCTGAAGGTGACTTGGTCCTCTTATATGACCAAGCTAAAGAACCCCTAGGGGAAGGCAAGTTTAATCCCATGTGGCACGGTCCTTATATTGTGAGGCGTGTCCTCGAAAAAGGAGCCTATGAATTAGAAGACTATGAGGGGACTGTCTTGAAGGACCCTAGAAATGGGCTCTACCTCAAGCGGTATTATGCTTGAACCTCTAGTTCAGGCTAATAATTTTGTACACTACTGTATAGCTACTTCTGTACATAGTTTAGCTTTCTTTTTGTTTTCAGGTCTGTTGATTAGCTTCCGTTTGATTGATAGATGTCAACAGAGTTTCCTACATTCTTAGGATTCACGAATGGTGCTAGACATCACACGCAACAGCTTGCTTCTGCTTCCTGGGTTATTTTGTCACCTGACCACCTAGTTGTGTCCTCAGGAGGTGCTTGTCTTGGTCCTACATCCAACAATGTGGCTGAGTATAGTGCCGTCATTGAGCTACTTCGGGATGTTATTTCACATGGTATCTAGTCTTTAGAAGTCCACCTAGATTCACAACTAGTTGTGTCTCAGCTGAATGGTCAGTACCGTGTGAGGGATCCTACGTTACTACAGAAATTCCTAAAGGTAAGACTCTTGGAACAACATTTTGTTTCAATTACATACATTCATGTTCTGAGAAGTTTTAATCATATATCTGATGCATATGCTAACTATGTATTAGATTGGCATTTGTCACATTCCCAATGAAGCACACAAATAAAAGATACATTCATACATTTGTACATACACACATATAGTAGAACCGGTAAACCAAAGTTTTTATAAATAATATGTCCAAAATGGTAGTGTCATGATACCAAACTGGAGCCTGTAGCTCTCAAAATATACATATCAATACAAAATGGGAACCTGATATGTCTAATCCCTATGAGGAGGCCTAGCTGCCACCCCGAGAGGATGTGTCTGATAAAAATAATGCACTGCATTCGTGACACGCTGCAGTAGTCGCACCTAGTTGCTCGGCACCCCCACTACCTGGGGTTGCATATCCTCTGTTAATTGCGCCACCTCTAGCTGTGGTACCCTGGCAGTCATCCATGATATGTTGGACCACAGATTCTGTAGTGTCTGCTATGCTGCAGCACCTACCATCTCATCACCCCTACCCCGGCGACGATGTCTCGGAAAACCATCGGGTCTCACTGGACCCTTGTCTGCAAGAAAACAGTCAAACATTAATACATGATACTATCCCCAAAATGATTTTTGCATTTACATCTATAATAAAAAATCCATAAAAATTTAATATACCGAAAACCTCAAAAGAGTACTCACCAATGTCTCCGAACGTTGCATCTAGTGCGAGCGGCACGTCTCGATCCTGCCAAAATTCTATCCCTGCATAGGGGTAGTCATCTATCGCTATGACTTGTCAGTCCCACTAGTGAAAGAACTCCTCTGTATATGGTGATGCCTGACGCCCACCACCCTGTCGCGTCAAGACCTCAGCCCACCGGGTCATGGCTGGGTCACAGAGACTATGAGGAGGGACCTTAACCCTCGGAGTGAGCCCTAAAACCCCCTCGAAGAAGAAGCTGCACAAAATATTGCCATATCCGAATTTTTTCGCATCCCCCTGCTTGCACTCTGTTAGCTGGGTCTTCATGGACCCTAGTAGCGTAGTACACTAGTTGAATATCATAGGCTGCATACATTGTGATGCATAGAACATGACTCGCCTAGATTCCTGGTGAAGAGCTTTTGAACCAGTAATCCGCACTAAATTTGCCACAACAACCTTCATGCTCAGGTTGACTATGGTTCGGATGGGCACCTGACTCCCCACTGCTCGAGTATTTGGAATACAATACCTCTCTATATAGTCGGGGATGGTGATCCCACCACCCACAGTTTGAGACCGAAGGCTTGCCACCTCACCTTGGTGGGACAAACCTATAATGAAGTAGATATCTTCCACTTCCAGTGAAAGTATTTGCTCGTCTAGGTTGAAGTTCTGTGCATCGACATCCCAATAGTCTATCAAACGATGGAGCAATAGGTTTTGGGCCCTCAAACCCCCTATGCTCCAAAATTTGTATAAACCACATGCTTGTAGTGCTTGCTGTGCATGCACATTGTTACGAATGGCCTCATCCACTAGGTCATGTTCTCTCTCTCTCCACTTTAGAACCATCTTGGAAAGAGAAAAACCCAAGGATTTAGTCAGTTTTAATTAAAAAACTAGCTTCACAGTCGTACCCGCGAGCAGTTGTGCTCACAAAGCCGAGTACCTGCGGTCAATGTGTGCGTTGACTGTGCGTACCCAACCATACCCGTGACCCGCATAGTTATAGCCCGTGGGTAGCACCATGACCATGTAGGGCATGGCCAAACAAAAATTTTAACCAATGAAAACTGAAATAAAAACACTGAAATGGAAGGTGGGGATGGGAATACCAACCTACTCCTAACGGTTCGATGATCGGATTCCCATAGCTCCCAGAATCAGCAGCTGAACTTTGAGGTGAAAACTAACCACAAAACTCCAAATGGGTGAATAGTAAAAATGAATTGTAATTTGTAAATTTTTGTTACTATTTATAATTCTCAAAACCCACTTGTCTATAGTTTTCGCCATTTAATGCTATTTTGGACTAATGCAATGTCATGGAGTAGCATTTTTGACCATATTTCTTCGGCGGAAGTTGTTTCCGAGCATTTCACACCTACGGCAGGTACGTTTCACACCTGGCATATAGGTTAGATGTCATTTTCACATGCACTATGCATTTGACCTTTTGACCACTTTCATAAACCCTAGGTGCGACCGTGCTTCTTAATTGTCACGGAACCTTCACACTGTTATAGAAGTGTCGTTATGTGGCGGTTGGGCCTTTCTGAACATGGGTACCCTAGTTAGAACCCCTTTTTTCATTATGGTGCCCATGCCGTTGTTTGTCCTTAGGATTGGGAGTCCTTTGTAGTTACGCCATGACGTTGCGATAAAGACGCATACTCTACTTTGTCTTATGTTGGACATCTCCCATAAGGACTCCCCCGTTTATATCAAGTTGTGATTGCATTGCATCATCCTGCTTTCCACTTGAGCCTTGTGCCGGCTCCCGCTTACTCCGTTATTATCCTGGTGCCTGAGCACTTCCCTGTCGAGCCCTGCAGAGCTTACATTTTCCCTCCACAATTTGATGACCTTTTGACCCTGAGGGAACATCCCCCCCCGAGTGTACACATCCTACACATGCTTCCTTGCATCGATCATAGGTATGTTCCACTGCTTGGAACTAGTCTGCTCGCTATTTGACACTCGTTCCCTCACTTGTTGTACTATAAGCAATTTTATTCTTTTTCAAGCTTTCCCAAATATGAAAAAGACCAAAAAAAATCAAATATTCAAAAAAGCCGGACGGGATTATGGTTACTACTTCTAGTTGGCAGCTGTTGTGTCGCCTTTGAACAGAGCATTCATTCCACTCCATACGTTATGAGTCAAGACTATAGTTGGACCTTAGGAGCTGTACTAGTTTCTCAGTTTACTCCACCGACTGGTTAAGCTTCCAGTCATTACGGAGCCCCTTGTGATGCTTCCTACATTGCACAGTTTATATTGAGTCTATGCTACCTGAGTCTATGCATCTGCTCATGCTCTTGTTCAAAGGAAGTCCTGAAACCAGTATCAGCCACTCCTCAGATCTCTTGACTATTGCATGTCGGCCATCCTTATTGAGTAAGTCCGGTTCACCTGAGTTCTTCCAAATCTTTCAGCATAGCTAGTACCTCATATTGGTTGATGGAGGATGCCTTAATGCCCTCCTTCCAATGAGTCTCATTCCGTCGACTTCAACCCATTTATTCCAGAACTTGCGGCTGAGAGTTCAGTTGAGTACCTTGAGGCTTGCAGTTATTAGTGGCAGGTTCTCTCACCATCGAGAGTTTTGGGAATACATCAATGTCCCCTGATCGATGGATTCATCCCAGTGTTCGACCTCAACACATATATTCGCACTTTGATGATTGTGCTCTGTGCCTTGATGCCCATTTTCATTATTGGTGGGTTATCTCGCGTATGTTAACAGTATACATCATTGACCGATAATTAGACGATGTCACATCAGGTTCGACCTCAACTCCTTTATTCACTTGATGGGACTTGCACCATTGAAGACTTGTGTAGAAGACCCCGGGTGATAGTGGCATTTAGTATGTTACTTATGACTATGACTTTACATCTGAGATATCACCTCTCAGATATCAGCAGTTTGTACCTCCAGTTTGTACCAGTTGTTTCCTTTTCAGCATGAGACCATATCTTACTGTAGAGGGATCATGGCTATGATCACTTATGACATGCATTCACTATGTACCGCCTATTCATGGCCATTGTATCAGATTGTCGTACTATACCGACATGTACTCAGGGATACTATTGTATTATGACAAGTGACCCGATCCTTCCACTTGTGTCTCCATCACTGCACTTCTGAGATTTATAATGTATTTCAGCCATCGTAGCATTAGTCTCTGACCTCACACATTAGGGGGCATCTGTTACAATGTAATTTTCCACCTTGTGAGCATCAACACTCTTTGGCCTAGAGGATCCATTCTACTGACTTAGATACACTTTTTATCCTCCAAAGACACTATTTTCCCCTATTTTTTCCTCTGTACGCTAGCTGCACCATTATAGTGGGTGTCCCCGCGAGTTGCATCACTATAGCCCGCGGGTAGCATGTAAAATGGTAGAAATCACTAGTTAATTACTTTTTACTCCCAAAAGGCGGTCATTGGGTGACCTTTGACCCTCCATCTGCCCAAGAAATGCCTCGATGTTTCCTTTCATCTACCTTTGAGAGGACTATATATTGAGCACATATGGATTATGGACGGGAGGAGAAAGGAGAGCAAGAGAACTCTAGTGGATTTTTGCCCTATCTTGAGTCTACACTCATTGATCCTTGTAGTTGTGAACTCTTTATGCTCACCTTCCAAACTCCAATCATAGTTTGAGTTTTCCATTCCATGGAGGATTGAAGTGGTGGAGGCACAAGTGGATTGAACTGGATCTTGGTTCAGATTGGTTGCCAGCAAGAGGTCATATCACATTATACTTCTTGTTATTTATTAATAGAAATACTCATATTCTCGTCCATTAATGTTGTGAATGTGTTTATATTACATTGGGTTGCATTTACTTATAATATCATGGACCATTGCTATTGATGATGTTAATTTCGTTTATATATTATATGCGCTTGTTGTATATTGGCTGTCAAGACTAATTTGCAGGTTAAAGAGGACGAATTGAAAGCTCCAACAGGGATCTACATCAAACGTTTGGATCGAGGTTGGTTGTCTTCTTCATTATGTTAGCATTGTCATTTATATAGAATTGCATTGGGAATTGAGTTAATTTCTGGAAGTCAGCTGTCTGTTGTGGTCCACCCCAAGCCATAGGAAGTTTTCTCCAACATGGAAATGGCGACTCCACTGGGGAGAACATCCATTTTTGGGGATTTTTTAGCATTAGTCCTTATTTAGAGTTGTTGTTTGTCGAAGCTCTCTATCATTAATTGGCCATTAGGATACTCTATAGAAAACACCCTTTTTATGATCCATTGTACTCTTTGGTTGCTCATTTTCTTTTCTTACCCGTGGGTGAGCTTAGCTCTGCCCGTGTCTACCCACCTCTGTCTGAACTATAGCCCACAGGTACCTACAGGTTTTCCTTCGACAGTAGCGTACAACTCAGGCTTTGGTCATTTCATGACCTTTGGTTGTTGCTAGGTTGATTCTGAGTGTTCCTGAGTATTCTTTGGCCGTGTTCCTGACCATTCCAAGCCTTGTTTGTGACCAGAACTCCTCTTTTCTCTTGGTTTGAGCCTCATTGGTTTTCACCCATTTTTAATTTGTAAGCTCATTCCATTGGCTGAGTCTTACTGTTTAGGATATGCTAGGTTGTCTGAGTGATCTCCCTTGCATTTCTGTAACTAAATAGTAGGATTTTGCTTGCATTTTTCATTCCATTATACTAAAAAATACAAAAACATAGTTTTGCATTTTCCTTTCATTTATAAGTGAAAATACAAAAAAAAAAAAATTACTTTCATGTACTGCATTTTGCATTGAGTGCTTGCTGCTTTCATTTAGGTTCTGCTTGTGCATCAAAAACATAAAAGAGTTGCATTTTTTTATTTTCGAAATTGTTGGATTGATTTTGCATGATTAGTGACATTGTTTTTATTGGATAGATGAGTCTAGAGTTTGACGATTGTGCACACTATTGAGTCTTATACATCACTAGTTTCACGAACATATCCTTTGAGTAACCACAGCCATTAAAATTAATGCTTAATCTAAAATTGATTAGACCAATTTTATTTATAGGGTACAACAACTAGCATAGGTTTAGAGTCTTGGAATAGATCATTGTGAGTAAACAATCCAAGACTACTAGACGAAACATTAGGTATCTGACCAGGGAGTGGAGGAATCCATGGTATACATCATTGTTCTCAGGAAGCTCTACTCAGACCAGAGTTAAGCACGAGGTCACTGGAGGTTGGTTGAGGAGATATCCCTCTGATACCGACTGAACGTGGGAGATATTTCCAGGATTTGTTCATATCTGGGGACTCTTGGGGGATTTGACCCTCATTGAGTTTCAGGCTTAGCTACCCTGCCCATACGACGGATCCCACCTACGAGTGTCCCCCTGAGCATTGGTTATATTGCGATGACCATAGTTGCGTTACCTAGGTATCACATAGGGTACTTGCAGTGGTTATGTTGTTTGTTTCCTGAGTTAGATAGGGATTGGAAAACACAGTTGTTTGTTGCCGAGGGTTACGGCCCTTTACACACAGTGAAGCCTGGGTGTCTCTATAACTAATTATGTTACCTTTGGCTATAGTTTGGGAGTCTGAAGCCTCTCCTAGGTGAGACATACCGGCACTAGTGTCGAGAGATCATTTAGCCACTCTGTTTGTCTGCTCTTGGCTGTAGTTTCTCTAGGTGTGTGCTTTTGATTTACTATTTTTGATCGATAGTTTGGCCATTAGGGGACGTTATGATTTTATATTCTCTCCGGATATATCGTGGCGTGGAGTCTTAGTTTTTTCCGATCCCGTCGGTTGGCTGGTTTACAACCGGTCAAGCTTTCACACCGTGTTGCTAGGGGACACCAGTGGGCTCCCTCTGAGTATTCGGATTCTTACGAGACATACGTCCTAGATGTCATGACTGCTGCACACTCTGATATTGAAGAAATACCTACGACTCCATCAGGTAGATTCGAGCACACTTCAGACACCCCTACTCCTCGTGAGGCGTGGGGGGGTGATCCACCTGAGACTCAACGTAATTTGTTTGGTCCGGATCCACCCAAGGATGACGCATTCGATCCTTCGTTTCTACATAATTATATACATGGGATGCCAGAGTTACATGACGACACTGGTCTTACGATCAACCCTACCGCATTCTCTTTTGGTATGCCTAATTATAACAGAGTTGATCCTTCCACTACGTTTGGTAATCATGCTAGCACTAGCCATAGTGTTAGCCACACTGCACCCATTGGGGGTAATACCCTGGCTGGGGGAACCACATTGTCCACTCACACACATAGTGTGGGGACCGGTCACATTCCTCCTAACAATGCTAATGTTGGAAGACGACCGCCTCCTAGGACTACCCAACCGAATAGGAACACTGTTTGCAACTCGACTCGCCATCTCAAATAGACACCATATTTTACTTCTAGGTTTTAGACAAGATTGGAATTAGTGTTGAGGACTTAGTTAAACTTAATCTCAACACATCATGTGAGTGATAGTGGATTGTCCAATGGTAATTACAATAGGAGATACTTATCATTTAATGGTATTTGGATTTATGAGATCTATGGGTTGAGTTAATGCCAATCTGTAACCTACCTAGTACTTGAGACATTTTATGTTTGTGGGAAAACATTAATTTAACGTTTATTGTAAAGTTTTATATTATTGACCAAGTGGTCAAGGATGATTGTAAATGAATAATTTTATTATTTAATAAATTAAAATAGGAGACACTCACCCAAAGAGACTGTTGAAAGAGTGTTCACTGACCCACTAGGAGGAATGGAATCTTGGGTAGAAGATGGACAAGTGGAAGCATATGAACTCAGTAAGTAGTTTTTGTTATGCGACAACCTCCCTTAAATTGTGGTCATGTTCCCAAGGATGTGGAACTGAGTTGATGGCTCATTGAATGCAAAACTGACCACCAAAAGGCCTAGGCAATATTTTTTATAGCCATCGAATTTGAGCAGAGGCTCACACATTCTCAGGGGAGATGAAATTAGTCCTTGTGGTGACAGAAATGGGCACACAAGAGATTCGATGAGGGGAAGCTATGTTTCAATTTGCAGAGTAAGACTGTCTTATTCCTGTTGAGTGTAGAGGTGGGGATATGTATCCAAGTCCCCATTGATTGCTGAAGTACATATGAGAGGTTTGTATGCAAGTCTCTATTGATTTCTGAAATACAACCTGAGTGCCCTGCTTATACACAGAGACTTCGTCCTAGTGGTTCACTGAACAGGCTCGGGGGTCCAAAGAGCAAGTGAACTTGGCTGCTTTCTGGAGAAGGTTGGGTGCTTGTCCACCCTATCAAGCTATCAGGTTCTAATTGTTTTCTGTGTATTTATTTAGACTGTAAAACTTATATTGAAAAGTGCATAAATATGTTATCATAGTTTCCCAATACTACATAGGTATCAGCTAGCTGTTATAAATGACTGATTTTTGAAATGATAAATTACTTATATAAATTGATTGAATAGATGATATAGGTGAATGAATAAATGTCTTCCTGTATTTTTCCTTTCGCCATAGGCGATGTACTCTAGTACAGGAAAAGGTTTAAATTAATTTTGATTAGAGAATAAAGATAGATTCTGAAGAAAGGAATAGTGCTGTATAAATTATCAGTTTCTAGATTACATTATTTTCAATATTCTCATCTGTACATGTTTATCCAATGTATATATATACACTTAGTTCCTTATAAAAAAATAACAGAGTTCATATAGGGTTTTACACAGTAATACACACGTAAACCCTAGGTCATACATTCTTTTCATAATATGAAGATAGAAACATTAAACCATTATCAAATATAATCTACAGAAGTATCACATGGCTTAATGATTTAACAAATCACCATCTTACTAATATTAAATCTCAAAGTAAGTTACAGGATTGCTTCAGAAAAATAAGATCAAGTATCACGATACACAAAAGTAATATGATTATGTACTCAAGTACAACATACAATTTACATAGTAATTATTTACCTTAAAAATATTCAGATAAACCCTAGAGGTATCATATTTTCCACTTTAAAGCATTGCATAAATTATCCAAAACAAGACAGAGCTCGACTCAAAAGCACTCGCATAGATAGCATAACCATAAAATTATAGTTTGGAACTTTTTAAAAAGATGATCGATATTCCCCAGGAATCAATATACAATACACTATAAAAATAAAATAACTCATGATTTAGTTAGGGTCAACAACTATGTACATAGACTTCAACACATAACAAGTAACGTATATAATTACCAAATCACCAACAGAGTTCCAGAAGGGAATCACTTTCATTTCCAAACTTTACACAATTGAAGTAAATGCTTACCACAAAATGTAGTCACGAATAAACTGATATCATCAATGCCAGTCTTTTACACTAGATAGAAAAAGAGTAGGAAGGGCACGGGTTCAAGTCTCAAAATAGAGCTCACCCAGCCGTAGGGTTTATAGGTTTCTTTCCAAAGTCAAATATAAATACATATCAGGGTGAGGGTTTAAACCCTGTAGGTTCGCATTCTAGGACCAGAACATCTAAAATAACCTGGTATCATAATTCATGAAGAAGGGCTTAGCCCCAACATTTAAAATACATCAAATATTATCAACACACAAAAGAAGGAAGCTGAGAATACCCTCATTAACAATTGGAACAAAATAGACAGTGAAACTAGTAAACATCTTTATTTAATTCGTAAATTCTTACAATGCAATAATACTACTCAGGTCACCAAAATGGTACCCAGAAAACTTAATAAACAGAAGTCTCAGCATTTTCGAAACCCCAACGTTGGCTTAGCCAGGAGCATAGTCCTTACATCACCGTATCACTCCTTTCAAAAGTTGAACAAATCAAAACATCATTTGTAATAATAACCGTGAAAGGGGTGTCCATCCTTTGGGAAGGCCCAAAGCTTACCAAGAAGTCATTGATGAGCATAGCTACTTATCCAAACCCCAAAGCAACGGGAGAGTCACAAAGCAAAACTTGTCGATCACATAAAAAAAAGGATCATTAATAAGTGACAGTAACTTGTAAATCAAAATTTAAATAAATCGATTTTGCAATGAGGTTTTGAAACCCTTACCTTAAGGGTTTGGAACACAGAGCCGAACACCAGTTATTGGCATGACCAGGAACCATAAAGACCCACGAACTCGAGCCTCAAAGAACAACAACCTCTGCGAGGTGGAGCTTTAACTTCTTACTCGGTTTTTTAAGAAGTCATGTAAGTGGTGCGTAGTGTTAAATTCACCATCGTGGCCGAGAGAGCAGAGCTCTCCAGCCATTCAAACAGTAACCAAATGCCAAGACCAATCCCTTAACCGTAGCGCTAAGGTTTTTCCCTAAGCATGGAGTCCATCTCCCAAGGTCCATCACGTGGCCTCATTAATGTTTCCAGCTATCATCCATTTGCATGCCGATTATCAAACCCAACTCCATAGTTTGTCATCGTAGTATTAATATGGTATTAATACTACATGTGCCACCCACTAACATATAGTTTGGGCTAAGTAATACCCAACCTCCATGGGATGGTGTCCTAGGGAACTCGAAACCCTATAACAAGACATTCAAACAAGTATGGTACATAATTCAATTTAACATATATGTTTGCAAAGTGACCATGCTATTCATGGGCGTGTTAATCACATCTTTAGTGAAGAATGAAAGCTCACCTGTAACCTGATAACAGGAATAGAGTTCATTAGCATAAAGCTAAGTAAGCATCGGGAAACTTCACAAGGATCCCTTCATTAAAGGGATTTAAACGTTCAATTTAAGTGCATAGTTCATAACCATAAGTACAATCAGAATAACAGTAAATAAAGTATCATACATCATCATAAGACTTAAGCATCAAAGAGGTAAATTAATCTTTTGAAAACAAAGACTTTATCGAAACTCAAATAAATGCACAATTCACATTGAATGCATAACTATCATAATAGGGACAGTTATTACTATAAGCTCAAAGACTGTCTTGTACACAGTAGGTGTTAGTGAGTCCGCAAACTTTATGTTGTTTTTTGAACAGTCACATGAGACTTAAAAATAGAATCATTAAATTGGTATTAAAGCTTTCGATCAATTTACGACAATTCGTAAATGTCGCAGCCAGAAATTTAACTATCTTTATAGATTAAATTATATAGAATCTTATTTTCCGCACAATAATTATAGTATTATATGCTATTTAGAAAATTTTAATTTTTTACGAAATTTGGGGATGTTACACAGTCCCTGCATTAGAGTGAGTTGCCATGCAATTATGTAGGTATGTAAACCTTTATTATTTTATAATAATTTGACCTTCCTAGGACCCTTCTCGAGAATGGAGGAAAGCAGTGAAAAGACTTTAAAAAAAAAGAGTTTGGAAATTAGGAAAGAAATATAAATTCTCATATGTGTCTATGGAGAATTTGTACCTTACCCAAATAACAGTAAGGCCTTGGGTTATGAAGGGCTATCCATTATCTTGAAAAATTTTAATAGATACATTATCATTAAAGAAAATCATAAATTCAAAATCAAGGTAGTTTTCTAGTCACTCTAGTCACTCCTATGCTTTAGATAATTTGCAAAGTGTGAAAAATATAGTGTTAATTCTTACTTGGTATTGGGATGGTAAATTTGGAAAAAACACTTGTTAATAAACATAGTTTAAATTTTATTAAAATTACCATTTAAATTTTACTAAAATTAACATGAATTTCTAGGTGATAAGATCCATACATTTTAGGGTTGTCATCTAACTCTAAGCATTTATGTTGATTTTGGAATCTAACTCTAAGCATATATGTTGATTTTGGAATCAAAATTTAGCTACCTAACTGATATTAAAGAAGATAACTAAGGATGTTGTAAGATAAAAATTATACCATTTGATGCAACAAATGAGTTATTATGTGTATCTTTTTTTCTCTTTAAAAAAAGGTTAAATATAAAATATTTTGTAAATTGAAACTAATTAATATATTAGAGATATCATAATCCAATATGTTATAATTGGTATAAAAAAAATAAACTTTGAGATGAATCCACATTAAAGGCTTTGAAGTAGATCATTATAAATTTGGTTATGTTTTTCTTGACATTTCCAAATTAAGTAATTTGTAAGAGGATATAGAGAATATATCTACATAAAAACGGTGAAAATGGAAAAAAAAAAGTACTTTTATATTGGACTTCTAGGTTAATTTGGAAAAAGTTCCCACGCGTTTAAATAAATGAATAATTGACCTTTAATTTGGTTTACAAGTTTCCTACCAAAGGCCAAAATAATTTGGTTTACAAGTTTCCTACCAAAGGCCAAAATAATTTGGTTTACAATTTTCTACATAAAAACGGTGAAAATGGAAAAAAAAAGTACTTTTATATTGGACTTCTAGGTTAATTTGGAAAAAGTTCCCACGCGTTTAAATAAATGAATAATTGACCTTTAATTTGGTTTACAAGTTTCCTACCAAAGGCCAAAATAATTTGGTTTACAAGTTTCCTACCAAGACCAAAAGGGGTGAGGTTATCTACATAGAAGAATCAAATGAAATTAGTATTAAATAGTTTATATATTTTTTATAAGTCTCATTTTCATTACTAAAAGGAAATTGCAACATTTAGGGTAAAGGAGAATGGTATAACGTCTTTTATAATTTAAAGATGTATCTTCATTTAAATAATTATTTTGAAAAACAATTCTTAAACATATAGATAAAAGGTAAAAATTATGAAATATTTTTTAAAATAATTAGATAATATCATATATAATTGTATATAAATAATTTTTTTTTAAATGATATAAAAAATAGTTAAATGGTAAAATGAAAGTAAAATGTTAAAATGAAAATTAAAAAATATATATTAAAAACTTTATAATAAAGAATTTTGAAAAAAGATAAAAATAAAAAACACATAAATTATCATTTCTATGTACTTATGATGCAGGAACATTGGGGCCTAGGCATATCAGTCGAAGTTGATCGACAGGGGGGAAGTTGACCAGCGGGGTTGCCGATGACTACTGGTGCGGGGAGCAGGTTGACTTGTCGAAGTCAACAAGTCAAGCAGAAAACAATCAGAGTGCGACTGACTAGAGCAGCACAACGAATGTTGTGTGATTGGTCGAGGATCAATAGGAGTTAGTCGATGGATGACAAGTGAAGGAGTAAGACGTTGGGTAGTCGACGAGGAGTCGGACTACGACGCGACGGATTTGGCAGAGCAAAGCATGGAGGAAGGGGAGGACTGGCGAACCACAGAAGATGAGAAACAAGCCGACAGGAAGGTCGAGATGTGACCGACTACTGTAGCAAAGTCGGAAGGGAAGAAAGTCAAGGAACTGTACCTGGTAGCCGTTCAGGGTTGCTGAGGAAGTTATTACAGTTATTGCAAGTTGGTGAAAGACATGACCGGTCATGTTATGGACAGAAGCTGTGCAGCACAGCTAGGAGCTGATAGATGCAGGTTCGCAGGATTTGGAAGAATCGGAGACAGGAGGATGCGTGTCTCGGGGATTGCAGCAGTCTCGGGAATAACAGCAGCAGGATAGAAGACGTAGGAGAGGAGAACATAGGAGGGGATCTTCAGTCTTTGATGAGCAGCATTAGAGAACAGAGTCGAAGAATTTGTGAGGAATCATGCCGACTGAAGAAGGGAGTTGAGATCGAGCCATAGCTCAGCGTTCCGAGTTGAACCAGGAGAGGGTGAGGTCGACACATAGGGAGAGCAGACCACAGTTACTTCTAAGTTGTAATGGCTGAGGCCGACTATAGTTAGTTATTTGTTTACAGTTATTCCGCATTGTAACCGCATTCTGAGAAGTAATATAAAGCCACTTCTGGCATCCTATTTTACACCATGTTTGTGTAAGCGTTGTGGTTTGTGTCGTGTGTATTGTTAAGTAAGAAAGTATCCAGTAAGGTGACTTGCGTCAGTTGGTATCAAAGTGCAGATCATAGCAGATCAGAGCGGGAACAAAGAACCAGAAGAAAGTCTAGTTGAGAGACGACTGTACCAATCGTGATTTGATTCAGTTGGTATCGGAGCAGAAGAATCTGTCGAAGTTCGTGCTAGTAAGCCTACAAGTGAGTTGAACAGCTCCAGTTACGGTTTGGTAGAGTTGTGCACGATTTATTTAAAGTTCGGTTGCGATTGTACGTGTGAGAGTTTCAACAGAGGTTGGAAATGGCTCATAGAGGAGTTAATGTCCGAGGACAAAGGACGCGTGGCACAGCAACCATCACAGTGGATCGTGAGATGTTCGACGAGTGCGTCAGAATGATGCGAACTTTGACGAATGAAGTCACGGTGGTCAAAGAAAGCCAGAGGCGTGGTTGTATTCCTGAAGCACTAGACCACAATGATGAGGAAGTCGAAGAAGTGGCAGCATGGGAAGAAGCCGTAGAGGAACCAGAGGAAAAAATAATCAAACTTCTGGCGGATATGAGAGGTCAGGCGAAGATAGACATGCGTACATACTCAGGGAGCCTGGACCCAGAAGATTTGATCGACTGGTTCAGAGAGATGGAGAAATACTTTTACATAGAGCAGATCGAGGATCCTAAATGGGTTAAGACTGCATGTTTGAGGTTGAACAGTCATGCCTCGTTGTGGTGGGACAATGTACAGGCTGATAGAGTCAAGAAAGGCAAGGAGAAAATCAAGTCTTGGGATAGAATGGTTTCCAAGTTGAAGGGAAAGTTCTTGCCAAATGAATATGTGATTTCCTTGTTCAGGAAGTTATAGAACTTTCGATAGAAACAGATGACCGTGAAAGAGTACACGGAGGAGTTCTACCGATTGTCGATTCGGTTAGGACAAACTGATGAAGGAGAAGAAGTTGTCGCTAGACACGTGAACGGCTTGAAATATGATATTCAGGATGAACTCAGCATGTCAAGATTCAAAGCAGTCGACAAAGCCTACCAGTTAGCTCTGAAGGCAAAACAGAAGATGTCAAGAAAATCCATAGCGACCAAGGGAAGGATGACTGGTCGAGGTGTGAAAATTGTCCCCACGAAAGGTCAAAGTAGCGGATACAGGAAGGAAAGTGTCGAAGATAGCCGACATGCGGAAGGGACATCGACACGGGAGAAAGCACAGCAAAACCGACACGATGGTCATGAGAACCGCGGTCGAGGTGTGTATAGTCGAAGTGGTCCATCCGACAAGAAAGGAGCTAACAGACTAGCCATAATATGTTACAAGTGTCAAGGAACGGGACACAAGGCATATGACTGCCCAGAGAACCTACATGCTACAGAGGAGTCGAAGCCCGGTCGTTGAAAAGATGAGCAAGTTGACAAGAGGGAAGAATCATCATCCGACAGCAGTGGAGGTGAAAAGATGAAGAACCAGAATCTGACGGTTCAAAGGACCTTAATCCAGGAAGATCAATGTGACCCAATGGAACCAGCACAATGGAAGGTGATCTTTCGAACGAAGGTGCGGATCGGGGAATGGCATTGCAAAACCATAGTTGATAGTGGAAGCACAGGGAATCTTGTGTCGACAAAAGTCATCGACAAGATCGAGTTGAAGTGTCGAGAACATCCACACCCCTACAAGATCTCATGGTTGCAGAAAGGACACCATGTCAGAGTGACCAGACAGTGCCTGATCAAATTCAGAGTTGAAGGATTAGAGGACAGCGTACTGTGTGATGTAGTTCCCATGGATGCATGCCATCTATTGTTAGGAAGACCAAGGCAATATGATCAGAAAATGATCTATGATGGTCGAGCCAGCACAGTCACAGTGTGGAAGAATGGCGTGAAGAGGACTCTTAAGCCGAGGTGAGAAGAGCCAGCCTACAGTAGGGACGGCGAGAGCAATCTTTGGGAAAAGTGAGTGTTGATGAGCACCGCGAAGGAATTCCTCGCAGAAGAGGAGAGGCAGTCGGGATGTTTTACGATCATTCAGAAAGGACCATATGTCGAAGGAACGACCAGGAAGGAGAATATTCCGGTCTATATCGAGGAGTTGCTCGAAGAATTCATGGACATAATGGCTGATGAGAAAGTGAAGGGATTGCCGCCAACAAGGAGCATAGCCCATCAAATCGACTTGATTCCAGGGTCGATTCTGCAAAACAAAGCACCATACAGGATGAGTCCGACAAAGGGATAGGAACTAAACTGATAGGTCCAAGAGTTGTTGGACAGAGGGTTGATCAGAGAAAGTCTGAGCCCATGTGTAGTACCAGCGGTATTGACACCGAAGAAAGGTGGGGAATGGAGAATGTTACCGACTCCAGAGCCATCAACAGGATCACAATCAAGTATCGGTTTCCATTGCCGAGGATGGATGACTTGATGGATTGCCTGAGTGGAGCGACATACTTCACAAAAATAGACTTGAAGAGTGGATATCACCAGATTAGGGTCAGAGAAGGAGATGAATGGAAGATAGCATTCAAAACAAAAGAAGGGTTGAATGAGTGGTTAGTCATGCCATTTGGGTTGACTAACGCACCCAGCACATTCATGAGGTTAATCAATGAAGTGTTGAAACCATTTCTAGGAAAGTTTGTCATAGTCTATTTAGACGACATTCTAATTTTCAGTCGAACCAAGGAAGAACACTTAGAACATGTTTGACAAGTATTGCAGAAACTACAGGAAGAAAAGCTAATGGTAAACCTGCAAAAGTGTTTCTTCATGAACAAGGAATTGGTGTACTTGGGATTTGTAATCTTGGGTAAAGGGTTGGTGATGGACCCAAAGAAGGTGAAGGCAATAGTAGATTAGTCAGAACCGACAAGTACGACTGGAGTAAGAAGTTTCCATGGACTTGCTAGTTTCTACCGGAAGTTCATTTGGGGATTCAGTCGAATTTGTGCACCATTGACAGAATGCATGAGAAAGGGTGAGTTCAAGTGGACGGACGCAGCCCAAAAAGCTTTTGACGAGTTAAAGGAAAAGGTCATTGAGAGCCCAATCTTGGCGCTTGCAGAATTTGACAAAGTTTTCCAGGTCGATTGTGATGCGAGTGGAACAACAATTGGAGTAGTGTTGAGCCAGGAGGGCCGACCAATTGCATTCTTTAGTGAAAAGATGAATGGAGCGAAGCAGAAGTATTCGGTCTATGACCAAGAGTTTTATGCTATCATTCAAGCATTGAAGAAGTGGAGGCATTATTTGTTTCCCAAGGAATTTGTGTTGTACACAGATCACCAAGCACTGAGGTATTTGAACACTCAGTCGAAATTGGATCAGAGACACATGAAGTGGGTGGAGCTACTTTAGAGATACACATTCATTTTGCGACATAGGTCGGGCAAGTCGAATAAAGTTGCCGACGCATTGAGCAAGAAAGTTGAGCTATTGAGCACGACGATAGTTCAGGCAACAGGGATAGAGTCGATAAAGACGGAGTATGAGACCGACGAGGATTTTGTGAAAGCATGGAAGGCTTGTCGTGAACCTTGGAGTATCGACATGACTCCATATTTGAGTTACTTCATCCAGGAAGGCTATCTATTCAGGGGAAGTCAGCTGTGTATTCCCAGAGGATCAGTAAGAGAGAACCTAATTCGAGAGTTTCATAATGGCGGGTTAGCAGGACACTTCAGAATCGACAAGACCAAAACACTGGTTGACGAGAATTATTTCTGGCTAGGGATGTCGGAAGATGGGTTTGACAATGTCAAGTTTTCCAGTTGGCAAAGGGAAGGAGTCAGAACAGAGGGTTGTATACACCATTGCCGGTACCAGATAACCCTTGGGAGCATCTTAGCATGGATTTTGTGTTAGGATTACTGAAGACTCAGCAAGGGAGCGACTCAATATTTGTTGTAGTTGACAGATTTTCGAAGATGGCGCATTTCATACCATGTAAGAAGACAAGTGATGCCACAAGGATTGCTATACTATTCTTCAAGGAGATAGTCAGATTGCATGGGTTTCCAAAGAGTATCACGTCGGATTGGGATACCAAGTTTATGGGGCATTTTTGGAGAACCCTATGGAAGAAACTGGACACGAAGTTGCAGTTTAGTTCGGCATACCATCCGCAGACAGATGGACAAACTGAGGTGGTCAACAGAAGTTTGGGAAACCTTATGAGATGTCTAGCAGCCGACAGACCCAAGCAGTGGGAGAATGTGTTAGCACAGGCGGAGTTTGCATATAACAATTCTGTGAATCAATCGACGGGATTGATCCCATTCCAGATTGCTCAAGGGAGAAGCCCACGTGGAGTGGTGGATTTGGTCGAATTGCCGATAGAAACCAAGAAGAGCGCATATGTAGAATCGTTCGTAGAGCATATGCATGAAGTTTATGAAAATGTGCAAAAGCGCATAGAGAAGAGTAACGCGACATATAAGTTGAGGGCCGACAGGAAAAAGAGACTACAATCGTTCCACGAAGGGGACTTAGTCTATGCATACTTACGGAAAGAGAGATTTCCGACAGGAACGTACAACAAGCTGAAGCTGAAAAGGATAAGACCATGCAGAATTCTGAAGAAGATTTTGGACAATGCTTATGTGTTGGAATTGCCAGAAGACTTGAACATTTCAGCAATGTTCAATGTTTCAGATCTGTACAAGTTTGAAGAAGGGTCAAGCAGTGGAAGTGGGGAGGTGATAAGCATCGACTGGACAGACCAAATTCCAGATCGACACAAGGAAGAGATCACAGAAGTAGTCGAAGAGTGCGAGGTTGGACGAATGTGTAGTGCACGGAGGAAAGAATACTTGGTGCGATGGAAGAATGACGAGTTGCACGAAGCAACATGGATTTCCAAAGAATATTTCAAGAGACTGATGGAGCAGTCGAATTCTTTTTCACCTGGGGAGTCTGATGCAGGAGCATCGGGGCCTAGGCATATTAGTCGAAGTTGATTGACAGGGGGGGAAGCTGACCAGCGGGGTTTTCGATGACCACTAGTGCGGCGAGCAGGTTGACTTGTTGAAGTCAACAAGTTGAGCAGAAAATAGTCGGAGTGCGATCGACTAGAGCAACACAACGAATGTTGTGATTGGTAGAGGATTGACAAGAGTTAGTCGATGGACGACAAGTGAAGGAGTAAGACATCGGGTAGTCGACGAGGAGTCGGACTACGATGCGACGGGTTTGGCGTAGCCAAGCGTGGAGGAAGGGGGGGACTGGCGAACCGTAGAAGATGAGAAACAAGCCGGCAAGAAGGTCGAGATGTGACCGACTACTGTAGCAAAGTTAGAAGGGCAGAAAGTCAAGGAAATGTACCTGGTAGCCGTTCAGGGTTGTTGAGGAAGTTATTACAATTATTGTGAGTTGGTGAAAGACATGACATGTGACGTCATGGACAGAGGCTGTGCAGCATGGCTAGGAGCTGACAGTCGCAGGTTCACAGGATTTGGAAGAATCAACGGACAGGAGGATGCATGTCTCGGGGATTGTAGCAATCTCAAGAACAACAGTAGTAGGGTAGAAGACGTAGGAGAGGAGAACACATGAGGGGTTCTTTATTCTTTGATGAGCAACATCAAAGAACAGAGCCAAAGAAGTTGTGAGGAATCACGCCAGCCGAAGAAGGGAGTTGAGATTGAGCCATAGCTCAGCGTTCCGATTTGAACCAAGAGAGGGTGAGGTCGACACACAGGGAGAGCACACCAAAGTTACTTCTAAGTTGTAATGGCTAAGGCCGACTATAGTTAGTTATTTTTTTACAGTTATTCCACATTGTAACTGCATTCTGAGAAGTAATATAAAGCCACTTCTGGCATCTTGTTTTACACCATGTTTGTGTAAGCATTGTGGTTTGTGTCGTGTGTATTGTTAAGCAAGAAAGTATCTAGTAAGGTGACTTGCGTCAACTTAACTAATTGAACGAGAAATCTTAGTAATTATAAGGTCAAGAAAAAAACACGAAGAATTTTATAGATAGATTTTACATAGTATATAAATTATAAGTTTATGTTTTTCTTTAACAAAAATAGTAAAGTTTTTGGATAATCCAAATTAGCTTCAAGATACAAGCTCAGAACATCTAATTTGGGCAAGAAAAACTAATATCTTCTTTGTGTATACACGAGAGGAAATTAACCAACTCTTCCAGTTACTGTTTTGCATCCTCTTAAAGTCATAAGAACAAGAGTAAGCCTGAACAATTTGATTGCATAAAAAACTTGAAAAACAAAACATGGCTAGGAAGGATTGCGAGATCTACTCCTTGTCGTCGTTGGTTGTTTGGTTGGATTGAAAAGATTTTTTCTTGAAAATCGTTGTCCATTCTTCTATTTTACTTGGATCTAGGATTCTGGAGGTTCTAGGTTTTAAGTTGGCTCATCTCCTTCTGCTTGATCAACCCATCTTCCACACTCTTTCTCATGGGTTTGTGAAGCCTGGTCCTATTGCTTAGAGACTGGAACTTGTAACACTTGTTCTTGATGCTTAGTAGGTTCTTCATTTGGTAGGTCCTTACTGGTTTCTTCTTTAGGATTTCTTCTAAGTAGATAAATTGATTCATTTTGTTCCCCCTCCCACCACGTCGATTTGCAATGAGTTTTTTTGTAAGCTTTTCTCTTAGGAACTTTTGTGTAAGAGGTTGTTGTATGCCCTATTTCAAAACATGCTTTGCACCTGAAGATGACCTGTTCATAGTCAATTTTTTTAGTCCATGAAAATTTTGAACCAACAAGATTTATTTCAACTGAAAATCCTTTGATGAAGTCCATTTCCACACAAATCCTTGGAAAGGTAGTACAACATTGATTCACATTTTAGGGATGCATAAGTGAAATTCACCAATAGCATCCCCATTAGCTTGAAGGGAGGGACTGACCCATATTGGATTAGAGGCGAGAGAATCAAATAGAGGATCAAAAGAGGGATTCCATTGATTCATCCATAAATTGGAACTTCCGCATAACCAAGTCCTAGAGTTAAGAATCAAATCCATGTCTTCTTCAAGATCAAATTTAATAATAAACAACCATTTTGAACAAGGGTTTATGAAGGCCTCCATTTTCATCAACAACATCCAAGCACTAATAACCCATGTTTTCAAGTCAACTTACAAGTTGAGGCCACAAGCCATTAAATTGACACATCAACCCATGAGAGCAATTATTAAAATTGTGCTTTCTTTACAACATCCGAATCCACTGGGATAGATAGAGAATGGGCCTCTTGAACCCACAAAAAATTGAGGGAGGTTGTAATATCCCAGGCCAATATGATATTTTTCTTTTCCTTTTTATTGATTCACAATCTAATGGTTTGGTTAAGATCTTCTTGTATGTTTGTGCATACCCTTACCCATTGCTAGGAATTGCAAGTATGGTCTAGCTGACTGATATGATGTTAATGAAGGACTCGTTAGGAACCTTTACCAAATTCCTTGAACTGAACTGAGCTATTGTACATTGAACAATATGATCCCAAACATGTTTAGTCAACTCTGTTGTAGCTTACTATATTGAATTTTGGTTTGCAAATTTCGTCAAACAGTTGGAATGTTCACTACTGTAGGTGGTGATTGTTTAAACTTTTAGATCTGATATGGAGTTTTTAGGTATCCAAGTATGACAATGGACATCCACCAAACTTGTACTTATTTTTAATAAGTTAATAAAATACAATATACTAAACAAGAGCCATAGGAAAAAGAGAGAACTTCAAATATGATATTATTTTATTTAATTGGAGTACATGCCTGGAAATGGTTGAAGCACTTTGGTACTGATTGTTTGTTGTCCACAAGCAAGGATAATAATCCCAAGGATACTTATGCTTCTACAAATGAGATACACGATATTCTTCCAACTCTTTCTTGATAAATTTAGCGGTTGACTTCTACAAAACACATAGGCTTTATAAACCGATTAGCTGCTACAGGAAAATGACTCTTGTGCAATATAGAGAGTGTTATTTCACTGCTAGTTCATTTTGGGAGATAGAGGAGCTATCTCATAAAGAGAATAGAGCAACTTCTAAAGTTCTTGGATGGCTCAATCTCTAAAATATGTCTTCATACATGGCACCCTCATCTACAACTGCGCCCTCCCTTTTCTTAGTAAACATATACAGTAAAATATAGTGACACGTTTACCTTTAGTTGATGCATATTCCTTCACAAGATTCCACAGGGAATGGCATAGATAATAGCATCATTTTTTCTCTCACAATTAGAAAAAAGAACAAGAGTTGCACCCCCACAAAGACCAAGTTCTGTAAATGAGACACATAGAGGTAGGTGTGTCCTCCACAACATAAATATCCTCCAACAAGTGTGTATGGCCAACAAAGGATTAAAGAGAAACTCCCTAAGTGGTAACTTGACCTCCCAAATAAGAATGGCAGCCGACAAATATTTGTATTGACTAGTGCAACCTCTATCAACTTGTAAGTGCACCCTCCTGTAGTGGTCATAGTCACCAGTGAATAGATATGATACTGGATTGTGAATAAATTCACCCTACTTTCTTGTTGTTCAATGTGGCACAAATCTCAATGGAGCTTGGACAATCTTCCCTAGCAATGGTGGCCCATCCTTGACCTCTAAAAATATTTGTTTAAAACACAGGTATGAAGGAAAGAAAATACAACTTGAGACAATGAAATCCAAGTGAAAAATCTGAGATGATCCCTCCTCAATCAATGGCTAGGATAGATAGTCTCACCATCGAATCCATTCACCTCTTCCTAGGGTTTCGTCCAAGAGAAGTTTGAAGCTCAAGAGCTCTAGTTTTCGAAATGCAATAGAGAAGAATGGAGAGAATGAGATACCATGTCCTTTTTATATTTTCTCATTGACCCCTTTGTGACTCTTCAACTTCCCTTGACCAATTATCTCATTAAAATATTTAAAAAGTGACTTTATGGAGAAAATGACCCTTTTGTCTTTTAATTTCACTTTGAACCCTCTTTTTATACTTTTCCAACACTTTTGACTCAAGTGACTTTTATAAAATCACTTTAGGAATTAATTATTAATTGTCACTTTATAAAACACATTTAAGCGTAGGTGACATTTTAATAATTAATTAATTCCCTTCTATTCTCGACTATAGCCTATGGGAACTGAATAGGCTAATAAGTCGTCCCCATGGTGGTCATCCAGAAAGGGACATGACAAATAACTACTACCATTTTGAATCACATCCTAGAAGGAATCCTTGAGATTATCAATGAAAGCCTTGGAACTATAGGTTACCATGTGAGAGGAGGGAAGGGCACTCCCAGATGAAGAAGAGGTTGCAGATATGATTGCCACAAAGGTCCCTTGTTACATTGAATATCCCTACACAAGCACATAGGGCACATGATAATAAAGTGGATTTGTAGAAGAACCAGCATTTCCATCAAGAGGAAGAGCAGGTGGCTAGTTTGAAACCCTAGCCACCGTTGCACACATGTATTCTAGAGCTGAGAGTGCCATCATCCATACAAATCATAGATTTCTTACACCACGATGTTAATATTATTTTCAAGAATACAATACATACATTTAGATAAGAATGAGTAATCAAATGGATAAGTATAACATTCTAGAGATATATCTCACATATAGCACTACAATGACAATGCTAAAGATAACATCCAATGAGACCAACTTTGGCCTATTGGACCTTAAAAAGGTAAGGTGTCACTTGCTTTTCTTTAGAATTTTATTTCTATGCTCAATTTGTTTGAAGATAAGCATTCTTAAATCCCCGTAGTTGTGATGAGTTAAAAGGTTAGGAAGGTCGATATTGTACCAAATATCTTGATATCGTTCTCTAATTTGGGTGTATGCAAGATATTCTATGAGAAAGTGATTTTCATCTTCAACCCTCTACAAAATATGACAAATTCTTTCATCCCATCGCGTTTTAGGAATTGTGCAATTCCCTATTTCACTATGGATCTTGTGAGAGTTTGTTCTTATTTTAGCAATGTTGATTTTCTTCTTTACACTAGTTAAAACAAAGAGATACCTTTGATCTTATAGATTAGGGTTGATCACCTCCTTATAATATATTAATTTTCTCTTATCCTCTAACTCTTTATCACACCGCATCTTCTCCTTAAATTTAGATGTAATCATGCTTTCAATATTATCCCTATTTTGCATAGTAATCTCTTCCTCAACTCCCCAATGATTTAGCCAAAACTTTGCATCTTTATTCCAATCTCTATTAAGTCATAGGTGTTTTTGACTAGAGTATGAATCAATCTTAGGAAGCCTCTTGTCTCCCATGTTGTTTATATTGTTCGTGTGCATTAAGTACCTGGTCATAGCCATGATCTCATTCAGGAATAGATTCTCTTCTATGAGAAGGATATGATAGGGTATATTGCCTTTAATTTTGAGATTATATGTTATAAAGAGCTTTTGGATTTTCTCTATCATTTTCCATGATTCTCTAGAGATGTTGCATCCCCAAACTTCACAACCATATAAGATAACAAGAGTGATGAAATTCTCAAAGAGGAGTTTCTTTCTATCCCAAAGCCAATGTTATGTTGATTTATAATTTTTTTCAAGTCCATAATAAGCTTCCCATCCTCCATTAATCCTTTTCCAAATGCAACTATTGTTCCCTTTTATATGATTATGAAGATCGATTCTGAAGTATTTATATGAAGTCACTTCCTACAATTTATTGTTTTCCTACATAAAATTATCATAAGTGATATTTTGGGATTTGATTATCATAACCTTTGTTTTTCAATGTTAACAATCATACACATATTAGAGAAAATATCCTCGTGCATTTTTAGTTGTTTGTTGGGATCATAAGGACTCCTCTCCATAAGAACAATATCATCAACGTAGAGAACAAGGATCGTGACTATACCAGTCAAAGCCATGCCAACACAACCTACCTCTTCCAAACAACTCTCTAGCTTGTCGATGTAAATTCCAAAAAGGGTAGGGGATAGGGGACAACCTTTCTTAACTTCTATATTACAATTAATTTATTTTAACCAGCCCTCAAAGTTCATAAACTTGCCAATAACCTTCTTGTACAACCTTATTACAACAACTCTCAACTCAAAAAGGAGTTTAATCTCTTCTAATATATTCTAGAGGATAGTTCTAGGATCTATGTCAAATTATTTTCTAAAGTCAGCAAAACAACACAGAAGATTAGTTTTATTATTGCAGCAATACTCAACAATGGTCCACAATTTAATGATAACCCTGAAATCATGCCCTAAAGTTTCAGTTTCTATTGATGTGAAACTTTAATTCATTTTTTTATGACGAATTGTTTCAGAATTAGGTAAACCCATGATGGCATTGTTTCATCATATATATAGACCTTGGGTTATGATAGAACTCTACTCATGTCAAAAATTTATGTCGATTTCTCATTATATTTGTAGTAAAAAGATAATTTAGTCACTATAAAACTAACTTGCCCCTAATCAAATTTTTAACAAAAATCCATTTTAAAAATTCAAATCATGCGTAACAAAGATGATTACTACCTCATTTGTTGTAATAATAAACATGTTAATAACACATTGACTTAGTAAGAATTAATCATTAACATATTTTTTAAACCAACCCAAATACATTTGGTTACCCAGCTAATTAGTCATTATAATACTCTAAGATATAGTGCTGGGTTGTAGTTAAGGTGTCTTATCAAATTGTGTTTTTATATGTTTACTAAGCTAACGCCGATGAAATTAAGTGCAGTTGGCACACTATGCACAAGGACAACATAATGAGATTTAAAGTTTTATGAAAATATTAGATATAACTTTGAAAAAGTATGATACAAACCAAAAGCACACATACATGGCTTCTGAAGTTCTTTAAATTCAAAGTTCAAGGTTGGAATATATTTGTTTGTAAAAGTTTTAGGGTGATATTTAAAAAGTTATGTGAATTCAAAGTTGAATTATTACATGTACTATGAATAATAAATCATGATTGCACTCCAAAATAGTAATGAGTGTACCAAAAAAGATGGAGATTATCAAAAACAGTTATGACATAATGCATAAAACAGTTATGACATAATGCATAATGCATTTTGTACTATTAAGGTTAATGATTGTACCAAAAAATGGAGATTATAAAAAACTGATAATGATTGTACCAAAAAAATGGAGATTATCAAAAACAGGTATGTCATAATGCATTTTATACTATTAATGCTAAAACAATAGTTAGTAGGTATCATTTTCGAGGTTGAAATTCGACTGCTTATTCTCCATATCTATAAATGTTTGTGTGATGTTTCAAAATAAATATTGTTTTGAAATTAAAAAAATTGTTTAGTATGTTAATTTTTTATGTGAATGTTAAATTAATCTTTCTTATAAAGTATTGTAAAATTTGAGAGGTTAATCATTGATCTTATATAATTTGCTACTCACCATTAACGATGAGATGGTTTCTAGAACTCTAAGCGAACTTTGAATAAGTTGCTTATAATAGTGTCTTTGGTTATGTTTAACTTTTTAACCATTTTTATAATATGAATAAAATTAGTGTTCTAATTATATACTAGATACAATGAATTATAGTGAAACATATCCTATTAAAAAGGAACTTTGCATTCTTTAAAAAAAACTATTAAGCTTTTTCCTTGTGAACTTATTATAACAACTTCAAAAGGGTAATCTTGTTGAGATTTCTACAGAGTATAAATGTCATTATCAATAGAGTAGTAATTTATAAAATGATAAAAAAAATAAGACTAAATTATATATGATTGAATCATTTGATATCCCTTCTTAATGGAAATAATTCTTAAAATATGTATTTATGGAGATAAAACAAGTTATTTTTGCATCAATAAAATAAAGTTTTATTAGTTATCTTGTATGAGATAATAGTTCAATAATAAATGACCAAATCAACGTATTTTCCGAAACCTTACTCACTCCATGTCCATGATTGGATATTCTTTATGTTTATGAAAATATTGTAATTTTCAAACAATTTTATATACTATAAAAATATAGAGCTTTTTCAGTGTGAAAAAAATGATTGGAAAAACTTTCTACATAAAGATATCATGATTCAAAACATTCATAATCGTCTTTAGAATAAGCATTATGAACCTAACTAGGATGGAAGGATTTGTAAGAAAAAATTATTTATATGGTTGAGATTTCAAATGAAGTATGTACAATATATATTCCATTACATTGTGTGGTAGACATGTAATACACTAAAGAATTCAATCAACTTATATTAAGTGTAAAGTGTAGTATCTTATTAAATGATATTGTATGTATACTAAATCACTAATGTGGTAGACATTAAATATAATGAGCAAAACAATCAACTATGATTGCAAAGTGCATTATCTTAGTATTCCTCAGAATCACCTTATTCAAGTATGTATCCAATGCAATGCTTGCCATTGACTGCAGTTGATTGACTAGACTAGTTTGAGGGCACTTGTATGGAAGTGACCCAGTTAAATAAATTTGAAAAATGTGTTGTAATTTGTTATTTGAATAAAATATTGTTGACTGAGAAGAAATTGATGATTATGCTAGATAGATTGAGAAATATGAAATGAAGTTTATGTTATTGCGCCGAGAGGCGCTCTATAGCCCAGTATGAGGGAGATCTTATAACATGTGTGTGTTTGTCAAGTAACAAAATAATACAAAGTAAACAAAAAAGAATATTACAAAGTAAAAAGTAATAAATATTATGTTGGCTATAAACAAAAAGGAATAATACAAAGTAAAAAGTAAATATAAGACTTAAACTAGAGACTTTAGAGCTTAAGATTAGGTGGTAAATATTATGTCAGCCATAAACAAAAAAGAACAATACAAAGTAAAAAGTAAATATGAGACTTAAACTAGAGACTTTACGTTTTACTTTTAATGCAAAGTAAAAAGTAAATATGAGACTTCAGAGTGTTTGTCGAGTAACAAAATAATACAAAGTAAAAAAAAAAGAATAATACAAAGTAAAAAGTAATCAATATTATGTCAGCCATAAACAAAAAAGAGTAATACAAAGTAAAAAGTAAATATGAGATTTAAACTAGAGACTTTAGAACTTAGGATTAGGTGGCTCAAGTATTGCACTCAAGGAGTTATTCAAGGAGAGGTTTGCACCTAGGGAGATTTGATGCCTCTCGGCACTTGATAGAGCCTAGGATTTGGATCTAAGCTGGTGAATAAATGAAAAATGATACTTTGTATTCCGTAGATGTGAATAAATGCTACTTGTTTAGTTAGCAGAGAATAAAGATGAATAATGCATGATGATATACTTTATATTGTGCAATGCTACTAATGTGTGCTTTGAGTGTGTGTAGTGGCATGTAAAACGATTTACCGACTGACTCTCAAATGGAATAAAGGGGTCGTAGAGAACAAAAAAACAAACATAGGAGTACGATGATAGGCTGTTGACTCTAAAATAGCACTCCACACACGAGTTGAAATCCCTATCAGCTTTACTCGGGTAACATGTGTCGTACGGGAGGGGCCATAACGATTTGGTCGCGTACGATGAGTCGAGGGGTGTGCAATAAGGATGATCTTATTCCTCACTTGCCATTAGTCTCAAATAGAAATGTAGTAGGATGATTATGATAACAAATCATAATCACTACATCGCACTCCCCACAAAAGGACATGGACAAATAAGTTGTGGGAAGGACCCATAGATGTGGTACCTAGACAATGACAAGAAATGGAACTACATGCATACTTGCACTAAACATTTAGACACATATTTAAATTATACATGTATGTTAAAGTTAAATTTGAGAATAATTAAATGAAAAAGTATTTAAATTAAGCAAATATTAAGGGAGGATATTTTGAGGTAGACTTCATGTGCACCCACTAATTTAGGGAGACATGCATTGAATAAAATATCAAAAATAAATAAATAAAATATATTTGGTTTTGGAACAAATTTAGATTGAGAGATAATTGTGAGTTAAACTCCACATGCACCCACTAATTTAGGGATTGTGATTTTAGACGAAAGAGACAACTAAGAGCAAATTGTGGAGCTTATGTGCACCCTCATATGAAGGTGACACATGATTGAGGGTGAATGAATAATAGAAAATTAATAAAACAATTAATTTTGCATGAGACGACACATGTTGTAAAGGATCTTTCTATCTAATAAACAAAGAATTAAGAGGAAATGATCTCTTGCTCCCTAATGTTGGATGGATTCCGTAATGAAAATTTGAGAATAGTGTGATCTATGTGAGTTTGGTTGAGAATACTTTGGAGATTGGGAAGTCTCTACTAAGTATTTCGGCTTGTATGTTATTCTCGCGAACCCCTATTAGCTCGGGGGACTAGGAGGAAGAAGACTACTCCTAGTGTGGTAGGGAGGTCAACCGAGGAGTGATTCAGTACTTCACCAAGGATTGATAGGATAGGGGCGGAAACTATCTCAACATATTTGTCAACTACTGGATCAACCGTTGGTATAGGTTCATTATTGTTGTTTTTTTTAATTATTTCAAGTTCTTATTATTTTTCTTTACTTGGGATCAATTAAGATGAATGTGTTGCAGAATAGAGTGAATTTTATATAATGAAATTGTTACAATTTTATCAAAATGAAATTATGTGGTTTAAATTGATTTAGTTTCTATTTTCGAAAAATAAAAATATGACCTTACAATGATTAGTGAGTGAGGATGTTACATTTGGTATCAAAGCGTTTGGTTCCAACACTTGGCCTCTAGGAATCTTAATGCTTTTCCAATCTCTATATCTGTTTGTTTCATGGATATAAATGGTCGTAAATTAACAACTTCATTATATGCTTTCGTCATTGAAGAATGTACAAAAAAAATGATAGGAATGAATGTGTAGATATGATTTTAAATTTTTTCTGCTATTCACAGAATTGGGATTTGCCGATTAAAAAGAAAAAGAAAAAGGAGGGGTTCTTCATACAGATTTTGTTCAAATCCTTTCAGGTGTAAGGTTTCATGAATTTGATTGAAGTTTCATGAGTGGATCAGTGTATATCGTTAATGATATGTACAAATAGTTGCCTCCATACTGTAATGAACTATGTAAAATGTTTGAGTACAACGCTTATGATAGATCGGTAGTCAAATAGTTGAAAGGCATTGAGGTTTTTGTATATAGAAAAGATTGTACCTCTATATTATTGTTCTAAAATGCGATGATTAAATCTTAAAGGAAATATTGTTGGATATTTATATTATAAATCAGTGTACTAGTCTCGAATTGAAGCTTGAATGTGAACATGTTTATGCAAATATGTGATCACAACTATAATTGTAAATGGTTGTGAATTAGAGTGTTTAATAGAACTTTCTTAGAAATCTCAATGCATGCAATACTTTAAATTGGCATAGAAGCTCAAAGATCTGTGTTAAAACATTGTGCAAAGACGAGCATTACCCATGTAATCCTAGTGGACCGATACCGAATGTTGTGTGATCTCATGTTATTGTTCAATTCATGGCGAAGATGATTAATGTAGGCATTTTATTGTAAGTGATTATGATATGGATTCTGTCCAAATAAATCTCTGTGTTATTTCAATTTATTGAATGGATTTACTTTCTGTAATCTCTGTTTTTGTTCCAATTTACTGAATGGATTTACTTCCCACAAACATATAAGAATTATAGGGTAAAACTTATTATTTCGAACTAGCATTGGACTATAATTTAAAATATAGAGAGTTAGCATGATTATATAGTTAGTAATCTTTGATGACCTTAATTTCTGTTTTAAAATTGACAGTCGAATTTCGTGGAGTATTATGTTTCCCCAAATCAAATGACGATATAAAGCGGTGAACTGTGGTTCCCAAATAGTGAAAGCTTCTAAAAAGTTTCCTGGATATCAAATGAGATGTGTTATCAATTGGTACTGTCATAAAAAGAAAATAATATGAATTGTGCCATAATCTGTGTTAAGAACAATGATGAGAATTTTTGTAAGTGATAAATACTTTATTTATGACCATGCTTTATATTATAAAGGATAGAGTTACATATTCAATTTGTTAGTGGAGCATGTTGGCAATAATATTCTACTTAAGGTAAGGGACTTGATATGGTTTGCATTTTATAGTTAAGATACAAGATTTGATATGGGTTGTATTCTATAATCCATTATATTGCTTTATATTTCAAAGGTAAATGTTATAAATGTAATATGTATTGTATGTTCATTTATTATATTGATATAATTTATATTGGTAATACATATTTATGTATTTTTATGGGTTCATAAATCTTTGATTGAATTGATCAGGTATGAAGAAATTATATTGCAATATATATATATATATATATATATATATATATATATATTAATTAGTGACATATAAGATGCGGGTGTTATTTTTGGTATGTGTAAAGAAGGATTATGTCAAATAAACAACAAACTTTAGAAGAAGATAGATGGTTGAAGTAGAAAATATTTAGGACAAGATGTAAGTATGTATGTAAGTAGATATACATGTGTGAATGAGTTTATTGTTATAATGTAAGTCTTGTTAATAAAATTATATATGTATATGGGATTATAACTATATGTACATATGGTATTGTATATTAGAGATCAAAACAAAAGAGGGATAGATTACATGATATCAGAATTAAATATCATGGAAGAGATTGTGATCCAAATTTGACCATATCTTTAGGTTGTTGTTATTGTCAAAGCAAATAACTTCCTTTATCAGATAGGAATTGATTTCCAATATTTGAGTAACTGAATCATAATTTCATATATAGTTATATATGTGATGATCAAGATTAAGCCACACTTGGGATTCATAATCTATCTTCAAGGAAATCATTGACCATTGTGCAAGTGTACTAGAGGTTAGCTATACCAGGGATGATTAAATGTACATTATAGTTTCTTTTCTCAATGGAGTGGAGTAATATAATTAGGGACAAAAGCATGGTAAAGTTGCACGTTAACTAGCAATGTGAATGATTAGGCCAAGGATGGGTTAGTACTTGGTAATAGGATAGTATTGTTGATTATCAAAGATATTGAAGATAAGAGTATTATAGAAATTTTTGTTAACATGGTGGTTAAAACCCTTGAATGCATATTATTGAGGTTTTTACAAATTTGATTTTAGGTCATTCATGAAAGAAGAAAGTGACGAAGAAAGATTGCTTCCTTAGAAAAAAATGCAATCAGGACACTATGGAAACATTGGTAAGCTAAGAAATTTATACATAAAAATACGTTCATAACAACCATTACAGTAAGTGAGTGCTGTCACATGCTACCAACTACATCCATCCTTAATGATTCGATTACAAATCGATCTACTAAAATTATCTTGAATAAATTATGACTGTCAACTCGAACCATCGTTTTTGTTTTATTTATTAATATGCATTCTGCGCCTGTGTAAATTTCCAGAGTTGACGTTAAACACAAGGATTTATGTGATATTTATTTGACGCAATGAAATAGTACTCAGGTCTGTACAAAAGATCGACTTGATAAGGAGGCAGTTCCAGGAAACATTTTAGAATCTTTTGTTGTTTGGGAACCACAGTTCACTGCTTTATATAGTCTTTTGATTTGGGGAAACATAATACTCCACGAAATTCGACTGTCAATTTTAAAACAGAAATTAAGGTCATCAAAGATTACTAACTATATAATCATGCTAACTCTGTATATTTTAAATTATAGTCCAATGCTAGTTCGAAATAATAAGTTTTACCCTATACTTCTTATATGTTTGCGGGAAGTAACTCCATTGAGTAAATTGGAATAAAAACAGAGATTACGGAAAGTAAATCCATTCAATAAATTGAGATAACAAAGAGATTTATTTGGACAGATTCCATATCATAATCGCTCACAATAAAAATGCCTATATTAATCATCTTCGCCATGCATTGAACAATAACATGAGATCATGTAGCATTCAGTATCGATCCAGTAGTATTACATGGGTAATGCTTGCCTTTTCACAATGTTTTAACACAGATCTATGAGCTTCCACGACAATTTCAAGTATTGCATGCATCGAGATTTCTAAGAAAGATCTACTAAACACTCTAATTCAACACTCTAATTCACAGCCATTTACAATTATAGTTGTAATCACAGATTTGTATAGCAGGTTCACATTCAAGCTTCAATTCGAGACCAGTACACCGATTTATAATATAAATATCCAACAGTTTTTCCTTGAAGATTTAATCATCACATTTTAGAACAACAATACAGAGTTACAATCTGTTCTATATATGAAAACTTCAGTGCCTTCCAACTATTTGACTAGTGATCTAGCATAACCGTTGTTCAAACATTTTACAAAGTTCATTACAGTCTGGAGGCAACAATTTCTACATATCATTAGCGATATACATTGATCCACTCATGAAACTTCAATCAAATTCATGAAACATTACACTAGAAAGGATTTGAACTAAATCTGTATGAAGGACCCCTCCTTTTTCTTTTTCCCTTTTTTTTCTTTTTAATCGGAAAATCCAATTTAAACGCATATCTACCCATTCATTCCTATCATTTTTTTGTACATTCTTCAATAAAAAAATCATATAAAAGAGATTTTAATTTACGACCATTTATATCCATGAAACAAACAGATCAGAGATTGGAAAAGCATTAAGAGCCCTAGAAGCCAAGTGTTCGAACCAAATGCTCTGATACCAAATGTAACGTTCTCATTAGCTAATCATTGTAAGGTCATATTCTGAAAATAGAAACTAAATCAATTTAAACCACATAAATTCCTTTCGACAAAATTGTAACAATTTCATCATATAAAATTTATTGTATTATGCAACAAATTTATCTTAATTGATCCCAAGTAAAACATAAAAAATTTAAAAAAAACAACAATGAACTTGTACCGACAGTTGATCCAATAGTTGACGAAGATGTTGAGATAGTTTCTGCTCCAATTCGATCAATCCTTGCCGAAGTACCGGTACCGAATGAATCCTTGGTTGACCTCCCTACCACACTAGGAGTAGTCTTTTTCCTCCCAGTCCTCCAAGCTAATAGAGGGTCGCAAGAATAACATACAAGCGCAAGAATAACATACAAGCACAAATACTCAGTAGAGACCTCCCAATATCCAAAGTATTCTCAAACAAACTCAATAGATCACAGTATTCTCAAATTTCCATTACAGAATCCATCCAGCATTAGGGAGCAAGAGATCCTTTCATCTTCATCCTTTCTTTCTTAAATAAAAATATCATTGACGACATGTGTCGTCTCATGCAAAATTCATTATTTTATTAATTTTCTATTATCCATTCACCCTCAACCATGTACATATCCTTCATATGAGAGTGCACATAAGTTCCACAATTTTCTCTTAGTTACATATCTTTAGTCTAATATCCCAATCCCTAAATTAGTGGGTGCATGTGGAGTTCAACACACAATTATCTCTCAATCTAAATTTGCTCCAAAATCAAATATCTTTTATTTATTTATTTTTTATATTTTATTTAATGCATGTCTACCTAAATAAATGGGTGCACATGAAGTCTACCTCAAAATATCCTCCCTTAATATTTGCTTAATTTAAATACTTTTCCATTTTATTATTCTCAAATTTAACTTTCACCTATGTATAATTCAAATATGTGTCTAAATGTTTAGTGCAAGTATGCATGTAGTTCCATTTCTTGTTGTTGTCTAGGTAACATGTCTATGGGTCCTTCCGACAACTTATTTGTCCATGTCCTTGTGTGGGGAGTGTGATGTAGTGATTATGAGACGTTACCGTAATCATCCGACTACATTTCTATGTGAGACTAATGGCAGTCGAGGAATAAGATCGTCCTTATTATGCGCCCCTCAACTCATCGTATGTAACCAAATCATTATGGCCCCGCCCAAACGACACACGCTACCCGAGTAAAGGTGATAGGGATTTCAAATCATGCGTGGAATGCTATTTAAGAGTCGACAACCTATCGTCGTATTCTTATGTATGTTTTCCCATTATTCACGACCCCCTTTATTACATTTGAGAGTCAGTCGGTAAATCGTTTTACCTGCCACTGCACACACTCAAAGCACACACTAGTAGCTCTGCACAATATAAAGTATATCATCACGCATTATTCATCTTTATTCAATGCTAACTAAAAAGGTAGAATTTATTCACATCTACGAAATAAAAAGTATCATTTTTCGTTTATTCATAACATAAATGTCATTTCATATTTCTCAATATATCAACCATAATCATCAATTGCTTGTCAGTCAACAATATTTTATTCAAATAAAAAAATATAACACATTTTTAGAATTTATTTAACCAGGTAACTTTCCATACAAGTGCCCTCAAAGTCTAGTCAGTCAACCGCAGTCAATGGCGGGCATTACATCCAAGTCTACAATTAGAAGAATAACGTTGAGCACATAGTTAATTCCAAATTCCCACAAAGACAAAAGAGGTAATCAACCATCCCATGGGGTGTAGAGAAATTGGTAATGAGTAAATGAGATGAGAATTTATAACTGGAAGTTCATAAGTTCAATCTTTGTGGCTACTAACTTACAAAAAAAAGGTTAATCAACCAAAACAATGTAAATAAATAAAAACAAAATTGGTCAAAAAAATTAATATAATTTAGCTAGTAAATCTCTAAGTTCAAGGACCATTAAAATTCCATCCAAATATTGGGAGTTGTATCATTTATTGTTTTCAATTTTTCAATCAGCGTCTAGGGTAGAATTGAATATGTATAAAAAAAACATGCATTACGATGAAACATTTTTTTTCCAAAAATCTCAATTATAATGTTGAATTATGTTACAATCTTGAAAACTCATTGTCCACAACTAATAGAAATAAAATCCTATATGGAATCATATCCTTACTAGAATGCCAAAACTTTTCAAAATAAATATAGCTCCTATTGAATAAAGCTACACACACACTCCAAAGAGTAACACAAACTTATGCAATTGGTCAATGTTCTTCATAGTTTTTTGGTTTTCATACTAGGGTGTTACAATTAAGAGTGTGTTTACCTTCATACTCAAATGTTAAACCTAAGATTGAAGTATATATAAAAAATGTATTGGTTTATTTGTATATAATGGAAGCACCAATGAAAACACATCTTAGCCCCTAATGAATAACATTTGAAAATTTTATCTCTCTCTCTCTCTCTCTCTCCATGGAATTGATAATGGCGGTGGTGGTTATTAATGTCCACTTAGAACAATTTCCATCTATCATACCTTAAAAAGGTAAGGAGTCACTTTTTTTTCTTTAGAATTTTATTTCTATGCTCAAGAATGTTTAAGGGAAACATTCTTAAATCACCATAGTTGTGATGCGTTAAAAGGTTAGGAAGGTCAATATTGTAGAAAATATTTTGAAAGTTCGCACTAATGTGTGTATGCAAGGCCTTCTATCAGAAGTTTATTTTCATCTGCAACCCTCTTGGTGTTTAAAAGATAACAAATTCTTTTAATCCATGGTGTTTTAGGAATTCTCTAGTGCCCTATTTCACCATGGAGCTCATGAGAATTTGCTCTTATTTTAGCAATGTTGATTTTCTTCTTTACGCTAGTTAAAATAGAGAGATACTTTTGATATTATATATTAGGGTTGATCACCTCCTTATAATATATTTATTTTCTCTTCTACCTTAACACTTTATCACACCACATATTCTCCTTAAATTTACATATAATAATACTTTTAATATTATCACTATTCTGCAGAGTGACCTCTTCCTCAACTCCCCAATGATTTAGCCAAGACTTAGCGTATTTATGTCAACTTTGCTTAGTTTGTAGGTGGTTTTGAACAGAGTACGGATCAATATCAGGAAGCCTCTTGTCTCCCATGATGTTTATCTTGTTCTTGTACATTAGGTACCTATTCATAGCCATGATCTCAATCAGGGAGATACTCGCTTCTATGAGGATGATGGGATAGAGTGTATTGACTTTAATTTTGAGATTATATGTTATAAAGTGCTTTTGCATTTTCTCTATATTTATCCATGATTATCTAGATATGTTGCGGCCCCAAAATTCACATCCATATAAGATAATAGGATAGACAAGAGTCTCATATATTAATTTATTCATATCCCAAAGCTAGAGGTCTATTGACTTACAAATGTTTTCAAGTTCATAATAATCTTTCCACCCTCCATTAATCTTTATCGCAATTTTATATTTCCAATTAAGTTTATTATGAAGATCAATTTTGATATGTGTGTGTGTGTGTGTGTGAAGTAACCTCCTCCAAGCTTTTGTTGTTGTCATACATGAAATTATCGTAAATGATATTTTGGGATTTGATTATCATAACCTGTGTTTTTTCAATGTCAATAGGCATACTCATACTAGAGAAAAAATGCTTGATAATTTTTTGGCTGGTTGTCAAATCCATGCGGAATTTTGTCCATAAGAACAAAACCATCAACATAAACAAGAAGGATGATGACTATACCAGCCAAATTCATGCCAACACAACATGCCTCTTCCAAACAACCCTCTACCTTGTAGATGTAAATACCAAAAAGAGTAGGGGAGATTGACTCCTATATTATTATTAATTTCTTTTGACCAACCCTCAAAGTTCTTAAACTTGGAAATAACCTTCTCACGCAACCTTATTATAGTAGCTCTCAACTCGAAATGGACTTTCAGCTTTTCCAATCTATTCCAAAGGTTAATTGAGAGCACTGTATCATTTTTTTGTTTAAATCCAACAAAACAACACAAAATATTGGTTTAATTATGGTGACACTCCTCATCAACGATCCTAAGAGGAACAAGATGGTCCACAATTGAATGATAACCCTAAAATCATGCCTCTCCTTTAGCTCTTTTTTCACGACCTCCTATCCATATGTTGTTCTTATTTTTCCAAAATAATTATTCCTTATAATTTTGCTAAAAGAGGGTTAATCATAATGGTCCTATAATTATATGGATTTATTTTATCTCCATTTTTAAAAATAGAAACAATGAGGCTTTCGATCCAAGGTTTTGGGATACCTTTCTTGGCTGCTAAATTGAAGAGTCTATGGATGTGATGGATGAGGATAGGTCCACCAATTTTTAATATTTATACTTGGTATCTTTTGATGTCCTTATCTTTCCCTTTAGCAAGTCGCTTAACCCAAACCCTATGTATTCTAAAGAGAAAAATTATTCCTCTATATAAATGGATTGAATTGTTTCCATGACATTAAGGGATTCATAAATCTTTGTAAGATAGGATTTTCAGTCCCTTAAGGGAATCAAATTATTTTATTTAGTTCTATGAGGTAGAATTTGCCTCCAAAATTTCTTAGGATCTACCATAGAGAGGTGAAAAAGATTCTCTTTCTTTCTATTTATGTTGGAATATTCTCACCATCATATCTTGGTTTTGCATGCTTTGCATGCATGCATTCCATGTAGCCTTCCATGCATCCATGCATCAACAGTGGAGTCTCCTAGCACCTAGTCCCTATTTTGGCCCCCCTAGAGCTTGTTTTTTTCCATAATTATCCCTCCTAGCCACTTAGTGCGCCTTGTTTCCATGAATGGAGTTACGCATGCACCCTCATGCATAGATTTAGGAGATCTATCATTCAATTCCATGATTTAGGGAACCTTGTTCACTTAATTGCCTAGTTAACTAACTGTATCTCCTAGTTGACTTCTCCTGAGTATAGGAACACCCTCCTTGGCCACTGACAGCTAGTTATGCACCCCCATTGGAGTCTCCTTCCCTATTTTTGTGCCCATGTGGTTCAATTATGCTCATTTCTACTCTAGTTGTTTGATTATTCACCATCGATGGCCACTAGACCTTATCGGGAGATGGTTCCAATGCAAACTAAGCCATGACTTGAGGAGAATTCGAATCCTCCAGGGATAATCAAATTCATTCTATTGTATTATCATATTTTTTCCATCTTATAGCTGATGAATGTATCAACAACAATTTCTCATATATTTTGAGTTTCATGAGTGAATTTGATCATATTTCTTGCTAATTCTTCTCTGCTATAAACTATGAAATTGTGAGGTTTGTTCAAGCTTAGTGATCTACCACTGTGGAATTTCACATGGTATCAGAGCTTGTGAGAGACTCCCAAACAGTCAGAAGGGACATCGAATCCAAATAGAGGAAAGAAAAACCAGAAAGAGAATACCAAATCTCCATACTGTAACAAAGGTTTTCGTCCTGAAATTGCTTGCATGGAGAATACCATTGATCTCATGGCCCAACTTCTAGAGAAAAACAATCTTCCAGTACCTATAAATGCTAGAAGAAAAGAAGTTGATCCTAAATCAGAGGACAGAGATAAGTGTCATGCACTCATGGATGGCACTTCGAAAGACTCCTCCTTCATCATAGATTCTAGAGCATCCAGACACATGTCTGCTTCCAAATATATTTTCTCTAAATTTGAACCCACTGTTGGGCCTTCTATCCTGATGGGAGATTATTCAGAAGTTTTCTCAGAAGGGATTGGAAGGATCAATCTGGATCATGGGTACTTCAACGATGTACTCTATGTGCCTAATCTTGCAACTAACCTCCTTTCTATTTACCAAATGACCCATACAGGAGTTCTCGAGAGGTTAATATTTACTCGTAATGCGGATGAAATCCAATAGATCTCATCTGGGAAGATCATTGCACAAGGCATTGCAGATCACCATTTAAACCTTATGAGTTTTCTCACTTCTTACCTTACTGAAAACAAAGTGCACTTATTACTCATGAAAATGAAGCGAGCAAACTTTGGCATGAGAGGTTTGGAACCTCAACTACAAATATGTGCAAGAACTGCACAATCAAAAAATGGTTTCAGGGCTTCCGAACATCAGATTTTCTAAAGGCACCTATAAAGGTTGCTTGATTGATAAGCATTTGGAGCACAAGTTTGAGAAAGGAAAGGAAAAGAGAGCATCTCCTCTTGAGTTGATTCATAGTGATACATCAGGACATCTTCCTCACCTATCCTTGAACAATGCAAGATACATATTAACATTCATAGATGATTATTCTAGATTCAATTGGGTATATTTTCTTAAGTTGAAGTCGGAATTATTTGGATACTTCAATTTTTTTAAAGCTTCTATAGAAAATTTCACTGATAAGAAGATCAAGGTCCTTCGTACTAATAATGGAGGAGAGTGTGCGAAGAATGATTTTCAGTTATTTTGTGTAGATGAACGTATTTATATGCAGCACATTGTTCCCTACACACCACAACAAAATGGTGTAGTAGAGAGAAAGAAAAGAACCTTGAAAGAGATGGCAACTTGCATGCTTGAGTCTAAACTCCTAGTCTTTGCGAAGAAGCTATCAACTATTCAACTAACCTCCAGAATAGAGTTCCTCACAAAGGCCTACAAGGAAAAACTCCTTTCGAAGCATGGATGGGATACAAGCCATATGTGTCTCATCTGAGAGTCTTTGGATCCAAATCTTGGGCAAGGATTCCTTTCGAGAAGAGGAGAGCCTCATAGCCACAAAGCAAAGAGTGAATATTAATGGTTGGTTATGCACTGAGTGCAAAGGCCTACAAAATGCTAGATATATCTACCATATAGACATTTATTGAGATATGTGTTCCGTTTGAGGAATGGCAATTGCATGATGCCCACTGTGTCGATGAAGAAATATTGCCAACTACTCCACCACATCCTATTGAACAAGATAGTGAAGCATACTCTCATTAAAGTTCATATTTTTACTCTGAAAGTGAAGATGAGTGAATGCTAGATCCATATCCACAAGAACCTGAATATCTAGCACCTGAAGATCCACCTCCTCTTCCAATATGGGCTGCCAAGACCCTTGAATATGTCGGTGATCTTTTTGGAGATCCACAAGATCCAAGAAGAACTAGATCTGAGTTTCAAAATGCAAGGTTTGCACTCTCTCATACAGATCCTTTTCTAGCTCACATATGTTTTCTTATGATTGGATCAGATCCAAAAACATTCTTTGAGGCCTTCCAAAATCTAAGATGGATATTAGCTATGGATGAAGAGTACCAATCTATTCAAAGAAATGAGAATTTGGAGCTTGTTTCTCTTCCTCCTGGAAGGAATCTTGTTCAATGTAAGTGGGTATACAAAACCAATATGGACTCATATGGAGTCACAAGCAAGTACAAGGCTCGTTTGGTTGATAAAGGTTTCTCACAAGTTTATGGGATTGACTATTCAGAGACCTTCGCTCCTATTGCAAAGATGGACTACATCCGTCTTGTTCTGGCTCTTGCTGCATCCCAACACTGGGAAGTGCATAATATGGATGTTAAGAGTGTTTTTATTCATGGATACCTAGAGGAGGAGATCTACATGAAGCAAACTCAAGGATACATTGATGGTCCTTCACTAGTGTGCAGATTGAGGAAGTCCTTATATGGGCTCAAGCAGGCTCTCCAAGCATGGTATGCTAAGATGGAATCCTTTCTACTGTCACAAGATTTTCAGATATGAAATTCTGATTCAAATGTCTACATGAGACATGATGGTAAATCTCTACTCATTATTTGCCTCTATGTTGATGCTTTACTGATTACAGGGAGTCTCTCTTCATGTCCTAGATCTATCAAAACAACGTTGCACAACTCCTTCTCTATGTCATATTTGGGACTGGTAAAGCAGTTTCTTGGTCTTTAAGTCTCTCAGAGTGATGTAGGAATCAAGATTGCATAGTCCAAGTATGTATCAGATCTACTTGACATGTTTCATATGATAGAATGCAAACCTGCATCATTTCATTTTCTTTTAGCTATCAGTCTTGAGGATGGTTCGTCTTCACCTTTGGTGGATAGTAGTCCAAGTATGTATCAGATATACTTTACATGTTTCATATGACAAAATGCAAACCTACATCATTTCATTTTCTTTCAGGTATCAGTCTTGAGGATGGTTTTTCTTGACCTTTGGTGGATAGTAATTTGTATTAGCAGTTGATTGGGAGTCTTTTTGTTTCTTACACATACTCAACCTGATATATCTTATGCAGTGAGTGATGCATCCAAGAGCCTCATGAGATTCATTGGAAGGAATCCAAAAGGATCTTGCATTATGTGCAAGGGACGAAGACCTGTGGTATTCACTGTGTAGCTGGGTCTCCATCGAACCTAGTTGGGTATACAGATTCAAATTGGGTTGGAGACAACTCAAATCAAAATTCTACATCCAGTTTTGTCTTCATGATTGGATCCAGTCCTATATGTTGGTCGAGCAAAAAGTAGGCTTCTCTATCTCTTTCATCACCCGAGGCCGAGTATAGAGGTTTAGTGAATGTAGCCACACAGTGCATCTGGTTGCACAACATCTTGTCATAGTTTGGGATTCATTACAGTACTCCACCCGTCATCTATTGTGACAATCAGAGTGCTATCAGTATTTCTACAAATTCGTTTCTGATACAAAGAACCAAACATATTGAGATACACACACATTGCATCCAAGGATTGGTGCATGATCGTACCATCACACTGCTCTATTGTCTTACAGAAGAGAAGATTGTAGATATTTTCACAAATACTTTTTTAGTGAAGAGGTTCACTTACCTCCGATCTATTCTTGGGGAGAGTGCTACCCTGGTTGATTAGTTTTTTACAGTATATCTTGAGGTTTTTTTTCCCATTGTATTTTCCCTAATTCCTCACACTTTTTTTTAGATTGTTGTACTAGGTGACCTTTGGTCTCAGTAACTAGGGCCCTATTTTTTCAGTTATTCTTCCTCATAGTCCGGCTTAAGGGGGGGTGTTGGAATATTCTAACCATCATATATTGTTTTTCCATGCATTCCATGCAGCACTCCATGCATCAATGCATCAGTAGTGGAGTCTCCTAGAACCTAGTCCCTATTTCCCCCCCCTAGAGCTTGTTTTTGGCCATCATTAGCTCTCCTAGCCACTTAGTGCACCTTGTTTCCATGACTGGAGTTACACATGCTCCCTCATGCATAGATTTAGGATATCTATCAGTCAGTTCCATGATTTAGGGAACCTTGTCCCCTTGATTTCCCAAATAACTTACTGTAGCTCCTAGTTGATTGCTCCCGAGTGTAGGAGCACCCTCCTTGATTATTGACAGTTATTTATGCACCCCCATTGGAGTCTCTTTCCCTATTTTGGTGCCCACATGGTTCAGTTATGCTTAGTTCTACTCCAGTTGACTGATTATTCACCATCAGTGGCCATGAGACCTTATCAAAAGATGGTTCCAATGCAAACTAAGCCATGACTTGAGGAGAATTCGAATCCTACAAGGAGTATCGAATTCATTCTATTGTATTATCATATTTTTAACAACTTACAGCTAATAAATGTATCAACAATAGTTTCTCATATCTTTTGAGTTTCATGGGTGAATTTGATCATATTTCTTGCTAAATCTTCTCTACAATAAACTGTGAAATTGTGAGGTTTGTTCAAGCTTAGTGATCTACCCCTGTGGAATTTCAAAATTTATATATCAATTTTTTTTCCTTTTAATTAGGTATTTGTACCTACAAATCTTGTCGATTTTTAAGGACTCATTACAAGCATCTGTAATGGACTTTCTAGAATGACCGTACTCTTTATCAAACCAAGGGTTGGTCATTCTATTCTCCTTTTTACATGACACAATGACAGAGAACTCGTTAATGGAAGTAGAGAGGGTTGTGGTAAATTTTATGATAGAAGTATTCAATATTGTCCTTACTTAATAGTATATTTAATTCCAAATATCTTATAAATATATCAATTGTATTTTTTTATCAAAGATCATGTGTTTTTTGTTATTATGATTCTTTGTTATGGGGTTTATGTGCCTACCAAAGTTTAGAGTTAAGGTTAATTATATATGGTCAAAGATGGGCTCATGGTCATTTAAGATGTCAAAATTTAATATTTGTTTGAAACAAGGCTATCATATGTGACATAATCTACGACAAGTCCCAAACCATGGACACGGGTCATATATTTGGATTTCGCTCACTCCAAATACCATTGCAAATTGTTAGATCTTGAAAACTACAAGGCTTGATTAGCTTAGTACAAAACTATTTCTCAACCAATTCTTTAGTTTCCGTTGTATATCCTAGCTAAAATAAGGTCATCATTTAGCCATAGAGGAATGGGATTAGAAACATTGCTTATGATAATAGCTTGGTTAGTTTTTGTTCTATCAATAAAGTCTCCTATCTAGAAGATATTTCCATCATTTCTTAGGATGGAAATATCATGTTCCAAGCCATGATTATAATGACAATTTTTAACCAGATTGTGCTTCTTATAAAAGGTGGAATTAATATGTGCAAAATAGCATATTTCTATATAAATATTCTTAGCATTGATATATGAAATCCTAATCCACATGTACAGATTGAAAGTATTTTTCTTTTAAACCCTAATACAAGAAAAATTATTATTATTTATGTAACAAGATATCCCTCTAATCACTCAATGGTCAGACCTCTTATTCCAAACCAACCACAAGACAAATCCTTCTATGTTAGGGACCTTAAATTATTCATGCTCCCAAGTTTCAACAAGTAATATAATATCAATTTCACTCAAGATCCAACTTAACATGAGAGCATTGCTCCATGGAAATCCACAAAAATTCTGAGAGAGGATCCAATGTGTCTCAAATTTTTATTTATTGCTAACATTTTGGTATCTATCCCTAATAATAGATTTCTATTCCTAATTATTGTCAATTTTCCTTCCTTTTCAGTTTCTTTTACCTTTTGAATTTCCTCCCTGAATTCACCTTGATCTTATGGATTGATCACTTCCTTTATAAATATTACTATCTATACTATACTTGGGTTCTTACTAAGTTTTTATATTTATGGTCATTAAATCTCACCTTGATATGAATTACTCTATCATTGTGCTCAATTTTTTTTCCTAGTCTATGTGCTTCTATGTCACAAGGTGTTTCAATTTGTAATTGTTCTTGTAGTTTTTCCTTGACTAGTGTTAGTATGTCCTCTTCTTTATCCTCTTTCAAACAAAAAAATATGAGGTTCAGGGCTCTCCTTATATTCTCATTATCTAACTCTATAAGCTTATTCATTTCCTCCTTGAGGGTTTGATATCCAATTTACCCTCCAAACTATTTAGGGCCAAATTGCTATTTAGTTTTTCTTCTAATTATTTAATATTGTTCTTCATGTTGTGATTTGCTAGGTTATCAACCTCTCCTTCTTCGGTTGTTTGTTTATTTTCTGGGATTTGATTTTCTATGTGTTGTAATCTCATCTCCATTTTCTCCAACCCAATTATTTTTATGTTTGTCTATTTCTAAATCTTGTATTCAAATGATGCAAACTTGTTATCAATCATTTCCTCTAAATTTGTTTGAATTTTATATTCTCTTTCTTTCCTATGTTTATCTAAATATTCTATATATCCGCAAAGACTATCTGACGTTACCTTGGTAAGGATTCCTTTCTGAGATGCTTTTGGAAAATGTGTTGAATTATTCATATTAGAAGAGGAAATATATTATAACCAGTATTAAGAGAAAGATTATAACCAGTATTAAGAGAAAGATCTTGTGTACTTATTAGTTCAAGATCATCAATTAGGGTTTCAAAGGAATGTTTTGAAAATACCCAATAATAATACCTTAATGAAAAACCTCAATAATATGGCATAAAAATGTTTTAGTGAAAAGACGAGATGAAAACAAATTTTAAATAAATAAAATAAAATAATAATTAAATAAAGTAGAGATAAAATTTATTATAACAAAATTTTTAGAGAAAAATAACTTGTGCACCTATTTAAGTCAAGCTCATTGATCAAGGTTTTAAAGGCATGTTGTGTTACCATAAAAAAGAAATGTTCCAAATAACTAAATGTTTGCTAACCATTCATTTTAGATGAAGAAATCTACAATAACACCTAATGAATTTCATGTCCGAGCAAGGAATAAATTATAATTATAATTTAATATTGTGAAAATATAAGATTATGTGAGGATTTCCCATTAGCATTTTATTTCTCCATTTTAATATTTTTATAACATAATTTTTTACGTTTTGGGTTTGAAAAAACTTAAAATTCATATTACTCTTTCAAATTCACATTACTTGTTCTCTAAAATGAAATCGTAGGTAGACCCTAAAAGAATAAAAATTAGATAATGTGTACAACTTTAATGTGCATAATTATTGTACAAATTATGTACTATGTTGACCTATGTGTAAACACTAATAAAGTTTAATCATTACATATCATTTTATGTAGATAAGAAGATTTATATGCCTCACATGTGCTGTTGTCTCTTCAAATTATTTAATTACATTGGTCTTTATATTTTTATGGAACACGGTCATGTTTTTTCCAACTTTTATGGTACCTACCTTTAAAGTTGTAAGGATCATATGAATAGACACATATATAAACAAAATTAATAGTGTTTATTAAAAGTTAATAGTTTTTTATTTGATATGTTTGAGAATATATTCTTTTTAATTATGGAAAAAAAATGATTACATTCCATGATGATTTATGAATAGTAAATGGAGTAAACCATTAATCATAATTATGTAGTCTAACTCGAGGGAATCAAAAGAGTTGAACCCGTGAGATATCCAACTTTGGGGGGAGATCTCATGTTTGTCTTGTGATCACCCGAGCTAACACTTGAAATTGTTTGAAAGCATTTATGCCTATTAATAAAATATTACTTTACATTTATGATTTTCAATGAAATAGTTTTTAGTCTCATTTGGCATCTTCTCGAGGTGAGGCTAAAATACACAACTCATTTTCTATGTTTAAACTTTGGAAACACATAAATTGCGAAAGCATTTAATGTCACATATAATGAATTCAAGTAATGATAAGATATATTGATCATTAATTTGAATAATCAATTTAATTTATAATTTAATAAGTTGGTGTAATTTATCATGCTTAGCCATGCTCTATGTATACCTAGTATATGTTTGATTTCATTTGTGTGTGGTACTCAACATGCAAAGAAAACTGACCATGTTACACATAATCCAGCTAGCATCGTATTTAGATGTATGTTGAAGATAATAATTCTAAGAAGGTTGTTAGTTTCTATAATCTTTGATATTTCTTCTAATAAGGAAGAATCAACATAGTTCTTGCTCAAAGATCTCATTTGATCTTGCTTCAATTCGATTCCTACAATGTTTGCAATTATATTCCTGCAATGGGAAATACATGTAAGGTTATGTAATATATACTGATTCATTTAAATTTTTAATTCATATGAGCTATGCATGTTCGGATTAGTCGAATAGTAAGTTGACTGCATAAAACAAAAAAATCATTTGACAAGAAAATAAATTGTAGGGAAAAATACATTTGATAAAGATCACATACTTCTAGAGATGTAGCTTCCCATGGTACATGTTTTTTATTAATCCATTTCCACATATCCAAGAGTCTCAACATTTTCATCCATGTTAGTACATAATACCCAATCAAGATCCTATTTCCTTTAGTTATTAGTTATTAATCAACATTGGGGTGATACATTTATTTTCTCAAATCCTTGATTAATTGTTGAGAGATGGCATGCTACTCTACAAATATTTGTCATTATTGTTTTTCATTCAATAAAATTTTCAATTTGTACTTGTGTAAGCTTCTTATATTTGAGAATCCACATAGTATCCATCACATACATTGATAGACACTTTGAGCTCCAATTAAACAATGTAATCAACATTATTAGTGGATGTCCCACTCTTTCAAGGCTACAACATAGCAAAAAAAAATAGATATGTGGAATGAGTAGTTTTAAAAGAAATCACACAAGTAATTGACAAAAGAATACTTGTATATCTTTTGTTTATTTTGTGAATCCAATGTCAATTGATGCATACTATTTTTGGGAGTATTAAAACCTCACAATTTGTTTCTCAAAATGTTTATATTTTGGAACATCTTCAACAAATTAATATTCAAATCTTACATCTTCCTTCTAGTAGTCCAATGTAAGTCTCCTCATTCACCTAGCAAAGGTAGTCATCAAGGAACCATATCCCACAACAACAAAGGTGTCTTCTTCCTTCTCCTAATCCTTGTGGGTAGGATTTGATATCAATCAAATAATCGTCTTGAACCTAGAGTGTCTCAACTAGCCATCCCCAAACAATTAGTTTCTTTATTTGGGGATTAGTATCCTTTGTTCTCATAAGGTTTCATTTAGTTCGACTTGATGATCAATCCCCTACCAAATAAGGATAGAGATAATTCAATTAATGCAAATAGGCATGAAATTATTCTCAATGTGAGTATGGAGGTATCATGGAATGTCAACCGCATGGGAGGCCCAACTTTTGAACACCTGGAGGGTTCAATATTGTACTAGGTTTCCTGGAGTCCAATCCTTTATGATCTCACAATCACATAAGAAAAAGCACCAACTACAAAACTACTAGGAAACTGGAATGTTATTACCAAAAAATACAGTTGTAGTCATGATTAACTTTTCTTGAGGAAAACACATATTTTTTTCATTCAAGACCAAAAATTAGGTGGCTACATGAGGTAGTAAATGTGGTGTACATATACACTCATTTTGAATCTCTTTTTCATACCTAGGGACAGTAGTACTCCTACTAGAGTCCCCCCCCTAGTTTTAGGATCAAGGGTGCACTTGCATGGTCAAAGCCCCTTTTTTGGGGTCAAAGGAACCATCAAAGTTAGCTAAACCCATTTTTAGGATGAAATTCTCCCTTAGAGCTAGTTAACCCCCATTTTAGGGATTTATGCACTTTAGTAAACTATTTTGTCCTATTTAATTGATTAGTTTACTTCAGTTTGCAATTCTAGGACTAGATAATGCTCACTACACTTGCATGACCTAGTTTACTTCATAACAAGGGTAAACTTGTATAATATTAGTACAAAATCAAATCACTCATTATTTCTAGGCTTAGTTAAAACATAAAGGCACTTGCATGGTCAACATAACTTCATGACGAGGGCACATTTGACCATTCAGGGTGATTTCTCTTAAGTTTACCTAGATTTTAAGCTTGTGGATGTAATTTATCCTAATCTTGGTTACCTATATATGTAATCTTACATCTCATTGATCAAGCACTTTGTTATGCACCAAAATCCCCAAAAGAGCATAAAATAACGAAGAGAGAGTAATTCTCAGCTTAAAAATGAATAAAATAGATGAATAAGAAGCCTCTTTGAGGGGAAAACCTTCTTATACAATGTACCAATTACACAAGACAAGATGAGATTATTATACAATGACTCTCCTTTATTATAAATAGGAGATGAAGTGATTATTATGTGAACTAATACTGAGTTGAACTAACAATAACTAATATAATAATAATGAATTATGGTTATCTCCTTAACATATCCCCCCTATTTAAAAAATGTTTTCCCTCAAAGCTTGTAATTGGGAGTGTTTCTTCATGAATCGCTCATCTTCCCATGTAGATTCTTCTCACGACATATTCTTACACTTGATTAGGTACTCCATAAGGGTTCTATTATGAAGAGATAGAGATTGTCTATAAAAAAAAAAATTGGTTCCAAAATCAACTTCCCGTCTTCATCTAATTCTAGTAGTTCTATTTGTATTGGCATTGTATGTCGCAATACCTTTCTCAAGCAAGATACATGATAAACCTTATGATTGAGGGAGGGTGGAAAATCTAACTCATAGGCCACTTCTATAATATTGTGAATAGATTGTGGGGTGCCTAAAATTTTGGATCTAATATTGTATTCTTATTTTGTTTCAGAGTGCATTGCTTATAAGGTTTTAGTCTCAAATAGACCTGGTCACCCTCCTCAAATTTCCTTTCACTTCTATGTTTATATGCTTGTTGCTTCATCATGTTCTAGGTGATTTGAAGGTTTTCTTTGAGGATTTTCAAATTTTCTTTAGTATTTTCCATATGTGCATCCACTGCTTTTACTTTGGAATGATCATACGAAAAGTATGTAATAGTAGGATATGGATAACCATAAAGAGATTCAAATGGAGTCACATTTGTAGAAGAGTAATAGGTGGTATTATACCACCATTTTTCTAAAGGAATCCACTTTACCCATTGAGATTTATTGTCTAAATAAAAACAATGGATATAACCTTCTAAACATTTGTTAATAATTTATGTGTGTACATTGATTTGTGGGTGATTTGTTGAACCCATAACCAATGTTGTTCCCATTGCTTCCACAACTCTTTTCAAAAATTTCCTGTAAATTTTGGATATCTATCATTGATGATTAATTTAGGGAATCCATAGAGACTATGAATTCCCTTATGAACAGGTTAACCACTTTCCTTGAAGTATATGTACTTTGAATTCCACAAAAATGTGTATATTTTGTGAGTTTGTCCACAACTACAAAAATGGAATCCTTAATTACCTTGTGATTTTGGTAAACATGTAATGAATTTCATTGATTTCTCTTACCATACTTGATTAGATATATGTACAGTTTGGAGTAACCCTTTAATATTGACTATCTCAACTTTATTTCTTTGGCATACTTGGCATTCTCTTACAAATGTTTGGATATCTTTCTTCGTTCCTTCCCCCAAAAAAATATTTTTGATCCTTTGATCACTTTTAAGGAAACTTGAATGTCCTTCCATAAGAGAGTTATGATACTCCCTTAATATTTTTTCTTTCAAATTTGATCGAGGGAATAAAAATATTCTACCCTTGTACCAATGAATATCTCTCTTCCATTCCCAATGGTCCATAGAAATATTACCTTGTTTTAGAGATTGTATTTTCTATCTAGTATTATTATCTTCTTTGCATTCATGGCGAGCTTCTTCAAATGACACAGGAATTGAATATTCATGGAATATACTTTGGAGGTCTCTTCCATTCTAGAAAGGTTATCTACTACCACATTTTCCTTTCCTTTTTTGTAGATTATTCCAAATCAATTAAAAGCCTTTCAGTTTCAATACCAATTTTTTTCTCTTCTAATGGAATTCCTTGTTCGAAAAAAAGGTTTTAGTGTAATATCCTATGAGCTGATTACAAGGATATTATCTTGACTTCAAAAATTCAAAACATAAATTAGCACATACCAAACTAGTTAACAAAACTAGTTGTAGGAAGACTAGACTTGGACTCAAGTAGATCCCCCAAGGTTTGGTATTTGAAGTCTTCTGGGCCTTCAAAATCTGAAAATGAGTGTGCAGCAACAAAGATATCAGAATAAAAGCCAACTTCAGAGTCCTATGCACAATATATTGGGATCATTTATGCTTCGACTACAACTATAGCTGGAGTCTCCACAAGGCTGCCTGGGCACCCATCATATGCATACTAGAATAATTCACTCACTTGAAATTAAACAAAGTGTGTATATTAGACAATAACCCAAAAATATAATGTTGGATGAGAGTTTCTAAATATTTGGGAATATTTGGCTATGTTTGGAGGCAAAAGTAAGGAAGTGTGCTAGGTTAGACAACTTAGCTAGTTGACTTCCAGCATCTTCCAAACAGGATGAGAGGGATACAAATTATCAGGAAGAGGCTTGGGGGGTCTTTAGAAATGTCTTAAGAATCACAGATGTCTGATAGAACAAAACAGTATCACTAAGAAAACTTTTAACAACAATTACTGCAAAACTAGTCAAAAAGCAAGGTCTAGAGAGCTAGTCTTGATAAAATTGAATACAAACAGCCTCTAAGGCTCTCTAATTACTCTTCTGAAGTAAATTATGGATCATAACTGAATATATGAACAAAATCAAGCCAAAATTAAGAATATTGAGCAACAATTCAAGGTAATTTAATATCAGACTTCTCAAAGAGTCTCTAATACATAAAATCCTTACAATACTGGGTGTAGAAGACTTTTAAGAAGAGAATAAAATAAGAGTTCTTCATTGGATATGAAATAATGATGAAAAAAAGTAGATGGATGCTCATGGAAGGAACACCAATCTTCAATGGCTGCTCATGGGGTGCATTCATTAGACTGATTATCGTCCTCTGGATGAATCTCCTCAAGAACTCTCTCTAATTGAACTGACACTATGGATCTCTTCTAGATGGATTGGACTCTTCAATGGCAGGATTATACTAGCATGTAGATCAGAATTCAATGGCTCTAGATCAGATTAGGAACAACTGGAACACACACTGCATTGGGGCACATCTCCCAAGCTTGGTTGAGGCACAACAATCAACCTTGAGAAGCAAATCTCTCAAACACAAAACAAATTGGCCAAAAGATGTTAGAGGATTGCACTGGCCTTCTTTTATAGACTGAGTATATTCATGAGCAATCAATTGGCACATGTGAGTGTATGAGTGTGCCTTCCTTAGGATAATTAGCAACATCTCTTGCTTTGTGCAACCTTCCTGCTTTTCCAACCTTCCTTTATTTGTGATTTTCTTTTGCTTTTAGAAATTGCACCCTCCTTTGCTTTCTGGATGTTTTCTTCTTTTCCAAACTAGCTGCTTTTCGACACATTCCTTCTTTGTTCACTTTCCTACTTTATGTAATTGCCTGTTTTTCCTGTTTTTTCCAGTTTCCTTCTTTTTCTATTGTCACCTTGCTTTTAGTTGCTTTCTTCTTGTTTCTATCTTTTTCAAATAAGTAAGTCAGGTCCACCTTATAATCATGTGCCCTCCTATCCATGTGAACATAACCACTTTTCCAAATATTGATTAATCATTATAATACAATTTATTACAAAATACTTCAAATATTAAAATTAATAATTTTTAACTACTATACGCCTTGTACCCAAATTTATCCCAAATAATTAATAATCTCCAACTTAATTTTTCTTCCTAAACCTTTAGGTATTGAAGGGGTCCAAGACTTGACCAAGTAGCCACTAAGGAAGGAACATGACATTTAGGATGTCATGATCTGTCTTGACTTTAAAGTGTCTCCCAATAAGATATTGCTACCAATTTTACTACATGCAAAATTGCTGCCATTTATTTTCCATATATAGATTTAACCATGTTTCCTTTGAATTGTTTACTTTCAAAATCCAATGGCCTCCCTTCTTGCATTAACACTACTCCATTTTTTTTCTCGATGCATCACATTCAACTATGAATGTTTTACTAAAGTCAGGTGTTGTTAATATTGGTGTCGAATACATAACATCCTTCATGAGTGAGAATGACAAGGTATCTTCTTCATTCCATACAAATGATTTTTTCTTCAAGAGAGATGTGACTAGACCTATAATGCTTGCATAACTCTTAACAAATTTCCTGTCATACCCTGTAAGACCCAAAAATCCTCTAAGATTCTTGGTGTCATTAGGAATAGTTCATTTAGTGATGGATTCAATATTTTGACGACCCACCTTGACCCCTTATCTTGAAACAATATGATGCAAGTACTCTACATCTTGCGTCCCACAATCAAATTTGGATATTTTTACATACAATTGATTTTTCCCAAGAATTTGTAGGACAAGATTCACATGTTTAATTTGTTCTTCCCATTATTTTCTATAGATAATTATATCATCAAAGAAAACCAACACAAATTTTTGAAGATAAGGTCAAAAAATTATGTTCATAAGGATTTGAAAAGTAGAAGGAGAATCGGTTAATCCAAATGGCATTACCATGTGTTCTAAAAGTTGTTATGGGAGTGTCTTCTTATATTAATCTAATTTGATGGTATCCTTATTTTAGATATAATTTTGTAAAGTAAGCCACTCCATGAAGCTCATTTAATATCTCATCATATTTGGTAAATGGGAAAATTATCCTTGATTGTGATTTTTGTAGATCTGTGTAATCAAGGAACATTCTCTAAGCATTATCTTTTCTTCCAACCATTACTACTAGTGCTGAAAAAAAACACTTGATTGGGTGAATACTACCCACATCCAAAATGTATTGTACTATTTTCTCAATATCTCGTTTTTGGTAATATGGATATCTATAAGTCCTTTTATTAGGAGGAGTACTTCCAAGAATGAGTTCATTTTGATGTTCATGATCTCTAGATGGAGGTAGTACTTTAGGAATATCTTGGAATACTCCACCACGACCATTTTTTAGTAGATTTTCCATTCTATGAGAGAAAATGATCTAAGAGGGTGGATTTTCTAACCCTTTGAGTTCATATTGAATTCCTTCTAGTTCAAATATCATGAATAATTCATTATAGTTTGTAGAAATTGTACCTAATGTTCTCATCCATTGAATCCCTAGAAGAACATCTACTCATCCAATGGGAATAGCATACATGGGGCTTAATATACCATAGTCTCCCATTCTAAGTTTAATGTTATGGAATTTCCCTCCACAATCAACACTTCCCACACTAGCAACCAACACTTGAAAATTTTCCATTGGATACACAAAACAATTACATCACTCGACTAATCTTTTATCAATGAAACTATGTGTACTTCCTGGAATCGATTAGTACTATGACCCTTTGCTTCTTAATGTAACATGAAAACTTGATCGTTTGGGGTCCTAACACACCTTCCAAGGCATGAACAGATATTTCACATTGGTGAGGATATATGTTGTGCATAATTTTTACATTTGTTCCATGATTTGTTTGTTCAAAAGTTTTCCCTCACAAATTTTTCGTTGGTGCATCTATTTCCTCCTCATTATTATCCAATGTGAAAAATTGTGTTCGACGTTTATGCCCTTTAAACCATTTGCTATTACAACCAAAACATATTTCTTTTTCTCTTTTTTCTTCCATTTCCTTTTTTGATATTTGAGCAGGTTGAGGTAGTATTACTCTATGAGGAAAACTTAAATGTCTATGCTTCCTGCATATGTTACAATTGTAGAATTTTGTGTAGCCTTATTTTTTGGCTTGAATATAGCGAGAATATTGCATAGATTTCATAACATTTTCAAGTTGTTTTAATAAAATCTCATGTCTAATGCCTTCTTTTAATCCACCCATGTAATCTTAACAAATGATGGTAAGTTATGTTATTTACCCTTGTGGATAATACTTGAAATTCTGAGCTATAATCTTCCACATCACCTAAGTTCTTGATTCTTGTCAACTGACTAAAGTAATATTGTTCTCAAAATTGACCATACTCACCTTCTAGGTCTCTTCTAAATAGACTCCAAGTATAATGATAAGAAGGATGATTCCTTTTAACTTCCCATTGATACCATTGATAGGATTTTATGTCAAAATACAATGTAGCTAAGTAATTCATTTGCTTATCATCCATAATATTATGCAATTCAAATAATTGCTCTATTTGTTTCACCCATGTAAACACATATGTTCCAACAAACTTTCTTAATTTGACCTTGGGAATGGAGCAATTCATTGGTCCTGAATTGAACCCATGATGATGTGGATTATCAATTATTAGGGACTCGAACCTATTATTCCCAAATTTTTTTCAATTTATCGATCGATGGATAGGACAAGTCAATATTGTTCTCCTTATTCTCTCCATGAGTACATGAATTAGAAGAAAGTCCGATCTCATTCAAAATTTCCCTCTTCATTTTTTCTAGATCCTCCGTACTAGTCATCTTTTCAAGATCCTCCTTACTAGACATATTTTGACACATATGTTTAAATTCATTCTTATTTCATTTCTTATTTTTTCCAATTTGAAATGTATCACTAATATTCCCTCCCCCCATTCCGTAAATTTTTCCTCTAATTTGGATAGCTGGTGAAATATATCTTTGTTTTCTTCACGTGTCATGCTTAAGCTCTCTACGAGTTTAAATGGTGTATTATTTTTTGTAGAACCCCTTTCCATGTGAGCCCAAACTAATATTTACATATAATTATATTTATTTACTCTATATCACCCTTTTGATTAACCCCAAATAGATATTCCAATCAAAACTTATACAAGTGTCAAGTTAACATACTTTATGAAACCTAGTTTGTAGGTTGTCTTGGTGGTTGAGCTTCATCCTGAAATATATATGAACTTTCATCACTTTTGTAATACCCCCAATTTTGACTTGGAATGCATTTAATCCAAATTATGTAAATGGTGTATATATGCTAGTATGGATTCCTAGTGCAGAGCTCAAGGCCAAGGTTCGACTAGTGAATAGCTAGGCATGTATGATGTATATATTTTGGACTGTATCATTGGCTTATCATGCCAATTCGAAATATATGTAAATATTATGTTGGGAAATAATAAATTGGTCCAAGATGGTTGTGTAAAGAGCACTAGAGGGGATATGATTCCACTAGAAGGGAAGAGTAAAGGGGGACTATGGGGAAACTAAATCATATGTTGCCAAGTGTCAACCTTAGTACTCATCCAAAAATATTCCATGCGCCTTAAATGAGCCAATTACCTTCTCTTGACTATTAAACCCAATCATTGAATGTATATGTGAGGTTGGTGAGAAAATTCATTTCATTTAGTTATTGAAGCATGGGGTTGTGACAATTACATCAACTGTCAGCAATCCTATTTATTCTATGGTCAGAAGCTATGCTAGTTGTCTTTTCACCCTTACCTCATATCCCTTGGATGCAACACTCTTTTTATCATTCTCTCATGTATGTTTCTACACTACATAGACTTTTCCTATTGCTGCTCATGTTCATTACTAGACTATGTTTAACCCATAAATTCGATTTTGGAGATAGAGATACATTTTTGGAAGGGAAATTAGATGGTTGTAGGTGAGCATGGAGGTTGGGTAAGCTAGGAACCTTTACCCATTGATTTATGCTACTTTTGGATGGTTGCGAAACCATGTATTAATGTTGTAGGAGGTTCTCCAATAGCATACAACAGGTTGGATTCTTACTGCACACACTACTAAGCATTGTAAGGGTTGGATTTCCTAAGGGAACTCTGGATCAGTGAAGGTAAATTCCTTCCTTTGGTTGTGTGGGGCATTTGGAAGGAGTGCCATGGTTGTGATGGCTTAGTGAGACCCCTGTAGAGCTCTGTTGGTGGTTTTGGCTAAGCGTAGAGAGCAGAGTGGATTGTGGGCTAAGAGAGAGAAGACTGTAGGTGTTTCCTTCGCCTTGATGGATTCATAGCCTAGCTTGGGGGTGGAAAATTAGCAAAAATAGTATATGCTGGACAGAGTGCCTACGACTGGGTGGAAAATCTCTCTTACACAACCAGTTACTTGGATATTCTTCGTTTAAAGATGAGTATTCTTATGTATTTGATGCACAATGATTTTATTTATATGCATGTAATTGCCTATTTTGTGTCTAGATCAAGTTTATTTCCACTGTATGTTTTCATTTCCATATATACGCATGCATGTATCTATCATAAATTCGTAACTATGGTTATGATTTGAGATTTAGAGGCCACTCTTGTGACGTCTCTTCTACGCCATTTTTTTTTCTTTGTCCAAAATTCTATTAGCTAAGTAAATTCTCAATAGCATGTAATCTAGGCATTAATTATAACTTAATTACCTTTTAACTTTGTGTACACTAACTTAAACTAATACTTACGTTGATTTTAATGTAAGTGTCAATGTATAATTAAATCCTAGAACTATCCTTGTGTAATCTATACACAAACAAGATTAACATATAAATACCAAATTCATATACAAACAAAATGTATATCAACCAATTTGCTAAAGGTTATGCGACCATATAATACCAGTGGAAGTAGCATTTTACTGACTAAACTATGTTATAATTTCTAAAGCATACTACTATGCAAATATAAACACTTATAGTTTATGTGAATGCAACCAAAATAACATATAGATTTGTGTTATAGTCCTATTATAACATCTGAACTATATGCTAGCACTAAAACCATACCCTAGAATTATCCTTGTGATATCTAGGGTCCATATAATATAAACTTTGCATTTTTTGTTCCCCAATTGTGAACCAAGCACAAATACATGTTTATGCACCCTATAATGTAATATATAAAGTGTTTGCAACTATAAAGTCCATCATAAAATCGAGCATAGGTTACAAATGAAATTGTATTACATTATCAATGAATAAATCAATTTTGATTATTGTTTAGCCGTCGTTATGAACATAGGTTATAATATATATCGTTTATTTAATATAACTTTGCAATAAGTTAAGCCATACAACATGTTTAATGTTATGTATTCATGCTAGACATAACGATGATATCCACGCGGAATATACATGCAGTTACCCAAAGTTTTAAACCCGTCTTGTGGGTGCCTGTGGGTGCCACCTTGGCAGGTCGACCACCACATCGGACTCGACCTGGCTTTCACGTGTAGGAGTTAATGCTGCACCAAATGAAGTTCGGCTAGCTCCAATAGCTACACAGGTGTGAAGCCACATTAAGGGTGTATTACGTAACACTTACTCATGCATTAAAAACGTTGTGGATAAAAACCCTCGATTTCGATCCGTGGCAACAAAGGGATGGTGGCATGGTTGATCCACATCGTGGATTCTTGTATGGTTCTTCCCGCCCAACACACTTACAGTACTTCGCATTAAACCCAGCTCACCGATGACAAAGGTAAAGTCTACCCTTCAACCGAGAAACACAGCGTTGGAAAAACACCTGCGGCCTCAGATACTCATTATTTCGCTATGGTCTTCTCTTCACAGAGCTCTTCTGCTTGTGTAGGAGTATTGCATGCCCAACCAAGGGCTCAAACCCATTCTGCAAAAAGTGAATGCTAAGAAGGTGTTTGGGGGAAGCTCCACACAACGTTTGGTAAGAAAATACAACCTTCCTCGTGTTTAGTTTTATCATCTCAAAAATGGTTTGGTTATGCTGCAACGTTTTAATGTCACCCCTATTTTTCTGCGCAGGAAATGGAATACTAAGAAGACATTCCTCGCCTTCAAACCAATCGCAGGTGAGGTATGGTTCCTCAAAATAAGGTAAACTTTATTTAAATGTGTTTGATTACTTCATTCCACACCGAAATGAATAATCCTCCATTCTAATTTCCTGTGCAGGTGAAAAGGTGAGAGCTGAAGGCCTCCATGGTAAAACATACAACCAAATTCCACAACCCTAGTCCTCGCATCTTCCCTCTGCATGAGTAAGTTTTTGTAACCAACCAGGATTTCACACAAACAAGTTTTTACGTTAACTTTTACCTTTCCACGAATTAACTTCTTGTTGGAAATTTGCGTATAAGTGAAGCTAAGCGTGGAAGGCATGCTGGGTAAGGCCCACATCTATCTCCACAAACTAGGAAGGAGAATGGTCTTCGTTGGTGGCCAAGTAACCCATCATCTCCATGAGTCTGAGGTAAAACTGCCCCGATAGTCAGAGATGGGTTACTTAGAACATTGGTTTCTTTGATAGTTTTAGTAATGAAATAAATGGCCCTCGACCTTGTTCTCTTTTTTGTATATGACTGTACTGATCTCATTAAGATAGGCATTCATGGCTTGTGGGTGAATGTATTTAAGATCATGCGAAACAAGTAATCTAAATACTTTGATAACCTATAAAAGGTTGGCTCGACCACGTATGGGTGTCTCCGGTTCTTAATTTAACTCGTTTTCAGTTATGTTTTCAACAGAATGGTTGCAGCTTTGAAATATGAATACGATTTGGTTTCGCTATTTCATTTTTATGCATAATGTATATGCGCGTAACAGTGTTTAAATCCTAGCTTAGCGTTGTGTTATATACAGAGTTGGTTTAAATCATTCTTAAAATCTGTCTCTCATTTTCTCCTTAAGCATGTATATATCTATATCTATATATGTGTGTGTGTGTGTGCGCGCACGTGTGTGTGTAAGGTTACTGCTAGGCTAGATTCGCGTTCATCTTAAGTATGTCCTTTGGGTAATGTTTTGGCTTCCACAAAATGGTCGAAGCTCAACCATGGAGTTCGAGCTTCCACGCCGAATGTAATGGTATAGACAACTAAAAGATAAAAACAAATTAACCATGTTCCTCCCAAAAGAAATGGAAATCGTATGCAGATTTAATAAGGAAGAAAATCGAGTTTCTATGATGAAAACAAATAGCATTTTATATATACGATCCATTATATATATATATATATATATATATATATATATATGTGCAAACTTTGTTGGTAACCTCTTCTTAAAACAATCTACAGGGTAACTTCCCCTTGACGATGCATAAAACATTAGGGTTATGCACTAACTCTGTCAGCACTTGTCTTGACAGAAAATAATAAGAAGAAAATGGTAAAATAAAATATTTATTATTAATTGTTTATACATTGGTGGGGTTCAACCCTAATGTATCCTTAATGATATATTTCGATGCTCAGCCTGTTATATTTCATAAACAGTGTTTATAAAATTTCTTATGCGTTGGTCGAATTTAGAATGTGGAGTTTACACTCCCATGCCGACATTAAACTGGCATTTGCATATTAATATAAAGAGAAATGGGTTCATTTCTCCTGTCGACTGAATGGCATTACAAACAAATTTGTGAACAGTGTTTATGCAGAAACTCTGAGTACTAAAATAAAATTGTTTATAGGTATATATTACTTTAAGTACATAAAATCGTATAAATTTGTAAAAGATAGAATAATAAATTTATATAATGTAATTACTTGACATGTAAACCTTAAGGTTTACATGTCTAGTTCAGTTCTGCCAGAATCATCTATATATGTATATGCATTTTGTGTACCCTTTATTTTTACAAAATAGGTGCGTCTGAAAACATATCAATTCCTGACACTAATAATTAGATCATTGTCATATTGATATAAAATAAATGAATGAAGTTCTTGGGGGCACATACAAGATTCTATTACATGTAAGATCATTTCTGTTCATATCTAATGATACAAATTCTTCCAGAAATCATATCAGAATTTTACAAATACAACCATATGGAAATGTGCAGTAATAAAATCATTTAAATACAATGGCATAATACTTATCTGCAATTTGTGATTGACCAATGGAAGACAGCCACAAACCTCCTAGCCTTAGACCATCCAATCTCCTTGCTCTTGTGGTCACCCTCGAGCTGAGTTCATAGTCCCTCTGGGTCAGATTTTATATTTTATTTTCCCTTAACTTATTCCCCAAGTTATTTATAAAATTTATGTGTCAATAGACAACCCAACATCCAAATCAGTACTCCTGATCTCTAGGATGCTCCAGGGACTTTTAAGTATCTACACTTAAGAGAACAACCAGTCACAGCCTATTCAAGTTATTTTTAGTGCTCCTGTAGAAATTATGGTAGTACTCCTACCTGAACACAACTAGTGTTCCCAGTCATACCCAGATGCTATGATTTCTCTTTTTCTCGTTCAGTTTGTGCACCAAACTGCCCCCATTTCCTTGTCTTCATTAGCTCTGGTTATTTTATCCCCTGATCCCTTTCTCTCTTGCGTGATAATGATAATGAGTGAATGAATTCCTCGTTTCTCTTTTTATTCTCCTTGATGTGAGTTCTCTCAATTTTTATTTCTTTAATTCCATTATTCTCCCTAAAATTTTCTTTAGGGTTTACAAGTGTCTCCATAATAATTTCTCATTATTATTTTATTTGGTATTTATCCTCCAAACCCATAGGAACTATGACTCCCATCTCATTTATGTGCTAGTCCACATGGTCATCAGTAATTAACTTCTCTAATTTCTAATTTCACATAAGTACAATGAAATAATACTTAACAAAATATAAAAGGGGTTATAAGTCCAAAATTTGGGGTATTACATTTCCCCTCCCCTTAAGTTTTCACCGTCCTCGGTGTTAAACAATTTCAAAACAACAAAATAACCAGAATAACTAATTCAGTTTGTGTCATTTACTTCTTCAAACAGAAAAGGGTATGTTTCTTGCATTTCCTTTTCCATTTCCTAGGTATCCTCCTCAGGCTTATAATGCTCCCATTGCACTTTTACCTGGACGATGGTTTGATTCCGAAGTACCACCTCTTTTCGATCCAATATGCATACAAGATCTGTCTGGAAGTCTCCTTCTGATTCCACCTGAATCACATGCCAATTTACAATATGCGTAGGATCATATACATATTTCTTTAACAATGAAACATGAAACACATCATGTACATTAAATTTTGCTGGTAGAGCTAACTGATAAGCAATGGGTCCCATTCTAGCAAGTCTTTATAAAGGACCACAATATCTTGGTGCCAGTTTGGAATCCTTGCCCAAACACAAAGAGCTTTTCTTTTCTTTCACTCTTAGGAATACATGATCCCCAACTTCAAATTCCTTATGTTCTCTATGCTGATCTGCATAGCTTTTTTGTCTGTCCTTAGCAGTTTTTAAGTTTGTTTTAACTTTCTGCACAATTTTTTCTGGTTCTTCTAACAATTCAAGACCTAACACAATCTGTTTCACCGGATCATCCCAAGTCAAATGGGTTTTTCATTTTCTGCCATACAAAATTTTCGAATGGACTCATTCCTGTAGAAGTTTGATACCCATTATTGTAATCAAATTCGGCCAAGTGTAGGTAATTTTCCCACTGTTTTGGGTTATCCATGACATACAAGCGAAGCATGTCTTCAAGGATTTGATTTACCCTCTCATTCTATCCATCTGTTTGAGAATGATAGGCTATAATAAAACTCAATTTTGTCCCCAAACATGTAAAGAACTCCTTCCAAAAATGTGAAGTGAACTTTGCATCCCTGTCGGATACAATTACCTTCGAAATTCCATGAAGTAAAAAGACTTCTTTCATGAATATTTATGCAATATGTATTGCTTTGAATGTGGATTTAACTAGTATGAAATGAGCTTCCTTAGTTAACTTATCCACTACAACCATACTAGCATCATGTTGCTTGTTATTTTTAGGCAACCTAGTGATGAAATCCATGAAAATAGTCTCCCAATTCCATTCTGGTACAGGTATAGGTTGTAACAAACCAACTGGGTGTTGATGTTCCACTTTCACCCTTTGAAAATCCATACACTTCGCTATATACTCAGCAATTTCAGACTTCAATCTAGGCCAGTAGTACTTTTTTTTTTACAGTTGTTATCATTTTTTGATAACCTGAATGACCAGAATATGGCCTCTTGTGAAATTCATCCAGAATCAAATGCTTTAATTATGTCTGATCTGGTATATATAATCTGTTTTTGAATAACAAGAGCCGATCTTTTGATATGTTGTAATCTATTGCTTGCTGTTGTGAAATTTATGCATCACACTTTTGCATTAAATTCAGATATTTTGGGTCTTTTTCCGCTGTTGTCCAAATTTTTAATACCAAATCAAATTGAAATTTTTTAATTGAAGCCATTATTAGCATGTGCATTCTTCTACTAAGAGCATCATCTATTTTGTTTTCATTTCCTTTTATGTGTTGAATTTCAAAGTCAAATTCGCTTAAGAAAGCTAGCCATCTTGCTTGTCTACCATTCAAATTTGGTTGTTCAAAAAGGTATTTCAGCCCAATGTGATCAATTTTAAGAAAAACCCTCTTCCCTAGATGATAATGTCACCACATCTTCAAAGCATGAATTATGGCAACAAGTTCTAAATCATGCGTTGCATAGTTTACTCCATGTGTCTTTAATTTTCTAGCTTCATAACCGATTACAGAACCACCTTGCGTTAACACACCTCCCAATCCTTCCTTGCATGCATCCGTGCATACTACAAAGTCACCATAAGGATCAACCACCTTTAAAACAGGAGCTGAAGTAAGCAGTTGTTTCAGCTTCACAAAAGTATCTTCACATTTGGTTGTCCAAATAAACTTGACTTCCTTTCTCTAGAGAGATGTGATAGGATGAGCCACTTTGGAGAATCCTTCAATGAATTTTCAATAGTATCTGGCTAATCCCATAAAAGAGGGGACATCGCTTACATTTTGGGGAATAGGCCAGCTCATTATGGCCTTAATTGTATCAAGGTCCACCGCAATACCTTGGGGTGATATTATGTGACCCAAATATTGTATTTGGTCTTTGTAAAAATCACATTTAGTTAGCTTTGCATATAACTGATTTTCCCTTAGGGCTTGTAGCACTAACCTTAAATGTTCCTCATGCTCACTTTCATTCTTATTGTATATGAGTATGTCATCAATAAACACCACCACAAACTTATCTAGGTACTTACTGAAAACATTATTCATAAGACACATAAACGTGCCAGGTGCATTGGTCAAACCGAATGGCATCACCACAAATTCATAATGTCCATACCGAGTACGGAAAGTTGTCTTCTGCACATCTTCTTCTTTAATTCTGATTTGATGATAGCCCGACCTTAAATCTATTTTTGAAAAGATGGTAGCACCTCCAAGTTGATCGAACAGATCATCAATCCTTGGCAAGGGATACTGATTTTTTATAGTTACTTTATTCAATTGTCTATAATCTATATACAGTCGGAAATTGCCATCCTTCTTCTGAACAAAGACCACCGATGCTCCCCAGGGGGATACACTTGGATGAACATAACCCTTTTCTAACAGCTCATGCAATTGTGCTTTCAATTCTATCAATTCAGGAGTACTCATCCGATAAGGTGCCTTAGAAATAGGTATTTCTCTTGGAGATATGTCTACTGTAAAATCAAGTTCTCTCTTGGGTGGCAAATCAAGAATTTCCTCGGGAAACACATCTTCAAATTCAGCCAACACAAGGTGTTTCGTTAAATCAGAAATTTTACTTTGCTGATTTTCTACTAAGTGGACAACATATAATTTACACCCTTTCCGCGCATTTCTTTTCAAGTGAAGTGCGGAAATTTCCCTTAATTTTATTGTCCTTACTATCCCTTGAGTCTTTTCAAACTACCCAACATCATTCACAAAAGTAACAAACTTCTGATAACAATCCAGGATAGCTCTATGTTTTTCCATCCAATCCATACCGATAAGTAAATCATAAGATCCCAATGGAAAAACATTTAAATATGTACTAGTGTAAGATTCATTTAACTTTAAAGGACACTGATTTACTACTTCATAAACTTTTCTTTTTGCTCCTGTGGCCATTTGAACTAGCCAAGGCTACATGAATTTTCTTTTTGCTTAGTTTGCAGGACTCACAAATTTTTGGGTCTATATAACTTTTACATGCACCAGAATCAATAAAGATAGACACAGGTGTCCCAGAAATCATACCTTCAACCTTGATAATAGAGGCTTTATGTTATGCTTGTTGATTGTTTAATGCAACATAAATTTTTGGACTCCTTGCTATGTCTTGAACTGTAGAAGCCTCTTGATGATTATGCATTGATTTATTTTTCCCCTTCCGATGGGGACATTCACACCATCTATGATTCTCTCCACGACCCCGACATTTGATTGGTTTCTTAGATGGTGTGTCTTCCGGTCTTCTTGTACTTTCAGTGTTCACCTTCTTACCTGGTGGAACAAAGTTTGATTGTGATTTACTACCATCGAACTTGTTGCTGAAAGGTGCGCGCATAACTTGGTTTTTGAAATGATTGGGCTTATGACCTTTCTTCCTACTTTCAGACTTTGTCTTCTTCTTTTCATTCCACCTCTTAGATACTTCAGCCTTATTCTGACTCTATTCAAAACACAATCTAGCCTTTCTGAAGGAATCCTCCAATGTCTTCGGATCATCAAGCTCTATCTGATCTAAGTTGAAACTAAAAGGTAAACAATTCAGGAAACATTTAATTCTGACTTTTTTCATCTTGAATATATGGAACATACTTGAGTAATTCCATAAATTTGATGATTAATTCCTCCATATTTTGTTGTTTTAGTTTTAGGTCATAAAAATCCTTTACCTTTCTATCATAGTACCTTTCAGACAGATAGTTTTGTTTAAAGAATGTCGCAAAAGCTTTCCACTTCACCTTTTTCTCATTGATAGCTTTTGTCAGCTTAAGATCGTCCCACCATGCTGAAGCTTTCCCTTGTAGATTGAAAATAGCAATTCTTGCTTTTATGAGACAAGAATAGTAAAATATTCGTAAATATTTCTCCATGTCCCTAAGCCACCGCTCAGCTTCTTATCCATTCTTAATTTCCCCATTGAACGTAGGAGGCTTAATCTTTCTCAATTCTAAGTGTAATAGATTTACCTTTCCAGTTTTCCTTTTCTTTTTAGGAACAAACTCTTCAGAATCTTCGCCAAGTGACTCTTCGTTGCTAATATCCATATTATAACTCACAGAATTACTTGGAGTAGCAGTCTTAAATTTGGAATTTCTTTTCATCACTGAATTTTCTGCATGTTGTTCTTCTTGTGTTGGTATATGACTGTTTTCTTTCTCAGTTAGCTTTTGTAGCAGAATAGCGTTAATCTCTCGTTGTTCCTCAAAATTATTAATATTATCTTCCTTAATGCTCAGTAGCTCAGCTTTAAGACTTTTGACAGTTTCCAACATTTCACTAGACATTGTTGCTCCTTGTGGAGAGTTCAGATTTCTTCCCTGTCTACTCACCATGTCGCATCCTAGATTAGATGTTTCCACCACAATCCTTCCCTCGTGTTCTGCATAATTCATTTTTCAGCTAAATCCTGCTTTCATCCCACATTTCTGTGTATGTGTGATAAACAGTTGTTTGTTAGGAAAAAAAACACATCTGCTCACTAAAATAACTAATAGTATGCTACATATTTTTTTATTTTTTTTATAAAGCAACATTTAACGTAAGAGAGACTAAAGGTACTAGTGCAGTGACAGTTGCTCCAATACCAATTGTAACGCCCCCGTCAATCATCAAGTGCAAGGAAGGGAAACGTTAACAACACACGGGCTTATCGGAGACTTAGCCCCAATAATTTTTGTACATAAATTCCTAACATTTTAAAACTTCTATATGCAAATTCGTTTCCATATAAAACACAGCGGAATGAACATGCTAACAAGCACTCAAACAGACAGTAATTGCAATCATATCAATCACAGTAGAGAATGATTCCACCTACAGAGACCCAAGCGCATTCATATGCCATGCATGGATTCTATATTAATTCATTTCATTACACATGGGCAATTTAACATATTGCAGAACACAAAATGGAACAAGTTAGAATCCACAGAACACTTATCTTGAGAATTTGACGTCCAACAACTGGCTACGTGAAGGCAACGTTCCTCCCAACCGTAGATCTCTATCCAGCCTATATTCCTTCAGCTGAGAGATCTCCCCCGAGCTGGGCTGTGTATCCACTAAGGAGGACTAGCTGGGTTCATTCATAGCCATGGCTTCAGTCAAGCATCCAAACAGATAGAGGAGGGTAGTGCTAAGCCAGCGAGCTCAACCACAGAGCTACAGGCATCTCAAGTGGGCTCAACAGTCAGGCACCCACATTACGTACCACATCCAACACAAGGAAGATCCCCTTCTCTGTTACACAGTCCCTCAGGCAACTCTTCCCTCCAGTGCTCTTCAGGATGGGCATAGAAAGGTCCAGCTGCTGACCCTTGAGATCCTAGCCTTCACAGGGTTTATCAAGCACACCCAACCTCTGCATAGTCAATCCCAACTTGATTTCTCTCTGTTCTGCTCCCCAAATACTCAAATCCGTCACTCGTCTTCTGAGCTGCAAAAACTGGGTTTTTCCCATTGATTTCGGGGTAGCTAATGCTCCCAAATTCGCCCCAAGGTTCATGCTAATGGATTCCCCATTGGATTTCCTTGTTCCATGCCAAATCTGGACGTTTTTGGTCTTTCAAAATCTGGGTTCTCTCAAGGTCGCGATTTTCTGATTTCCTCACTGCTGGCCCTCGTTTTTGGATGGGAATGATGCTAGATAGTTTCACAATGGACTGGGGTGAGAATCAAGCAACCTCCCATGAGGTTGAGTGACTTCTTGCCCAAGTAATCAGAGCCCATGCCCACCCATACGAATTTCAGGGCTGCCCATGCTCCATTGAAGCCATGGGCTGAAATCTCAACCACCTTCTTACAGCAGGCATTAATGTCACCTAGGGAAGTCAATGGGTTCTCATAATGACAAATGGCAGCCTAGGGTTTACTCTCATAGCCCCCCCCTCACCACTCCCTAGTGGATACACGTGGCCCCTTCTCATTCGTTGCCCCCATAGCCAGTTTTTGGTATTTTATTTCCATATTAAACATTTGCATCAATTTACAATATCCCATGGCTTAATAGCACGTGGGTAACAAAATATCAAGCATGTCTAATTTAAATAAAATCCGAGCATAAACTAGCGGGGCCTTGGCCTTGAGCTCCACGCTAGGGAAACATACATCGCGTATTTACAATATTTACATTAGAGCCAATATTTCCTAAGGGTCAAAATTGGGGTATTACACCAATTTGTCACGTCTCTTCTCTGCCATTTGTTTTTCTTTGTCCAAAATTCTATTAGCTAAGTAAATTCTCAACAACATGTAATCTAAGCATTAATTATAACTTACTTAGCTTTTAAATCCGTGTACACTAACTCAAACTAACAATTACGTTGATTTTAATGTAAGTATCAACATATAATTAAATCCTATAAGTATCCTTGTGTAATCTGTACACAAACAAGCTTAACATTTAAATACCAAATTCATATACAAACAAAATTTATATCAACCAATTTGCTAAAGGTTATGCGACCATATAATACGCGTGCAAGTAGCATTTTAATGACTAAACTATGTTATAATTTCTAAAGTGTACTACTATGCAAATATAGACACTTTTAGTTTATGTGAATGCAACCAAAATAACATATAGTTTTGTGTTATAATGCTATTACTAACATATGAACTATATGCTAGCACTAAAACCATACCCTAGAATTATCCTTGTGATATCTAGGGTCCATATAATATAATATTTGCAATTTTTGTTCCCCAATTGTGAACCAAGCACAAATACACGTTTTATACACCCTATAATGTAATATATAAAGTGTTTGAAACTATAAAGTCCATCATAAAATCGAGCATAGGTTACCAATGAAATTGTATTACATTATCAATGAATAAATCAATTTTGATTATCGTTTAGCCATCATTATGAACATAGGGTATAATATATATCATGTATGTAAAATAACTTTGCACTAAGTTAAGCCATAAAACATGTTTAATGTTATGTATTCGTGCTGGACATAACGATGATAGCCACGCAGACTATATATGCATTTACCCAAAATTTTAAACCTGTATTGTGGGTGCCACCTTGGAAGGTCGGCCACCACATTGGACTCGACATGGCTTTCATGTGTAGGAGTTAATGTTGCACCAACTAAAGGTCGACCAGCTCCAACAGCTACACATGTGTGAAGCCACGTTACGGGTGTACTACGTAACACTTACTCGTGCATTAAAAACGTTGTGGATCACAACCCTCAATTTCAATCTGTGGAAACAAAGGGATGGTGACATGGTTGATCCACGCTGTTGATCCTTGTGTGGTTCTTCGCGCCCAACACAATTACAGTACTTCGCATTAAACCTAGCTCACTGGTGACAGAGGTAAAGGCTACCCTTCAACCGGGAAGCACAGCGTTGGAAAAACGCCCGCAGCCTCCGATACTCATTATTTCTCTATGGCTTGCTCTTCGTAGATATCTTATGCCTGTGTAGGAGGATTTCATGCTAAAAAAAGGGCTCAACCCCATTCTGGAGCAAGCAAATGCTAAGAAGGTGTTTGGGGGAAGCTCCACACAACGTCTATTAAGAAAATACGACCTTCCTCATGTTTAGTTTTATCATCTCAAAACTGGTTTGGTTATGCTACAACGTTTTAATGTCACCACTATTTTTCTGCGTAGGCAATGGAATACTAAGAAGACATTCCTCGCCTTCAAACCACTCGCTGGTAAGGTATCGTTCCTCGACAAAAGGTAAACTTTATTTAAATGCGTTTGATTACTTCGTTCCACACCGAAATGAATAATCCTCCATTCGACTTTCCTATGCAGGTAAAAAGGTGAGAACCAAAGGCCTCCGGGGTAAAACATGGAACCAAATTCTACGCCCCCGGTCCTCGCGTCTTCCCTCTGCATGTGTAAGTTTTCGTAACCAACTAGGATTTCACACAAACAAGTTTTTACATTAACTTTTACCTTTCCACGAATTAACTCCTTGTTGGAAAATCATGTACAGGTGAAACTAAGTGTGGAAGGCGTGCTGGGTAAGGCCCACAACTAGCTCCATGAACTAGGAAGGAGAATGGTATTCGTTAGTGGCCAGGTAACCCGTCATCTCCATGAGTCTCAGGTAAAACTGCCTCGATGGTTAGATATGGGTTACTTAGAACATTGGTTTCTTTGCTAGTTGTAGTAATGAAATAAATGGCCCTCGGCCTTGTTCTCCTTTTGTATATGATTGTACTGAGCTCATTAAGATAGGAATTCATGACCTGTAGGTGAATTTATTTAAGCTAATGCGGAACAAGTAATGTAAATACTTTGATAACCTGTAAAAGGTTGGCTCGACCATGTATGGGTGTCGTCGATTCTTAATTTAACTCGTTTTCGGTTATGTTTTCAGCAGAATAGTTCCAACTTTGAAATATGAATACGATTTGGTCTGTGGTTTCGCTATTTCGTTTTTATGCATAATGTATATGCGCGTAACAATGTTTAAACCCTAGCTTAGCATTGTGTTATATACATAGTTGGTTTAAATCATTCTTGAACTCTGTAGGGTTACTGTTAGGATAGATTCACGTTCATATTAAGTCTATCCTTTGTGTAATGTTTTGGTTTCCACAAAATGGTCGAAGTTCGACCATGGAGTTCAAGCTTCCACGCCAAAGGTAATGGCATAGACAATTAAAAGATAAAAACGAATTAACCATGTTCCTCCCGGAAGAAATGGAAATCGTATGCAAATTTAATAGGGAAGAAAATCGAGTTTCTATGATGAAAACAAATAGCCTTTTATAGATACGATCCATTATATATATATATATATATATATATATGAACTCTGTTAGTAACCTCTTCTTAAAACTATCTACAGGGCAACTTTCCCTTGACAACACATAAAACATTAGGGTTATGCACTAACTCTGTCTGCACTTGTCTTGATAGAATATAATAATAATAAAAGGTTTATTATTAATTGTTTATACGTTGGTGGGGTTCAACCCTAATGTATCCTTAATGATATATTTCGATGCTCAACCTATTATATTTCATAAACACTGTTTATAAAATTTCCTTATGCGCTAGTCGAATTTCGATTATGGAGTTTACACTCCCATGCCGACATTAAACTAGCATTTGCATATTAATATAAAGAGAAATGAGTTTGCATTTCTCATGTCGATTGAATGGCATTACAAACAAATTTGTGAACAATGTTTATGTAGAAACTCTGAGTACTAAAATAAAATTGTTTATAGGTATATATTACTCTAAGTACATAAAATCATATAAATCTGTAAAAGGTAGAATAATAAATTTATATACTATAATTACTTGACATGTAAACCTTTAGGTTTACATGTCTAGTTCAGTTCTTCCAGAATCATCTATATATGTATATGCATTTTATGTACCCTTTATTTTTACAGAATAGGTGCATTTGAAAACATATCAATCCCTGACACTAATAATCAAATCATTGTCATATTGATATAAAATAAATGAATGAAGTTCCTGGGGGCACATACAAGATTCTATTACCTGTAAGATCATTTATGTTCAAATCTAATGATACAAATTCTTCCAGAAAGCATATCATAATTTCACAAATACAACCATTCGGAAATGTGCAGTAATAAAATCATTTAAATACAATGACATAATACTTATTTGCAATTTATGATTGACCAGTGGAATACAGCCGCAAACCTCCCAGCCTTAGACTAGCTAGTCTCCTTGCTCTTGTGGTCACCCCCGAGCTGCGTTCACAGTCCCTCTGGGTCAGAATTTATATTTTATTTTCCCTTAACTTGTTCCCCAAGTTATTTATAAAATTTATGTGGCAATATACAACCCAACATCCAACTCAGTACTCCTGAGCTCCAGGATGCTCCAGGGAATTTTATGTCTCTACACTTAAGAGAACAACTAGTCACAGCCTATTCAGGATATTTGCAGTGCTCCTGCAGAACTTATGGTAGTACTCCTACCTGAACACAACTAGTGTTCCCAGTCATACCCAACTGCTATGATTTCTCTTTTTTTTGGTTCAGTTTGTGCTCCAAACTGCCCCCATTTCCTTGTATTCATTAGCTCTGCTTATTTTATCCTATGCCCCATTTCTCTCTTGTGTGATAATAATAATGTGTGAATGAATTCCTCTTTTCTCTTTTTATTCTCCTTGATGTGATTTCTCTCAATTTTTATTTCTTTAATTCCATTATTCTCCCTGGACGTTTCTTTAGGGTTTACATGTCTCCATAATAATTTCTCATTATTATTTTATTTGGTATTTATCCTCCAAACCCATAGGAACTGTGACTCCCATCTCATTTATGTGTTGGTCCACATGGCCATCGGAAATTAACTTCTCTAATTTCTAATGTGACATAAGTAAAATCAAATAATACTTAACAAAATATAAAAGGGGTTATAAGTCCAAAATTTGGGGTGTTACAACTATTCAGTTAATGTCCCCTTTGGATGATAGATTTTGTGAAGGGGAAATTACAGAGTGGTATCAGAGCTTTTGGATGCAATATCAGATCTATATGGAACGAGAATGTGAAGTTACAGGAAAAAATACAAGTTGTAGATGAAATACCTCTACAGAGGTCGGGTTCTGTTAAATGACAGATAAGGATCTAGTAGTAATTTTTATTTAAATATGAAATTTTATAATAATTTTGGTAATTTTAAGTGGGCCCCACCCATTCCATGTGGAAGGGTGATATGGAGGATCCACATGAGCCATATGTATGACATGTACCTGCCACATCAGACCTGCGTGTAGGAGGTTTCCCATGATGGAGTGTGGAGGTGGGCGAATATCTAACCATTCGATGGAAGAGCATATCAATGGTCATGGCCCATAGTGCCTTGGGAACACGCACAACAGTTAACAATAAGCGGGAAAATATCCGACTATTGGATGAATGGGGATATCAACCACTAGGGCTCATAGCACGTTGGTGACATGCGCGATGATTAATTTGGGAGAAGTGGCATGTTGAGACAAAACCGCTTGGGGCACATGTCACTTTTTGATTGATAACACCTCCCCAAGGAGATTTTTCAAATCCTCCTTCACGAGGATGCGTTACCACTTATGGTAACGGGAAAATAGCCAACGCCCAAGGTGGAGTGGTATTGTGGTGTGGTGACCTTATGGCGGGCGGAAGCTGACATGGAAAAGACACAAGGTAATAGATCGGACTTTCCTGACACCTTAGGAGGCACATGTCAAGACACGTCATCTCCCTACCACGTAAACATGAAATTATATTTTTCTTATTTTCCAAATTGCACGAAATAGATTTATTTACAAAAAAAATGAGGGCGCTGTCCTCGACCCACCATGCAACGATGGGGAGGCCACAAGGGGGAAAGCCCCCTCGACCCCCATTTTTTTTTAAATCAACAAATTTGGATATATAGTTTAACAACACACATTGGAGAAGCATAAATTTGGCCATATTTTGGAATGAGGGTGGATACTACAGAATTGCAAAATTTCTAAGCCTGGAGAAAATGAAAAAATGTTAAAAGAAGTAAATTCCAGAATTTTATATTAGGTGACTGGAGCATCAAATCAGAGAGTTGAAGATTGCTGAGTAATCCTTATCACGTGTATTATATACACCGAAAGGGAATGTGTTCTAGTCCCCCATATCATTAGTTGCTACAAGTGTCTGAAGTTGGTCTTTGGGGTTAAATGCACCTACAAGAAAAATGCAGAATTTGGGCCAAATTGATAATTTTGAAGGACAGTAACTATGTGCCTAGAAATCAAAATTGAGCATACTTATAGTCATTGGAAAGCTTATCCAAAGGGGAAACATTTAACCAGAAAAGTGTTTGTGGCCATAACTTGACAAAAACTGTCAATATGTGTATTTTCCATAAATATGAAAATTGATTTTGATTTTCTAAGGGCTTAATAAATCTAACAATTGTGTTTATGTGAACACTTTTGTAGATTAAAAATCATATAAATGACTATTAAGATTCAACAATGAGTATAGTGCAGTTGGGAAATATCTGGTCTTGGTTGGGCCAATAAGGTCATCATCATGAATGATGCACGAGATCCTTATGAAATTGAGGTAGATGTAATGGAAGAGAACATACATATTGAGAATGCAGAGACATAATCCAATGGTAGAAGAAACCAAGTGACTCCCCCAAACATTGCAGAAAACATGAGGAGCCTAAGGGTGGAACTGCAAAGTTGTAGAGAAGATAATGAGAGTCTTCTTAGAGCTCAAGAAGATCAAAATCAGTTAAATGCATCTATGCTTCAAAGTCTAACAAAAATTCAAAGGAAGATTAACTCGGGTCATCATTTCGAAAATCAAGAGATTAGTGGGAGTAGCTCAAGGAGGCACTCAAATTTTTCCTATTACCACAAATGGATAGGGAAATGGAAATAACCATGTAGAATACCCGAGGGGACGAAGCAGAATTGAAGGATTAATGGTGCTAATAAGTAATAGATTCCTTAAACCGGAGCCTTGGATGGAAGTCAGAGTTAATCTTTAAATCAGATCTGTTGATTTAGTGTGCAAGATGAATCTTTCTCACGGAATACTCCCTCACCATAAATCACCACCATGGATTGTGTAAATGCAATTAAAAGGTCGAAATGGCTTCAAACCCCCATTTCTCATTGTACATGTCTATCAACATAATTACTAATACATATTAACTAGAATATAAATAATAAATATATTATATATTTTTTAAATCTAGAAGAATCTGTAATTGGTTGGAATTACAATTTAGTAATTTTAACATCATAGATGGATTCAAAGACCTGCTATTTCTTTTACCATTTAGTAATTTTTAACCCTACAAATTAAAAGGGGTCTCTGAATCCATCTGTACTATTAAAATTTACTAAATCGTAAATATTCATTGTCAAAATTTCTATTTTCCATTTTCATTAATCGCATAGTTGTTATCTAGTCATATTTTTTTATCCCATGACTAAATTAATCATTTGATTTAGTCATTTTTAGTTGTGTTGCTCAAATTTAATAATATTTAGCTTTAAAACTATCATGACTAACCTTTTTAGTCGCCTAGCCACAAATTACTCTTTTTGTAATAGTGCTACATGTAATTGCAATGATCTAAAATGCAATCAAATTACACATATACAATAAACAAGTGGCTAGGTGCAACGTTTTGTTGAAAATCCAACAACAAGGACCATTGCACTAAACTCCCACTTTGAATTACACCCAAAGGGGTGGTATAAGCAAGTTTATATTTGCATTGCAAAAGGTAATCAAGGAAATGTAGATGAAAGGTATTAAAACGAAACTCCAAATGCCTCCATTATATTTTTGTTATTCTACTCAATTCGAATATGAAATATAATAACACGGTTAGGTGTATTACAACTATTTAGTGCTTGGTCTAGTTGTCTGCATTCATATTAAAATAAGCTATATTGGTGATGGAATTGGAAGCCAAGGAAATGGAAGTTATGACATGAAATAAATTAACCCTAGTGTGAATTCCTTTGGTGTAAAGCAATGAACAACCTCGTCCATGGAGTATTTCATAGAGTCTCATATTTATTGAATCTTTTATTGATTTAGGGTGGCTTCATCATCATTGATGAGACAAATCAAACCTATGACCAAATTTTTAAACGAACAACAAGGGATGCCATAAAGCATAGACAAATTTTATTTTTAAAAAAGATCAAGACCACCAAAAAATATCCAACATAGCATTGAAGGTTTAGATATATGATCATCACAACTAAACTTGCGACCAAGACCAACATGAGGTTGTGCTAGAAACATAGTTCAAACACACCCAATGCTAAAATGGAGAAGCATCTTGTGGATTGGGAATATTAGTGTATATCTAACGAGATTGAAGATTGATGGGCAAGAATAAACCAAAGAGAGGGAGAAAGAACATTCACATTGTGCTAACAAACACAAGCATGGCTCATGAAAAAAAATGGAAAAGCAATTCCCTCACAAAATGCACTATGTTGACAAGCACAATAAGGGTCATCCAATGGGAAGCAAAAATGTGCTACCAACATTGTAGATGGACTAATAGATGTCATGTGCTACATGTAGAGTGATTTCTCTTAATAACCCTCTTAGCTAGCATCTGATAAACCCTAGGGTATTGTATCCTTCGATAGGTTTTCTTCCTTCACATATTGTTGCCAACAAATATCTATTTACAATGTCTCTCGCCCTTGTAATGAACACACAATAATGCACATTACAGACAATGAAAACTCAAGTTATTCCTAGTGGTCACAATATGGACTTCTTCAACAACCAGCATCCACATCCTATCATATGCATGCCAACAACCTAGACATGGTGAAATAGATGACAAATGAGGGATAATAAAACAGATCTAGCATTATGCAGTGAAAGAGAGACAAACTACATGTTTGGGTTTTGCATATCACATCCACATGTAGTTGGTATCATTGGTTAGTATCACAATAACTCAAGGAAATGAGTCCCAAAAGCAAGATGCAGTGCACCATTAATGATGCCAACCCATATAGTTTCATGCTGTCTCCCAGACACATCTTCTAGTGCACAAACTGAAAGGCTTGTTTAGTAATCCACTGAGGCAAATGAACAAGGGGATTCCGAATCTCAAGGGTTCCAAATGCTTTTCAATATCACCATAACCTCGAACCGCGTGGCTATCCATTTGTTACAATTGACATGCATGCTCTAGCATTTGATGTGGCCAATTGGGACCCCTTTTGAAGGGCACTCCATAAGTGGCGCCTCTCCCCAAACTATATATTCCTTACAAATTGCATTGGTGATTGTATTAATATAATTCAATAAGAATATTACATTGAGATTTGTTCACCCAACTTGGTAATTTACTTCCATGTACATAGTTCAAACATACCTGAAAGAAATGCGGAGCATTATCCACTAAGTCCCTGGGTGTGGACTTAGTGGAACTATGAAATAGTTTGTAAAGGATTTGTTGGAACCATGATAAATAAGCATTCCATATATCCATTTCACAATTCCAACCCTACACATCATCATGAGCCTAAGATTGCGATGTTTTGGGGGGTGGATAGTGGGAAAAGGTTATACACCTGGCATAGTTTGCACTCTACACAAGGCGTTTTAACTTGGGGCATTGGGTGAGATTTGACCCTCATACTTGTAAAATCGATCAAAGTTTCGGATCAATCAGAACTCTAAATTTCACATATCGTCGGGTTCCCATAGGAGAGGGAAGATTGCTCCCTGATTCCAATACTCCAATTAAAACCAATGCACAATTTCTTTAGGCATAATACCCAATGCAAATGTAATATCCCTTGCAGAGTTTGTACTATGCCCAAGGCATTTTAACTTGGGCCATTAGATGAAACAATGCAACCTTATCAATAGTGCAACCTCACATCCAATGCAACCTCATCAACATTGCAACTTGTTGATGGGGTTGCATTGTTTCATCCAATAGCCCAAGTTAAAATGTCTTGAGCATAGTACAAAATCTATCTAAGGTTGAGGTTGCAATGTTGACGAGGTTACATTGGTGTGAGGTTTCACTCTTGATGAGGTTGCATTGTTTCATCCAATGGCCCATGTTAAAATGCCTTGGATATAGTTTAGCATAAAACCAATGCACAAATTCTTTAAGCATAATACCCAATGCAAATGTAATATCCCTCGCACAATTTGTACTATGCCCAAGGCATTTTAACTTGGGGCATTGGATGAAACAATGCAACCTTATCAATAGTGCGACCTCACATCCAATGCAACCACATCAACATTGCAACTTGTTGATGAGGTTGCATTGGATGTGAGGTCACACTACTGATAAGGTTGCATTGTTTCATCAACTTGTTGATGGGGTTGCATTGGATGTGAGGTTGCACTATTGATAAGGTTGCATTGTTTCATCCAATGCCCCAAGTTAAAATGCCTTGGGCATAGTACAAACTCTGCGAGGGATATTACATTTGCATTGGGTATTATGCCTAAAGAATTTGTGCATTGGTTTTATGCTGAAACTATATCCAAGGCATTTTAACATGGGCCATTGGATGAAACAATGCAACCTCATCAAGAGTGAGGGGTTGCATTGTTTCATCCAATAGCCTAAGTTAAAATGTCTTGAGCATAGTACAAACTCTGTCTAAGGTTGAGGTTGCAATATTGATGAAGTTACATTGATGTGAGGTTTCACTGTTGATGAGGTTGCATTGTTTCATCCAATGGCTCAAGTTAAAATGCCTTGGATATAGTTTCAGCATATAACCTGTGTTGTGGATACTACAGCTCAAAACAATTGTGCATCCGTTTCAATTGGAATAGTCTAATAATGGAGCAACCTTACCTCCCTTCTGGAAATCCACAATCTAAGGAAATTAGAGTTCAGATTGATTCAAAACTCTAATAAGGACAAAACCCATGACAAAGTTCCAAAATGCTTAAAACTTGGATTATGATGAAAATTTAACCATGCCACCAAATATATTTGCTGAATACAGCATTAAAAAGAATTGCATGAAAATGGATTTCACATGATAGTGAAAACCAGAAAGGACGTGAAATGGTTTAAGAAATGGAGATTTCAGTACTATGAACGTGCTACTAACGATCCGAAAAGGCCGGCGTATTTATGGCCACACCGGCTAATATGGCGTACCATGACTTTATAAATGTCATATATAGATTGACGGGATGGGAATGTATTTATCAATCGAGGAGTTCTATCTCGAGAAGGAGACTGGAGTCCTGTAGCCCTTCACCTCCGCCATGAATGAATATTTGTAGTCAAAACAGACATTAATGATATGATCACGGCGTTTCTGTCGTTAAAAAAACAAATCCCCACGGTGTATATACGGACATGCATGTTCTGTTTCATCAAATATAAATATGAAGACTGTATTTAAAGCTTTTCATGCACAGTCAAATGGGACCCGGTCCGTGCGTTTGGAAAAATGGTCAGAGGACATCGCCCTTCATTATAAAAATTGGAACAATGTAGGTTCCTATTTATAAGAGTACTTTGAAAAGAAGCATGCACCTCTGAATCGCTATCCGAGTTTCGAAAAAAAGGATATACACACAGTTCCTCCCTGAAAAAACTGCTGGATTCACGGACTGACCTCCTCAATTCACAGAATATAATATTGCAAATACATACACACAAACTCCCATGAGTGCAATACTTTTTTGGGGAGGTTATTCTGCAATAATTTATTCTTGAGAAATATATGGAGGGGAAGCATTTGATTTGACTTGATTGGGTTTGATTGATTGGGAATAAGGGGCATTCAAACGGTTTCTTTTGGGATTTTTCAGAGTTAGATTTGATCAAATTCTTAATTTGATTGGATTTAGATCAAGGGCGTTCAAAGAGTGTAATTTTTGGATTTAAATTCGTTAGAAATCATAATTCTTCTGAATCAATGTTCCTTAAAGTTCTGGGATTTTTCTTATAAATGAAACAAACTGGAATTTTTTATTAGATTTTAGTGTAACCCATTACAAATAGTATTAGATAGAACTTCTAATTAAGAAAAACTAATTCGAAATGAAATGCTCTGTAACTTATGGTTATCATGTCAAAAGAAATTTGAAGATCATAATTTTTCTAATTTATAGAAAAGTTTGAAGTTTGTTTTGATAAAGAGTATCTTCGGAATCCATCACAATAGTTTTTCCGTAATAAAGAAGTTTGCCGATCTTTTGAATAAATCCAAAACCTTGAAACTCCAAAAGGAATAAATGAATACAGTAAAAGTTTGTCATCTTAATTAATTGGAATCTGTCTTAACTGGCCGAAAATGAAGTGTTTTGAATTACCCCTTTATCAAGTTTCCTGCTTTGAGTCTACCCCTTCATCAAGTTTCCTGCTTAGAGCAGTCCATAGTTGCCACGTTGTGAGGAATTTGGTCCACGTTTTCCAACTGATCAGAGCATAAGCACGATAATTTCCGCGTGGTTTCTGTACAGTGGGTCATGGCGGCTTGCCATGCTATGTTTGTGGACAAAGAAATCTACCCAAAAAGCCATTTGACCATCTTCTTTATTATATCATAATTACTTGATAACAGTAAACAAGGACAGTTATAGTTGAAGTAATCTATCTAAGCCTGTAATTGACTTCAACGTTACGAGATAACAATATGCTTTCTGCTCTTTTTGGCTGACAAATTGAAGAGTTCCAAAGTCAGGGAAAGAATAGAGGCCACAGGGAAGACGAAGTTTAAGATGTGAAAAGAGGTCTGGGTTATTTAGGATTGGGATAACTGTTTGAGTGACATAAATCGCAAGCGCGTTGACATTTAGTGTTTGGAATTGCATAGAAACTGAGATGGGCATTCCTTGAATGTTGCAAGTAGCGTAAGCTTGAAGACAAAGGCACCTCCTCCTCCATGTTCAATTGAAAACAAAGTCCTCTTAGAGCCCTAAATAATAGGCGCTACAGAATTTCATGCATTGCATAAATCATAGGAACAGAAATAGCAGAAGCCATCGGGTGTACTGAAGGCAGGGAGACAGACAGAGAATAGAAGCAAAAAAGGAAAATACTACTGTGAGAGCTGGTAACTGAATCCCAGTACTATCATCTATAGGTTATCTTATATTTTCTATATCTGGGTTTCAGTAGATATTCTTGTAGCTGCAATCAGATGAAGTCAAGTATGGGCTTCAGCTTGCTGGTATTGCTGATTATTCTTTCAGTACAATGCAATGCCAGAGTTGGTCCTCATGGCTACATGGGACATGCAGAACATGGGTTTGCCACAAAAGAAGACAAGGCCATGCATATTGGTGGATATAAGCAAATGATTCCAAGCAATCAGAATGCTGATGGTGGCAATGCAGGTGTAGTGCCATCAAAGAGCCCCAGGATCACCTTCAGTTTGCTTGCCAAGGGATCCCCTATTCCCCCATCTGGGCCCTCCAAAGGCCACAATAGCATTCCAAGAAGTTCCCATGTTCAGAGCTCGAACTCTAATCCATAAGCCCTCATTTCAGCAGGGCTGAGATTTGTGCATTGCAGAAGCGGATGTATAAAAGTTAATCCATGGCAAGATAACCCATTTTTTCCTCTCAGAGACCAAGGATCTGCTAATGCCTTGGAGTTATATTTCATAGCTTGGCAAGAACATACAGGATCTGTCTTATAGCATTTCAATGGTTCTGGTACTTCAATATTCACGATCTACAGAACAAAGTAAGAGCAGCAGCCTGATAATTACTAAATAGAGACAGTTGTAGACCCTGCAACTTATTGCAGCAGCTGTCAAGGACTTCTTCAAGGATATTAGATTGACAGACATCTACCCAGTTCAGCTTTTAGTCCGATTGTTTATGCTAATTGTGTGATATTCATGGCAGGTTACAGAGGAATTCATGTAGGCTTGGGTATTTACATACATGAGTTTAGCTGTCTTATTTGTATACTCTCTATATACAGTGCAGACATTCTTTTGTTCAGGCAGCTGCCATGTTCCTGAGCACTAATAAAGCATTCAGATACCCATTTTTGTATATGTTAGAAGCCCAATTTCAGTTTTTTGAATATTGTCCACTTGGTTCATATAGCCATTTTTTGTATATGTCAGAATTCCAATTACAGCTTTTTAAATACTGCTGCCCGCTTGTTTCGTGGATGATGTTTTTGGATTCAATCATGTGGCTCATTGTCAGTATTATTGTATGATATCAATGTGACTATTCAGAGTTTTCTAACTGAACTTTTTTCATAATTATGGTGAACTTGGAATCCAAATGTGTAATTAATTCATCATAACTGCAATGTGATGAATACTTTGTTATATAACTGCCAAGTTTCTTTATTTGTCTGATGAACAAGTCAGGCTGTTCATATTATATAAAAGCATGGATGAATTGAACCACTGGCCATTTTTTGCTTGGATTAAAAATATGGCCAAATTATGCCAATGTAGATTAAAATGGTCCTTTATTTTCCAAAGTCTTGTCATTTTTTCTGCAATTATGGTAAGGCTATATACATAGATTTAAAACGACCAAGTTTCTTAATTAGCCTGTAGGTCAGGTTGTTTATAAGATAAAAGCATGGCTGAAGTGAACAGCTGACCAGTAGTTACTTGCATATAGAATATAACCAAATCCAATGTACACTCAGGCTCTTTATTTTCCAAGAGTTTGCCCAATTACTGAAGCAAAGGAAAAGTGATTACTTTGATTACACACTTTAATTTTTTTATTATTTTTTAACTTTCAGTTTTTTTTTTCAAATTTAATATATGACCAATGTTTATAGACATTTTTATTATTTTTTAATATCAATATTTATAAACATATAGATTCATAACAACCAAGTTTCTTATTGGTCTGTAGGTCAGCTTGTCCATGAATTAAAAGCATGGCTAATATGAATCGCTGACCCTTTGTTGATGGGATATATGACCAAATTCAATGTACACTAAGGCCCTCTATTTTCCAAGAATTTGCCCAATAACTAAAAGGAAAGGAAAGGTATCTACTTCTACACTCTACTTTTGTTTTATCTCAAGTGTCAATATCTTCAAATTAATTATTTTTCAATGTCTACAAACGAACATTTTTATTTTATTTAAGATGCAGGTCTATAAGCAAAAATGGGAAACGAGTTAATACAACGTAGTAAGGCTGTATTCTTGTAAAAAAACCTATGCTTGGGAAAGATTGGCTTGTGGAGGAGATTGAGGTTAAGTGAATAAGAAACTATGCTTGGGATACATTACCCTGTGGAGGAGATATGAGGTTAAGTGAATAAGAAACTATGCTTGAGATGCTTTGGCGTGTGGAGGAGATCTGAGGTTAAGTAAATAAGAAACTATGCTTGAGATAATGAGGTTAAGTGAATAACAAGGAATAAAATTGTAAAATACAATTCCCTACACTCCTTACTCTAAATACAATTAGAATATGTGATCTCCATCCTTAACAGTGGAGAGCAGGTAAAGCTGTGACAGATGATCCTTGTTTACTATAAAGCACCATCATTGCTCTAAATACAATTAGAATATGTGATCTCTAAATACAATTAGATTATGTGATCTCCATCCTTAACAGTTTGAGAGCAGGTAAGGCTGTGACAGACCATCTTTATGTGCTTTTGATTACATATTCCATGATGGATTTACTTTTAGAACACTTCAGAGATGTTGTAAGAGAGATCTGGAGACAAATCCATGATGGGAGAGAGACATATTGGGGTCCTTTCAACTTGAACAGAGAAAGTTAAAAGAAATTTCCGAAAGGAGGCAAAAGTTTGTTTGAAAAGATCTTCTGCACCAAATATAAAAAAGGCTGTCGACAACATTTTTAAAATTCAAAGGTTCTGATTAGGAATGCAGAATAGAACAGTCCTCTAATTCCATGATGTGTTTACTTTTAGAGATGTTGTGACAGAGATTTGAGACAATTCTATGATGGCAGAGGGGCATATTGGAGTCCTTTCAGATTGAACAGAGAAAGTTAAAAGAGATTTCCAATAGAAGGTAAAAGTTTGTTTGAAAAGATCATTCTCCACCAAATAAAAAAGTCTGTCAACAATGTTTTTAAAATTCGAAGGTTTTGACTATGGATGCAGAATAAAACAGTCTTCTAATAAAGTACGTAACTGCCAGGAATTTAAAAGGAAGGTGGGTCTGTTTAGAGTGATATTCACCTCATTTGATGAAACAGGAAATCCCACTACAAAAACATGGGACAGTCCCCCTGAGCTATTGAGCATGAAAACCCATTAGAGGATCACGTGGCATTCCCATGGATCAATGAATCCATGTGGCATTCTTATCAACTGAGGAGAGTATGAAGACCCATTTCACATGTGCGTTGTGTACGCATTACATAATTATGTGCTGTCAAACTGATCGACAGCTCTGATGACAGTGGTCCATGGTGAACATTGAGGAGATGTATTTAGTATTTTTTGTCTGAGCCACTGTTAGTTGTATCCCATGAGGGCCTGGCCAATTAATACATGAGGCTCAATATCGGTTATATTTTTTTATTTTATTTTAAAGTGGTGTCTTTTAGTGGTTGGATGTATATGGGTAACTGTTTTTCATTGACTTGAAACACTATTAGGATATCATTGATGTTTTTTGTTATTTAATGATATTTAAAAAATTAATAAGGAATTATATCATTGATGTTTTTTGTCTAGCCTCGCTCGGGGTGGTTGGAGGATGCTGCAAATGTGACTTTTCACCACGAACTTGTATATATAGATTGTGAGAGTAATTGCATGCTTCATGTTAGCAATTCATGTTTGCTCTTTAGAGTTGAAAATCTAATTTATTCACATTTATATAGAAGTTTGGTTTTATTTAGTATTGTTTTCAAGTTGGGAAGATTTGGAAAATTATGGTTTGCTTTGTTTTGTCATAAAATTAATGGAAGTGGTAGAATTAATGGAAGTGATTTTTAATATAGAGTTTGGAAATCATGGATGACCATGAATATCTAGAGCATTGTGCTATATGTGAATGCATGGGATAGAGGAAGATAATTAGAGCTCTAAGTGAGCAATTTGATGCTCTTCAGGTCTCTATTCAATCATTGAATGATAGAGTTTGGCATTACATTGATTTTCGGGAGGTCAGGGTTGGTATATTGGAAAGAATAATGGAAGAACATTCCAAAACATTAGGTGACCAAATGGAAGATTTGGATATGCATCACAACATAATCATGGGCTTCACCCAAAGCTCTCGACTTTTAGTGGAGAGACCCTCATTCTTAGTGGATTCAGTCTTAGAGGGTTTGAAGGAAGAAAATATTGTTCAATAGGTGGAAAAAGAAGTAGGTAGTCAGCCTCTTCATGACTTAATGGATCAGAGGGATGTATTGATATGCAAGAAGCTCAAAGTGGAAATGCATATAAGCAACACACTGATTAGGTTTATTCTTCCATGTGTTTTGTGTTATGGCTAAGAAGTCGATTTATTAGAATATATAGTTGTAAGGTATTTTGTCTTCCAATTACTCTAAAAAAAGATGTACTCTAGTTATGGTTTGTCTCTCAAAGACTTTTTAGAGGTCTCTTGAGACTCTACATTTTTTAAATTTTGATTGTATATCTCGATTGCATGGCTTTTGTCCCTAATATTTTTTACAAATTAATATCAATATATCCATTACTGTTAAAAAAAACTTGTCATTTTAAAGAAAAGAAATTGTCTAAATATTATACAATATCAACCAATTTTGGTTGTATATTGACCAACAATTTTGGTCATATATGGTCCAAATCATATAATTTTAGACTACTCATAAAAAAATTATTTTCATTTTTCACTATTTTAACATCACAATAATTACATGTTCATTCATTTCATAATACACATCCATTAATTATACGGGTGGTAGGCCTGAGGGGTGTCTTTAACCCCAAAGGAAATCAAGAGGCTTCCTTCACATGGGGAATCGATGAAACAACAAATAAAAAGGGCAAGCATTGGCCCTATAGGAAGGAATCTTGATCATGAAGAGACAAGGCATTATTAAAAATATGACAATAGTAGGCGATTCAATGATTTTTATTCGTCACATGGTTTACAAAACACTTCCAAAGGAAACACACTTGAACAAATTGCTCGGGCGCATTCAAAAAATGACACGAGGCATGGAAAACATCAAGTTGTATCACTCCTTGAGAAGGCTCATATGCAATGGCCTATAAGGCCTATAGATTAACACTATAAATGCTTTGGAAAAATTGCATAGGAAAGGTTATTAGTAACATTCCCTAAATTTTTACCACGTAGCTCTTTAAAGCACTTGGACAAGTGGTAATCCCACAACAACACGCAATGTCATATGAACAGACAAACCAGTTGTCGTCCTCTTTACTTGACCTCTGAGGGTCTCACCTTAAAGAATTTTGGTGGGATGGGATGGCGTAGAGCATGTGGTTTAATCCCTTCAATTTGGTTGGATACCTAGAATGTTTGGATCTGGCTATAGATAAGAGGCATGAACATTTTTCTCTTGTTGTTGTGTTGGAGCATCATTCCTATGGAAGAAAGAAAAGGTCTTGGCTATGATTGTAATATTGCCAGTGTTTATGGGTGTGGCTCCTCTTTTCAGATCAACTAGACACTGATTCAAGAGTCTCAAGAATCTTGGTATCAAGATGAGGATCTAGACAATCACTCGGTCATTTGTAACAATTGTTGTGGATATAGGAGCAACTTCTCTTCTCCTATGAAAGTTAATTGGCTACAAGTATGGGGGGCTTGAGAATCTTGGTATCATCCTCAAGGCCGCAGTCCAAATTAGGAATTGATTCCATGTAATTACTCAACCATTTCCAATATTTTATTCATGTCTATTTGAGGTGTCTACTACAGTATGTTGGGACAAATGTTGTAAATCTAAACCAATGTCTATTTCTAGGAGGCTATGTTAGCAATTCTTGGGTACTTCATCCCTCTAATATATACCAGAGAAATTTCCTTCCTAGTCACTCAGTTGGGAAATTCACTCAAGCCTCGACTTCATGGATGAACATGACCACCCAAAGCGTTGTGCTTTTTGTGAACATTCTACCCTTTGTGATTCAATTTGAAGGTGTGAATGCCACAATGATGAAAGTTAAGAAAACATGACTTTGGAAACAGGAAGAAGGGAGAATTGTAAGAAAGAATGGGAATAGAATTATGTTAGGAACCTAAAAGAAATTAGAAGCCAACTAATGAGGATGAAAGCATAGTTGGAAAAGCACAAAGAAAAGATAGACATGTTAGAAATCAGAGAAGAGACCAATAGAGAGAAATTGGAGGAAGATGAGGACATGATAAAAGAGATGCAAGAGAAATTCCAGCACTTGAAATTGATACAAAAATAGGCTTTGAGGATTGAGGAAATATGCTTCTCCAACTACCTCAGTTGGTTCATTTGGAAAAGACCAAGCAACGATCATAGAAGAAGACATAGTCGAGAAACAGATAAAGAAAGCCAGGAATACAAGCCCCTCTCTATTATCTTCAATTGAGGAAAGGAGAAAGAATACCCAACTAGGGCATGGACACAAAATGTTTAAACTCTTATGATGTTTCTTAAAACTTTAGGACGATTTGTAAAGTTATATACAAGCCAAACAATTAATAATAATAGAATTCAGAAAATATGATAGATGATGTCTAATTTACAACTCTCTTTTGAACTCTATGAAGTTATTTTGAATTCATGAATCTCCTTTTCATTTATATTAAAATAGTAGATGATTCAACCACATCTCTTTTTTATAGATTTTAACATGTATAAATACTCACTTTTAATAATAAATGATAATCAATAGACAAACATAATCTTCACTGATAATATGAGAAATGAAAAGTCTACTCATGCTCCTTATCTTTATAAATCATTTTAGATAATATTTCTATTTATAATATTTTTATCTTAGTGAAATAAAAAACTTATTTCATGGGCCACACCTAAAAAGTCTAAATCAGTAGTATATGATAACAAAAAATTTTACATTCACAATTATACTAAACTATGATTGTAATTTTTTATATTTATAAAAAATGGAATTTAAAAATTAAATTTTTAAATATACTTGTAGTATATCTATAAATAAAAAATAAAAAATGAAGTTTAAGTTAAATAATTGTAATTTTAATATATTTATAAAAAAATGGAGCTTAAAAATTAAAGTTTTAAATATAATTGTAATTTTAATACATCTATAAAAATACAAGTAAAAAAATGGAACTTAAAAATTAAAGTTTTGAACGGTGATTTTTGTTTGATGTTATTTAGAAATGTTCTCGATATTGATGACTTTGGGGCTTTGAACTTTTTGGTATATATTTTTTAAGATTTTGTTATGTGTTTTTCGCAATTGTGAACTTTTAAAATATTAAGATTTAATTAAAATATATTTTTCTAAATATTTAAAGAAAGACAAAAAAATATCAAAAAAAAGCTTTGTTTTCATACCATTCAACTTTGTCCTTTATAATATGTACATTTAGTACTAACATAAGGTTAGTATTGGGGTTTTTGCATTTTTGGATTTTGTCATTAGTTGACTTTCTTGTTGTGGGTTTATTATAAATGAGTATAAGAACCACATCTCTTCTTCTTATAGATAATTACCACCATTTTAATCAATATTTTTCATATTTTTTAAAAAATTAGAATTTAGTTTTTATTGTATATTTGTATATATTTTCTATGTTAATAATGTTTTTCATGTTTTTTCTAACACAATCCAAATCTTGATTTACATAAACATTAAATAGTTACAGTCTCAATGTGTTGAGGTCTAAACAACACTCTCATGTCAGTTGGCTTAGGAGTCTCACTTTTAAATTTTAAAGGTAATCCATTAAGTGAATTTTATTCTAGTAAGCCTTATCCTTTGTTTTAACTTGACAATGATGTGCATCTAACAATAATTGCTTAAACAATGCTTTTCTTGATTCTTAAATGATTTCTTAAGAAATTACACAGTGGTAGACGAATGTCGAAATTGATTTATACATTATTTGATTTACACATACTCTTGTGCAATCTCTAGGTGTGCTCTTGGATATTAAATTTGGTTGAATTTGACACTTTCAAAAGGTATTGTGTGTGTTTTCCTAGGGTTTTGAAATCATCATGAGTTATGATTTGACCTAGAAACAAAGTTGTGGAGAATCGACACCTCATCCAAACGTTCAGTTGGTCTTGCAATGAGGAACAACAAACCATGTCCTAGGATTGAAATAATTCAGTTGGTTGTATTTTCTTTCTAACATTTGTCAGTGTCTTAGAAGACCATATGACATGGAGTTAAGAGAGATTGACATATTCAAATATGAGTAAACCAATCTCCCTAAAGAGGCCTAAAATTATGTAAATAATTTTCACTGTCATGAAATTTTGGTCCTCACATAAAGAGGTTTTGCAATCTCTTTAATAAGACATTTTAAACTTCTTGAAGATTGCACACTCAATGCAACTCTCAAATTCTAATTTTGAAGTCCTCAAGTAGGTGAAAGTGAAAGTAAATTATTTCCCCGCTAGCAAAATGTTCATCATTTCACAATGTAAGAAAAGGGATAAATGTCCCACATAAGTATTCATTTTGAAAATATGTTTTATTCCCTACACATTGCAAAAAACCATTTGTAAGTGAGTTGTTATACAAAAAAAAAGTTATAGGCTTGCAAATTTAGGCTTTAATAACTCCTTCATCAATTTGAGTTGGTTGTTGAACATTTCTTGTCTTGCAAAACTTATAGTATCAATATACATAGTTGACCAATATGGAAAGAGTAAACAAAAAAAGACATCAATTACCTTTTCCTAGTGTCTAAGGAGAAGTTAGAAGTTAGGTAACATTACCCTAGGAATTACTTCATCTCAAAACCATTAGAGTCTTCATAATTGTCTCATCATATGGTGAAAGAATATTTACTAAGAGTTCATTCAAAACACACAAATCCAAATAAAAAACTTGTATGATATAGAATGTGGATGTGAAGGTGTGTAAACAAGAAAAACCATGGCACAAACTTGGAACCTATATAACGTGCATGATATCGTTAAATCAAACATGAGGCTAGGTTTTTCCCACATATACTTTGCATCGATCTAATGCATAGGGTTAAGGAATTAAGTGCACACATGTTGGGTTATGAAACAAAGCACTACTGGTTTTCATAGGGTTATGGTAGATGCACGCGAGGAATTATGTTACTAATTAATATCATATCCAACACACACATGTTAATGCAAAACATTCAAACCCAAGGGAAAGGTAAGAATATCTTCATCTAATGAGTATATAAGAGTATACCTAACACATTGAAGTTAAGCTATCAAACAAATTAAGGAGAAGTATAACACATGTAAGTCAAAGGGACTAATGCACAGAATTGGAAGATATCAATGCACAAGTCTCAAACCCAACAACACCAAGATAAGGTATAAACCCAACGACATTGAGATGAGGCATAATTTTTCTACAGTTTTTCGGGCTCCAAACTTTCGAGGTTGTTTGGAGGCCCTAAACGATGTTTTTCGACGATTCGGGGGGGGGGGGGGCGCAATGGTTGCCAACGGTTTCCAATGACATTCATTGGCCCCCATTCGAAAGTTGTATAGCTCGGATAGACCTTTCCAATGGGCTATAGAGCGCCCCAAATAGATATTGTTTGCAAACATTATGCAAAAGTTATGACCTCGGGAAGTTGAATGTTCAACTAACCACCTTGGGGCCGCAAACTTTATGACGGTTCATCTTCTAGGGTTAGGTTTTTGTATGTTTAGGGTTCTTTTCCTCGTGGTTATGATATATAGGCACCTTTTGCCTCTTTTTGTATTCATATTGTAATGAATGAGCGCATGCGCCACATCTCTTCTCAAAGATATAGCTACCACCATTCTAGTTGATTTTATTTTACAGTTTGTTCTGTTTCATTCATTTTAATATAATCTGAGTTTATTGTATCTCTGTGTTTCTTTCAATCTAGCTTTGTATGTGAATATATTTATGATTTCGTTCTCACCTAAATCCATATCGGTGGTATCATAGAAATATGCTCTTGCAGTTTCTCGGAGCATGTCCCCAACGAGATATGAATATCGAGAGTTGGGTATCGAACTAGTTGAGCTTGGGGAAAACCACTCTTGTCCGCTGTAAGCAACCTCTCATGGTGGCAGAATAAAAGAGAGATGACGGAGCAGGAGATCCTATTAAGTTTTTGCTCGTGGAAGCCCTCGCTCGACAAAGGAACGAGATGATGGATAACGTTTCCCATATCCTTCGATGAATGCCGACGAAATCAGATGCACCTTCAACGAGTACTCGTTTTGGAGGTGTGAGTCCCTTCAAGGTACAAGTTAACTTTGGAATTCCCTTATTTGAAGGAAAGATAGATGCAGATGCTTTGGAGAAATGGTTAAATATGTTAGAAGGTTACTTCTTTGTTCAAATTTTTTTTGACAACGAAAGGATCACCTTATCGATCCTTAAGTCTCTCCCCTATATCAAAGACTGGTGGGACGGGTACTGCAAGAGGCATGCCAAAGATGAGTTTGAAATATATAGGCTAGAACCCACTTGGGAAGCATTTTTTGATGCCATCAAGGAAGATTTCTACCAATTCGAAAACTATGATGACCAGAACACCAGGTGTACAACCATACGCTAGGAGAGAGACTAGGAAATGTTGGAATTTACCAACATATTCCATACCCTACACTCAAAACTGGGTATTAGGGACTCCAAACGGTACTTGGTCTTAAAGTACCGTAGTGGCCTACATAGGTACATTCAGACAGAGATGGATTTCCTTAACATATCCTCACTGGGAGTTGCTTATTGGTATGTTGTCAAGATTGAGAAAAAATTTAAGCAAAAGAATAAGCGGGAGTTTGGGTTTGCAAATCAACAACAACAGAAGCCTGGAAAAGGTGGCCCTAGCTCATAAAGCAAAGGACAAAGAAAGGATAGCCAAAATCCTGACAACAATCCCAAGCCGTAGGAAAATAAAGGTAATGGGAAATTGAAGAAGGACACCAGCAAGTGGTGTGAGTTCCATAAAATACCCTAGCACAACACTAATGAATGAGCTCAAAACAATCATTGTTGGATGAGATGAAGTCCCTAGAGCTAGACTCTGTCTCGGACTCTGATTCAGAACAGGAAAGGGGAAAGAGGATCATTGATGTAGAACATAGTGCCACCATCGCAACCGCAAAGATCCAACTAGAAGAGTCGGAGGAGCCATAGGAAGGGGATATCCTCTTCCATTCACAACTATGGATGCAGGGGAATCCACTACATTTCATTGTTTATAGTGGTGGCCCAAAGAACCTCATCTTAGTCAAGGTCGTCAAAAGATTGAAATTGTTAATGATTCCACACCCCCAACCATACACCATCGGTTGGATGAGCCAGGGATGAGACATCGATGTCATTCGACAATGTCACCTATCCTACAGCATCAAGCCCTTCAAACATGAGGTAATGTGTGATGTTTCCCCACTTGAAGTTTGTGATGTTCTTTTAGGACATCCATACATGTGGAAACGTCATGTTGTGTATGAGTCTAGACCTCATAGTTCCATTGTTACTTTGGGAAAGAAACTCTACATGATACTAGAGATAATTATCACTACTGTAGTGTCCCTCATCATAGCTAAGCAGTGCCGAAAGGTAATATACCAAACAAGGATATTTTTCTTCTTCATGATTCGTTCTGAAGGTGAATGAAAGATCACAACAACATCCACCACCTCCACATGGATTCCCTCTACACAATAGAAGCAGGTGGACAAGATCATGGAAGCATACGAAGACATATTCACCACACCTACCGGGGTGCCAGTGCATTTCTAGGTCAAGCATTCCATTAATTTGGTACATGGGGCGCCTTTACCTAACGGGCCAGTATACAGGTGTTACCTCATGGAAAATGAGGAAATAAAACGTCATATTCAAGTGTTAGTCCAGAAAGGGCATATTTGACCCAACTCCTTGCCTTGTGGGAGTCCAATTATGTTGGTGCAGAAGAAAGATAGGACTTGGTGACTCTGCATTGATTACCGATCTCTAACCAAGATCACAGTCTGAAATCGGTATCCAATTCCCCAGATAGATGACTTTCTAGACCAGCTCAAAGGTGCCAAATATTTCAGTAAGATTGATCTGAAGCATGGCTATCATCAGGTGCTAATTGAGCAGATTGATGTCTGGAAGACTACCTTCAAATCCCAGGAAGGCCTTTTTTAGTGGTTGGTCATGCCTTTTGGCTTGACTAATGCTCCATCAACCTTCATGAGGATGATAGACGATATTCTTCATCCATTCACCAATTATTGTGTGGTCGTATATCTAGATGATATCCTTATCTATAGCAGAAAATGGGAGGAACATCTGCAGCACATCCAACGGGTCCTCAACACCCTGTGACAACACAAGTTATACACCAATTTAGAGAAGTGCTCATTTGGCATGGAGAGATTTCAATATATGGGATAAATTAGGACAAACATGGTTTGCATGTGCATCCGGACAAGATCCAAGCCATTCGTGATTGTCCAACCCAGACAACTCTCATAGAGCTTCAAAGCTTCCTAGGCCTGGCCAAATTCTATCGCAGATTTGTGTTGGGCTTCTCTAATATTGCTTAGTCCCTTGGAAAAGTGACCAAATGGGGATCTAAGGCCAAGTTTTTTTGGTCCAAGCCACAACAACAAGCATTTGAGGAGTTGAAGCAGTGCTTATGTTCGGTGCACGTCGTCACCTTACCATAACTACAACAACCCTTTGACATCGAGATAGATGCTTCAGACTATGAGGTTGGTGCAGTCCTCATTCAACATCACCATCCATTGGTGTATCACAGTGAGACACTTTCAGATGTAGTTCACAAGTACCCCATGTTGAAATTTGGTTTTCATTGATGTCAATTGATGTCAAATAGGATGTCAACTGATTCAGTTTGAGTCATTCATGTAAATTGAAGTCAAGTGGTTTTAGCATTCCCATGGCAGCTTGAAGAAGTATAGTAAAGCCACATTGAAGAAGTATATGTGCAAGCAAGATGGTGAAGTATATGGATGCCAATGTGAAGAAGTATATCTAGAATTTGCATCCAATATGAAGACGTTTGTCCAAGAGTACATCACGCATATCTAGTTTGAAGAAGTACATAAGGAACATGTACTTGAGCAAGTCACAAGTCCATCTAGTCATAGTCCTTCAAGGCACAAGCTAAAGGGTTGGTTGGACAGAAGGTTGAAGAATGCGCAAGCATGCCAAAGAATACATGGGACAAAGTCTAGTGTGTGCAAGCAACTCAATAGAATATTCTAGTGTGCACAAGAAAGTCAAGTGGAGTGCGCAAGTAGCATGGTACAAGAGATGGTTGAACAACTCCACAAGTCCTGAAAGCATGTAAGTCATCACCAATCAGAAGACACTTTTAGTTGTTGAAGTGCGCACAAGTTCCAAGAAGGGTGTAGCTATTGAAGTTAGTATATGAGAAAATTCCACAACCGATGACACATCAAGTGCGCAATACCCACAAGTGATGGTACCGCAAGGGTTAAAGTCCGACCAAGTAAAAAATCACATATGCACAAGCTCCACTAAGCATTGATACACCAAGTGTGCAGGACCTAAAAGTGATGGTACATCAAGGGTGAAAGCCCCACCAAGTTGAGGACCATGTATGCACAAAACCCACAAAGAAAAGACACATCAACGACACAGAACATGACATGTGGCATCGACATAACCTGTGAAGCAAGGAAGAAGGAATGTGACAACCAACTTGTGGGCATACAATCCATGCAGGACATGCATAAATAGGGAAGCAAGTTGGAGATTTGAAGTAAGCTTGATGGCAAGGTCGAAGAGATTCTCAGTGGAAGATACTGATTTATATTCGGTGCATCAAGGGATCGAGGTACATAATAGTGTGATCTAGCGAGGATATGAGTGCACACATGAAGAGGAATGATACAGTTGATGGTTTGCAGAGTGATGTTGTAGATATGTGACGATTGCAAAAACACAGAAAGGTAGAATGCAGAAGATGTGAAAGTGCGTGAGGACTGAATGATAGTAACACAAGCAACGCACAGATAGTCACAGATGTTTTATAAGGAAGAAGTGTAGAGACAAAACTAAAGTATATCAGTAGATGTGTAGAATTTTAGCCGATGCACGAAGGTTGAATTTAGGTGTGTGGAGAAGAGAAGTTCATGAGATGCGCGACGACAGAACAAAACATAATCTAGTACGCACAACATGATGAGGATGATCTGAGGCAAGTGCGTTAAACCAAAAGGAGGAATCATATGATGCATAACATGTCACAGATTGTCTAAAATATTGTGGCACTTAAACATAACAGACACATCTATGAAGTGTGCAGTTCCATATGATATTGGTGCGCAATCTCAGAACAACAAGATATCAATTGAAGCACGATATTAGTTGGTATAGTGCAGTTGCGCAGAAGCAAAACAACAGAGTGAATCTTGGCATAGAATGAAAGATCAGCTGAAGTAGCACACAGTACATGAAGTCAGTCATCAGCAGAAGTGAAGAATTGAGTGG